>JAIFZK010000001.1:18410000-18512500 GCA_027481765.1 Tenualosa thibaudeaui
ACATGCACGCGTGCACACACACACACACACACACACACACGGGTGCGTGCCTGTACACAGATACACACACACACTCACTAAAACAAAAACATTTAGTTTAATACAGCATCTCTGTGGAGCTTTGTGGAGCAGAAATAGACTAGAGGACTTCTGAAGCACTCAGAGACCGACCACACTTTCATCTGTTTATCTAGCTCTTCCTCTTTCTCATCCTTCCTCCCTCAATCCTTTCTTTCTCTCTATTTCTTTCACTCCCTCTCTTTACTCATTTCACCATTCTCTGTCACTCTCTCTCTTTCTCTCTCCTCGCTGTCTCTCTTTCTCTCCCTCTCTCTCTCTCTCTCACACACACACACACAAACACATATACTCAAGAAGAAGGTCACAGCAGATAGAGCCAGTGGGAGTTCTAATGGCTTGGTTTCTAAGTGTGTGTGTGTGTGTGTGTGTGTGTGTGTGTGTGTGTCTGTACTAAGCCAGTGGACCTGATGGTTTTCTGCATCACCACTACCTAATGGTGAACTGTGAGGTCATTCTTCATATGTGTGTATGTGTGTGTATAGGCAAATGGTCCTAAAATATGTCAAGACCACAGTCTATAGCGGTTACCTGTGATACCACTCTGCTGTGTGGGGATGGTGACAGAGAGAAAAAGAGAAAGGAAAATAGAGACAGAGGGACAAGTTTGGCTTGGTTTCTCTAATACCATTAATAGTAGGTACCCCGTACCCCTCACCACCACATCACACACACTCACAGCCTCTGCCCACCACTGCCAACACTAATCACTCCACAGCAGCTTACTTGAGTGATTGTTGCTTTGGTCTAACACATCCCACCAGACATCCAATAATACACAAATTCCTTACATGCAAGATGGATGCCAGACATCCACACCTGTTATGTGGACTGTGCATCTGCTGTTGTTCAGTAACCACACTGAGACTTTGAGTGAATGGATCTGAATCTGTTCCTTCCATAAATCATTTAATGCTGGGCACTGTCCTACCATGATTCCTATGTAAAAAAAAAAAAAAAGCATCCCATTGGATAGCCAAGTACAAATCCCATTTTAGTTAGGGTTTAATGGAAGCAGTCATACACACACACACACACATACACAAATACATAAACACACACATACACATTTGTTGAACACACAATAATTTAAAAGCCATGGCAACAAAAATAGAATGTAAGGACAAAGGAGGAAAGAAACAGAGTGCTCTTGGTGTGTAGGTACACTCCAATTCTATGCATGGTACTCTTGAAGGCAAAACAGAATGTAACCAATGACTCTGGATTGATGGTCATAAAACAAGGTCTGAAGCGTGGGATTTCAGTCCATTTAGGTAGCATTTAAGGAGTATTTCCTTTGATTAGATTTGGTCTTGTTTCCGAGCTGACCCATTTGTTGATGGTGCTTTAATGAACAATGTAGTCAGGCAGGACAGAAACAATACCATAAAGATTTTGTCTTTTAGATGCACAATTCATTTGAGATTGATTTACTGAAACCAACAAAACAAATCAACTTATCCTTCTGATTGGGTACAACTTGGAGTGCATTTGCTGGAAGCAAGGCTGCTCAATATGAACCCAAAATATCATCTCATAATAGATTATGTCATATCCTAATAACATATATGCTAAAGCATTACAAATTGAAAGAGAAATCTAGTTAATATAACAAATGACATGGACTATTGGATGACTATTGCATGTAGTTGATAAACAAGGTCAAAATGCATGGGCTGCTTCAGCAACAATCACAACTGGCATAATTTATGTAATTCATCAACACAGATTTTTACTCTTCTTTGGACCCGTACACATGCAAAACAAACACACACACAGCTATATCATCACAGTATAACATGGGGAGAAATGAACACAATATATTCAGTGAACTGTATAGTCACTTTGGCTTTCTGTATTGTGGGCATGGGTATGGCTGAAGCATCAAAAGTATACTTAGTGTATTTAGTATACTTTTGTAAGTTATATATTCATATTTTATGCATTTTATAATGGTGGTGATGTTTTTTCTGTATGTAGTAACCAGAACTATAAACATAAATATTAATATATTCTGTCTAATATACAGAGCTCTAAGTTGTTGTTAAAGCATAGTGATGGAGACAGAATGTCATCAAATGTGTTGTATGCTGACTGGCATCTTGTCTGCGTGGTGAACAGAATCCTGAATAACCACCTCTCCTCCAGGCCTCAGTATAAACAAAACACCCCCGACTGGAAAAAATATGGAATAGCAGATGTGAATGCACTAGCCTATGAAATGCTGCCACACACATAAACACACGCACAAACACACACAAAGAGACACAAAAACATAAATGCACAAACACACGTAGGCACAAATACATATGGCTATACAAAAAAAAAAAAAACACACACACCCTACACACAGAACATGGGTGTCTGAGGCTATGATCATAATTTTCTACCAGACTGAACCATCACTGCTGATCCTGGAACAGTGACACCTGGGCAAGGGAACAGTGGAGCCGACATGGCAACCAGAACCCCTGAAACATCCACCCTGAATGGGGATATCTGAGAGTGTTCCTCACACATGGTTCTCCTGGCAAAGAAGAACCTCCAGACACGGAACGGAATTTGCCAACAGGCTTTCAAGAAGACCACACAAACACGTGCATGCACACACACACACACACCAGACTCAAGAAAAGGAACTTAGACTTGGAGCTCACATGATCAGAGGAGGGTGCGCACACACAGAGACAGAGACGTGCAGTATCAAACATACACACAGTCACACAACACACAAGCTCCCTGTCAAATCGTCTGCCAATGTAAGAGAGACAATGGCAAATGAGGCCCAGCAGGACAACGCAAAAATAGGCCCAATCAGTAAAGATTTCAAATGTGCTGCTGTGTGTGTATGTGTGTGTATGTGTATGTATGTGTGTGTGTGTGTGTGAGTGTGTGTGTGTGTGTGTGTGTAGTAGAAATCTCAAAAGCATTGGCATATGAGGAAGCTCTTGGGAAGCCCTTGTGCTACAGAGCTGTCACAGATGGAGGACCCAATAAAGTCTTACTCAGATAACACTACCAGTCCTAACCACACCAAAAGACTTCCATGGACAGTGCCTGCATCAATGAGATCCAGCTGTGTCAGTGTGTGTGTGTGGGTGTGTGTGTGTGTGTGTGTGTGTGTATGTTTGTGTGCATGTGTGTTTGTGTGTGACTAAGACTTCCCTAGGCACGGCCAGAGATACCTAGATCCGGCTTTGTTTCCCATCCTATTAGCGAGGTTTCTGGTGTGCGCACGATCAAAGCTCAAAGTTGTGGAGTTACAAAAAGGTTCTTGTCTATTTCACACAGACATTAACCCAGTATTAGAGCACTGGAGTGTCTGGGAGAGTGATGAGTTTTTTGTGTGTTGATTTGTCTTGTGTTGGATAGTTTTGGGTTGATTTTGAAAATAATTTATGCAAATTCTGCACCTGTACATCTGCACATGCTCACACACATGCACCCCTTAATCAGTGTGAATTATATGTTTCAGAGTGCATTTTTACGAAGCTACATTGTTCGGATGCAAAAAATTAAAGCTTGTTTCTTTCTAATTATTCTCCCATGTTCTCTCTTTGGCTACTGTGGTGTTGTCCTAAATTGTAAAACAACATCAGTGATGATCATAACAAATAGATTTGCTGGGAACAAGCCGTCTCAGTCAAAATATGCGTCATTCGAACACACACACACGGGACAGTTGAAATGGGGTACACACACACACACAGACACACATCCGGACCAACACATAAACACCTGAAACCACGTGAGTACTAAAAAATGCGCACGCACGCACACACACACACACGCACACACACAAATATAGATGGGGGCTGTGCTGTCTCTTCTGCTGTTTGTGTACTCATAATTGCTGTCATCATGGATGCTGAATGTTCCCCATTAGCAAAGCACTCAATTTCTGCATTAACAGCTGCTAACACACATAAAAACAAAATCTACAGTATATACACACACATTCATTCACACACACACACCCATACAACACACACACACCTGAAACCACATAAGCACTAATAAGAATGCACACACATCTCTCTCACTCACACACACACACAAACACAAACACACACACAGTTATACACAAACAAAAGACACCCAACACACTTTCACACATTAACACAAACTCACACACACACACACACACAGAAAAGCATATTTTTGTTGATAGTGCAGTCCTTCAGCAGAAAGTCCAAAATCCAGCGTCACGGTATAGCTAAAGAAGTGGTTCAATAAGACAAGAATATAAGTTCACATGGCCTCTCTCTCTTTCACACAAACACACACACACACACACACACAAACACAAACACAAACTCCACTGACAAACACAGAAATCCACATACCATATGTGCACACAAAGAAACACATACACACACAGACAAGGAGGTAGTGTGAGCATGTACAACATACACATACAAACACAAACACCCATGCAAACGCACACGCACACTCTCTCACACACACACACACAAGAAACAGTGCCCATATTTTTTTTCTATCATCTGCCTCATTCATTTTTCATTGTGGCCCTGTCTCCTTCTTCTCTCAGATCGTACACTCATGTTTGTCTGCATCTCACGACAACAACAGCAACACAGCAGCCTGCACTGCTGTCACAGGATGCAAGTGTGTGTTTGTCTGTGTGTGTGTGTACTGTCCATGCGAGCAGTGCATTGCCAGCTCAGTGATGCCAAAGGTGGTGTGTGTGTCCGTGCATGTGTGTGTGTG
This sequence comes from Tenualosa thibaudeaui, assembly GCA_027481765.1. Taxonomy (NCBI): domain Eukaryota; kingdom Metazoa; phylum Chordata; class Actinopteri; order Clupeiformes; family Clupeidae; genus Tenualosa; species Tenualosa thibaudeaui. The sequence continues at coordinate 18,414,810 of JAIFZK010000001.1, forward strand.
TGAGTGTGTACAAGAGAGAGCCCATGCACATGTGTGTATATTTACATATATATGTATATATGTGTGTGTGTGTATACTGTCTGCACATATTGTGAGTAGTGATAGGCTGCTCTTCAGTGGTGCCAAAGTAGAAGTCAGAGGTTTGAGTGGTGTGTGTGTGTGTGTGTGTGTGTGTGTGCACACATACTGTGAGTAGTGCATGGCCTGCTCTCCAGCGATACCAAAGTAGAAGTCGGTGGTGTGTTTCATCTCATCTGTGTGGCCACTCTGCTCGATCCAGTGACCAATGGGATTGCAGTGGACTCCCTCCACCATGTTCCGCTCGTCGTACACACAGCAGCGGTCGTGATAGGGACCGTTACCTGGAGACAGCCAGAAGAGAGACGCGGACTTAACTAATGACCTGAGAGGTGATTTCAGGAAGTATAAAACAACTAACCTAAATCCAAATATCCCCTAAGCCCTACAGCCCTGAACTTTTAGTGATTTAACTGGTGTTGATAGACCTCATGATTGTCTGATTCAGTCACTGTTCTCCAAAGTTCACTTGGTGATTTATTCCATAAATAAGTAACACAGTTACTTACACACACATGCTCTCACTCTAACACACTCACACTCTTTCTGTTTTACACATACTCACAAAAACTGTTACTCACTCATTACCCCACGCAAACATTTACACACACACAGATTTAGTAAAAAGGTAAATGGAAAAAAAAAACTGACATACTTCGAGTTTGCTTTATCTCTGAATGTTTTGCTACATGTCACACACACTCACACTCATTTCCCCATGTGTGCCCCTCTCTCTCTCTCTCTCTCTTCTCTTTCTGAGATAGCGTCTGTTTGCTCCGGGGTATGTTTTTCATCTAGCACAAAGGAAAGTATGTTAATTCCTTCAAGCCTAACAAACAATTCCATTACATAACAAACAAGATGTGCACCCCAGTGTGCTGCCAAAATGACAACCTGAAAGCTCTACAGAGCAGGGTTACAACAGCGCTAAAATGGAGCACATTCCAGCCATAATGATGATTGACTATCTAAATGACCCCTTGAAGACACAGGCTATAATGTCTAATGTGTGAGATTGTTGTAGTGTGTGCCACTTAATTACATCTTTACAAGCACTGCTTCAAATCCTCACTGTGTATCTGAGAGGATTTTTGTGAGTGTGTGTGTGTTTTTTGTGAATGTCTCTGCGTGAGACAGTATGTGTGTGTGTGTATCTGTGTGTGTATGTGTGTATATGGGTGATCGTGTGTATAAAACTCCAAACTGAATCTTTACCAATAAGAGGGCGTTCTGACTTGTGCCCCGGTCATATGCAGATGATGGATGGTGGTAGGTGGATTTGTCACACTGTGGATGCAGACACCACCGCCAACTGCTGCCGTGGATGCGCTCAGGGCAAAAGAGGATTCATCAGTGAAGCAAAATGGAAATTGCCGGCTCACGTGCCGGCACATCTCTCCCCATTAATCAGAGCGTGGTGTCTTCCTGTCACCAAAGCCAGACACATAGGGATGAGGGAATTCCACAGCCAGGAACCACCAGGCACTGAACTGGGGTGGCCACTGTTATCACTAACATTACAAGAACTGAATCCAAATGTCTTCTCTAAGCCCTAAGCCCTGAACTCTTGAAGCCTTAAAGCTTCCGTATAACTTCTCCAACATTACTGTGAAGCACTTTTGAATTGATAATGTCATTTGCAGGCAGTGAGCATAGCATAGTAGCTTGTGAAATCACCAATGGATTTTCATGAACAACAAAATAGACATGAATTGGAATCAATGGGGTCTGCGCTGGTTTGCGGGGTTGTATGGACAACAACAGAATAGAATGTTGGAAGTGCAATGCTCCGCACCTAGCTGAGCTAGTGTGCAGAGGCCTTCACAGCACCCTGCAGCACTACAATTATTGGCACTTCAGGTAAAAAAGACAATAAAAGAGGAATTTAAAGAATTATTTTCTGAATTTATGCTAGTCTCACAATGAAAGTGGTAGAGAATAATCCCATCTCAAAGAGGCAAATACATTTGGAAACAAACAACCAATCATAAAGAAAAGCATTATTGTGGAGGGTTTACTGTGTTGGAAGTGGGAAGAATCAGGCACTTGTGAAGCTGATTCATGCCAGTTGAGTCTTTAAAGGAGAAATCCAGTGTGAATCAATCCAAGCCTGTTGTTCAAGGTCACTACGTTCTGTTAGTTGGAAAAAACAAATATTGAAAAAAATTTAAAAACTGAATACAACATAGAGAGAGTATAGACAACTAACACTAACTGAATGGGGTACAGAAATTCACTTTCAGTTTCATTCTCCTCTGCCCCATTCAGTTAATGTTAGCTGCCAATTCACTATTCGGTCTAGGTTGTATCAAAATGTCAAAGTTTCAAACCGCACTCAGTGACTACAACAGAGCTTTTGATTGCAGGAAAGGAAGGAAACTACATAACCTCAAACCCCCCCTGAAAAACTACTCCACATATAAACAAATAGACTACAGCTTGCAGGAGCCTTCAAAATTCATTTCATATGCTGCGTTAGTCCCAGGCACTTACTCCCTTTCCGAAGGCTAAGTGAGAAAGTATTTGAAGGCCTTCTGTCTCAGAATGACATGACAAATATCTAGTGCATTGTTTTACATCACCTGAGTGACTTGCAACAATAGAAAGGAGAAAATACATTCAGTCAGCATTTGTCACAGACTGTTGTTTTGAGCTGTCACTGACATCCATTCTTTCTCTCTCTCCCAGGGTGTGTGTGTGAGTGTGTGTGTTCATGTTGATGTGTGTGTGTATGTGTGTGTGTGTGTGTGTGTGTGTGTGTGTGTTAAACATAACAACAATAAAATCTTTGCCTAACATTACGAAGTGATAGTGGAATTCAGCTGTGTGAACGGAAGGAGCTGAAGGCCAGGAGAAGTTGGATAGACAGATAGAGAGATTGCAGACTTAAGATGAAGAAGTGTCTCTCTCTTCTCTTTGTGCCTTAAGCAACACAAAGCCAAGTATTCAGGCACGTCACACAATATGCTTCCACAACACCCCAACTCTGCAAAACATCTTTGTCAATTATGAAATCATTGTATTAGTCTATTACTATTATTACTCTACAGTTGGAGTGAATGTACCAGACCAAGTCAAGTGTGGCTGAGTGACTGAACTAGCAGGCAAACATGAAAAAGAAGGTGAAGTGCAGGAAATAGATCTCTTTTGCCACCTAGTGGTGTACAGTAGTAATGCAAGACTTCTCTGAGGTACTGCTCTTTTACTCCACAATAATGCAAACAGATGTAGGGAGAACCATCAGTCCTCATGCCAGGACACCTGAGGGTTATCATGCCTACAAACTGAAAAGTCTCATCCACAAAATGGTTCCCCCCAGATGAATCTAAAGAAACACTATATACTATTTTCCATTTTAAAGGGTACATGGTCATGTCCCTGCTCAATGTATTTCTCTGTTCTGGATTGAAACAACCCAAGGAAAATAAGAAAGACCGTCACAGCACGGCATTGCTAGCTACGTTGTTAAAAGATGGTCAGATGGTCTGTAGGTGGTTCTGTCTGTGTTTTAGGTATATTCACTCATTTTATACCAAATTGTGGGGGGGGGGGGGCAAGCCAGACTATAACATCAAAATGTATAGTCTGGCTATGATCACTCCAAGGGGCCGTATCAGTGGTTGTCTTGCCAACTATTGCCTTTGCACACAATAGTAAGCTATGACTAGGGTACATCCATGTGACTCTCTAGAAGACCAAAGCGGTGTGATTGGTTCAACCAAACTTGGGAGAACAGCTACTGAGACCATATGGTTAGTTTCTAGACGCACCTGTATTGCAAAACCAGTTGCTACCGGTAGGGTATGTCTAGATTTCTAGGCTAATATTACATATTTAAGTCAACACCTGGCCCTTGCATTCATCCTATTATAATATACTAATCCAAGTACTGCTACTTTTCTTTAGGTTATGGTGGCTCAGGAGGAGCTTCATTATAGGGCAGTCTATTTACCATTCATAGATTTTTAACTCTGAACATTGGGCTGAAGTCTGTGTGTGTTGGCATGGCACACACACATAAAGACATCCATGTGTTCTGATGCCTCAAATGGAACAGGTGGTACTTTAGTACAGGTGAACATTGGAAGGCTAGCCTGGTTCTCACACATACTGATCTGCTATGCATATCAGTCTGGCGAATTTGATGTCATCAGCTTCCATGAGGCAGGATTAACAGACATGGATCAGAATGCCTCTGTAGACATTGGATAATGGGAATGGGAAGTGGAGATAGGCCTCCTGGCCAGACTGATGTGCATAGCAGATCAGTTTGTGAGAGAACCAGGCAGAAGGCTAATTTGAGAGGATAATGTGGGGGTGCCAAATTTTAATATTTAGTTTACTAAACTGAGTGCTGAATTTAAAGATTGCTAATTAGCATGGACCTTAGCACCTATGGCAAGACCATTAATATGAAGAGATCAGGCAAAATTAAAAAATATATATGACAAGTGCATGTTCATGGAAATAGGGCATTAATATTTAGTTAAATGTGCTAATAAGCATCTTCATGTGTAGAAATCTGAACAGTGGGTAAGGTTGAATCACACAACTCTTGATGCTTTATGTTCACAACACAGTCACAATACAGGGTATCTGTACATACCGTGGGAGAGTTGTGTCGTGTATAGTTGTGTATATGTATTGATATGTGCCAAACGTTTCTGCTTTGTTTTAGCTGGGGAAGTGCGTTTAAGTTAATGATGAGTGGTGATGAGGTGAAGGAGAAGGATAATTATCATCAACAATATACCTTCCCAGATGAGTTCTCCGCCCTTGACCCGTTTAAGGAACTTGAACCAGAAATTGTCTATGAACGGCGGCTTGAGCTGCAGCTCGCACACCCACAGGAAAGGCTCGCGCGTGGAAAGCACTATGCGCGCGGGCGTCATCAGCACGGCTTTGCGGGGATCCCAGTGACCCATCTCGTCTCGCGACCCCACCATCAGCACTTCAGTGTCCGTGCGCTCAGGAGTTAAAATAACCCCAAAACGAAACAACATCGTCGTGTTTTTTCCTGTGGTCCAAAACGTGATTCAAACTCGAGCGCACAGCGCAGCAACTATAGTGTCTTTCGAGCGACCTGCAAGACTGAACTTATTCCCAAATTTAGGAAGGTCTAGGACTTGATGGCATTCGTAGAGTGCATAAATTCACCTCTGACATTTGCGGATGTTTACAGCGATGCCTTGCAGTTGCGCACTCACCATCAACATTCTGCAAGGGTACAGCGACGCTGGTGTGTACAGTGTACAGTACCATCCCTTGGCGCGGAGGACTGCTTGCAAAGGCATTCGGTAATTCACATTAAAACCTTTGGCGGTTTCACAAGCAGTTTAGCATTTTTTGTGATTTCAAGTACTTTCATGTAATGAAATGTCGTGTTGGTGTTATCCTAGCAAATAAAGAGATGAAGTAGTCGCTCACTTAACTCTTTTTAAATTAACGAATTAACTAAATTCACCTGGTTAACTAGTTAACTAAATTAACCTGGTTAATTTTAGCCAGGTTTTATCACAGCATTGATCTTTATCACCAGCCATTGTACATAACCTCTACAGATTAATGGGCTAGTATGCTGTAAGCTTTCATCAAAACTAATGATGTGCTGTATAAGCACTATGCTATTATTCATTAACTTTTCCATTAGAATTATATAATGTTTTAACATGCAAAGTTCTAGCATGAGACACAAGCTTTTGTCAGAGAAGACTTTGTCCTCATTCTCAGTTTTTTTTGTTGTTGTTGTGTGTGAATAGTACCACCAATGTAGCCTAGCTAGTCTACTGTCACTGCATATTTTAATCTCTAATGACTAGACAGCCATAAAGAAATGAAGAAAGTCTACAGTACATTGATTGAGAAATAGATGTCTTGTCAAAGAAACAGGATATGGAGGAAAATGCAAGTATTTATACAAGAACACAATAATAAAATACATCAGTTCATTTTAAGAAACAATTAAATAAACAGATACACTACTCATAGAAAAAAACCCTGAGTAAACACATTTAATTAGAAAATCTAATATAAAGGGGTAGGCTTTTCCATTGCTGGTGATTCACCCATGGTGAGAATGGTGGGGTTTCCGGTGTTGAATCCATCATGTTCAGGTACATCACGCTGCAATGGTATGTAGTCTCCCCACACACTTGATATCTTGTAGAAACCTCCGGAAGTGGTTTCTGAAACACACCCCTGAAAAAGCATACAGGATGGGGTTGAGGCAGCAGTGCATGTAGGCTAAAGCCCTAGTGATGCCCAGTCCCACCAGCATGGAGATCTCAGAACTGCACTCCTTCTGATGTGATGGTGTGCACCAGATGTGTGATCCTGTAGGGCAGGTGGCAGATTATAAACATCAACACCACTGTCAGCACCACCCATTCTTTGGGTTTGTGGTTGTGGAAGTTGTGTGCCTTTAGCAGTGTGCTGATGATACAGGTGTAACAGAATGTCATTACCATTAATGGCAGGAGGAACCCTATCGCCATCTGCAGGCTGGGAATAAGAATGTTCATGTGGTCTGCTGAATTCTCAAAGCGAAGCTTACACTCTTCTTCAGGCTCCTCATCCTAAAATAGTGGATAGTCTTCTGTGGAATTATCTGAGTAGTCTTAATAGTCTGTGTATTCGCTTAGGTTACCCCATAGTGCTGAGATGGTCATATTGTTTTTGGACAAGGTCATGGGTGGCTCTCTTTCATAGTCAAAAATAATGTAACCTAATGTTATCATAGTATCATTATTATTATTATTATTTTCTACCTGTATTTCTATTCTTACTTAAATGTTTTGGCTTATAGGCCTATTACATTTTTACATTTTTTTAGCCAATTCCTGGTTAATGTATTAATGTAATTCATGCTCAAAATAGGATTCATGGCAACATAAACCGGTTACTTACCAGACCCCACTGTGCATACATCACTCAGTAGTAGTGAAAGGCAGTATATACCTTGTGTTTGTACAGGCAGTCACACCTCAGTTGCTTTCAGGTAAGTTACAAGGTCAATGACTTAATAAGTAAACTATTTACAATGTGGAACCAAAGGCAAGGGTATGTGTGTGTGTGTTTGTTTGCAGAAGGAAAAGAAGTGGTTAAACCCTTGGAAACTGCACAGCACACACTACGGTTAATGATGTGTGTACATTCAGTATACTGTAGTTATCCTACTTTTTAAAAATAAAACTCACCTGGAGTGTTTCTTACCAACGCATTCAAGCCTTAATCTGACATGAGAGTAAAATCCCAGTAAAATCCCCAGGGCAAAGTCCAGATGCTTGTTTTTAATCACTAAATGATGGCCTCCAAATAACTTGTTGTTTACAGTTATTCAGACAAGACCTTTATCTAAAACGACTCTTGATGAAAGATAACATTGAAGTGAAGGGGGTTGAAGCGGAGTGAAAGGTGGCGATGGTCGTTTAGTTCCATGTTCTGTTTTCATGGGGGTGGGGGTCGGGTGGAACTGTTCCACTTTCCCTCTCATAGTAATGTATTATGCTGATCTATCTTGGTGTCATAGCAGCTTTCTGCCCACTGCTCCGAGTTAGTGTGTTTTACCTCACTGTGCTCTCACTGTATGCTGTGTGTGTGTCTAAATCAAGGATGAGTTAACCTACTGTGTATTTGAGTTTGACACCCCTGCCCTAACAGAATCAAAAACAGTGTATATACTATTTAAGATTTGTTATCAGGACTGTGATTTCCACCATAATAAGACTATACACAAACAACGAGGGCTTTATGAAACTAGCTGGTCAGTGGCACTCTCCAACTCAGGTTTTGTAAGATAGTGCTGTCAATCTATAAAAAAATGATCTAATTAATCACAATAGAAATTTTAAGTTAATCACACATTTAAAGTTCCCGAATTCTCACGCCACACATGCCCCTGGGTAGCAAAGTGATGCTCCTCAATTTCCTTCAATGAGAAAGAGTGTCCAGGGGTGACCGACCACATTATTTTTTAATCTTTTCCTTGTATTTTCATTCAACATATGCGTCAGCTCTTTTAAAAATGCCATATTATGAAGCATCTACAACTGTCATTATGCTGCTTGTGTTCTGCAAATAATCTCAAAGAGAAACTCTTTCATCCCCAGACAGATCTCTCAAAATATTAACAAGAACTTAAGACTATGGCAACTGTAGGCTACCTTGCCATCTCACGTCAGTGAGTCAACCTTCAGATAAACTTTGAACCGGTCTTATGCATATTGAACTTCTTCTTAGTGACTTGTATACTTTATGTTACCTTAGAAGAGAAAAGAGACATAAGACTCCATTTATCACAAGTTAGGCCTTGCCTTGTTTTCCTGTTATGCTTCTGAGTCGAGTAAGTCCGCATTTGTGTAACACACTTCACCAAACCGCTTTGTGTGGAACTATCTATCCTTTGACCACGCAGTCAAGTCAAGTCTGAATTCCTTTGTCATGCTTTCATTTTGTTAACATTACTGTTAAAAGAGACACTGCATATTTCAACCTCACTGTTATAAAAAATATAGAACTATTTACAGGGTTTCTGGGCATCAGTTTATGTTAACAAGCAAACCTCTAATGACTGCCTAAAAAGTAATGTCTGCTAACAAAGCGCTGAATTTAAAACATTATTGAAAGACAGGCACTATACTATCGGGAAATCCTACCACTGAATTCAAAACAATGTCTTAAATTATTTACAAAGTCGATACAGTGTACTAGCATGTTGCTAAAACTACCTACAGTGGGCTGCTGAAATACAATTGCAAACAAAACAAAGTGAGAAGATGTAGTATGATTGCTGCGTCTGCATGATTAATTTGCATAAAAAAGAATTTTTACATTAATACATGCTTTAATGCATTTACATTGAGGCACTAGTAAGATCCTACACTATTAGTCCTTCAACTGCTCAAATAGATACATACTTTACCGAGCCCCCCAACGCTCCAACACAATCACAGTAGGAGCCCAAGGCACCACTTGTACCCACTGGTACTCACGCTGTTCCTCACATATTCAAATCCACCTCCTCATATTGACTTGAAATGTGAGCCATAATCATAACGTACTTGTACCCCAGTATTCGAATAGTAGTAGTTCTATGCCCCCCCTCCCACACGCGCACACATACTTTTTATTCTAATTAAGCTATAGCTAAACATAGGCTACCGTCAAAAAACTGAGCATGACTTTAGTGTTGCTAAACACATTACAGTAGAAATAGCTAAAATTATGTTTTCATTTAAAACTATAGCCTCACCTTGTCAAGTTCACAGTATCAGAGTATGACGGGTCTGTTGCTGCATCACTCTCTGTGGTTTCTGAACCTGAGTACCAATGCGTTTCACAAGTATAATTATACTTATGGTCCAATAATAAATATTAATTTAATTTTCAAATTAGTATACTATTGCAATGGTGTGGTAGGCTATGCAAACAAAAATTATTTAGACTTTACATTATATTATTTCTAAATTTGCGGTGGTATTGAAGTGTTTTATGAGCACAGGAGTAGACTATTGTAGGCTATTTACTTTCCATCAATCAATTTATTTACCCAAAATATTCAATTTACATTAGTTTGCAACATTTATTCTGATCTTTAAATTATATTAATATTTAAAGGGAAATAAAACTCCAGACTCCTCAAGGGTCCTTAAGACTTGACTGAACTTTTGCAGAATTATTAAGACACAAGAAAAAAGGTTTCATAAGAGCTCATTTATAACAGTAAATGCCACAAAGGCAGCCTAATATCATATATGAAAATGTAGCATTTCAGCATTTGGCATTAGGCTGGAGAGAACTTCAGCTCATTTTAAGCTTTTTGTCAAAAATAGCATTTTTATTGCCTATCCATGAACCTATGACATTGAACCTACTAAGCTATTAGGCTGTTAGCCTAATTATGTTATGGGCTAATAATAACCTATAAATATTCATTTAATTTCACAATTAGTACTGTTGCAATGGTGTGGTAGGCTATGCAAACAGCAATTTATTCAGGCTTTACCTCCAATTACAGATGTTACCAAGGCAATGCAGACTGACATTCCTGGTGGTACTCAAGCTGTTGGATATCCACAGGACTGCGTTCACAAGGTATACCAGCCAAAGCTGAATTTTTTTTTTTTTAATCTCCGGAGCTCCCCCTACAGTCGATTTTTTTTAAAAAAGAAAGAAAACAGCTATATTGTACATTTTCACCTATCCATGTTAATTTACTTGCAAACCAAAGAATAGGAACCAGCAGTGGTCATTTTTGAGAGCCTCAAGGAAGGGGAGACGGGCCTAGCATGGGCGTCCAGGAAGGGCCTCTATGATGGAGAGTCGGTCCTGACATGGGCCTCCCTTAGTGTTGGTTGTAGTCCACTCAGGAGGGGAGTGTGAGAGGAGTCTGCCGGAATGAGGCAGGGATGACACTCAGCAGAGATGATTGTGGACAGAGGAAGAAAGCGAATTAGGCCGGGCTCACACATCAGAGATCAAATGAGTAATTTGGGCATACATATATATATATATATATATATATGAATGTATATACACACATACACACACACACATACACATACATATATATAATAATAAAATGCGATACATACACACACACATACATATATATAATAATAAAATGCGATCTCGATTTCATTTACTTTCAGTTTCGTTTCCTTGACCCGGTGTTTCAGATACTGCAAGTGTAGTGACCACAGGAACCTATGCTATGCGAGAGAGCCTTCATTCACCCCGTAATGAGCCATTTAATTATCGTGACTCAAGTGACTACAAAGCTGATAAATTAACCTGAAGTGTTGCCTGGTGTGCCTTTAATGCACTGCTGGTCCAGCAGAATGAAGGCTTAGTAAAATGCGTCTAAGTAAAAAGCCTGGTGAAGGCGCACTAAACCATCCCGTGATTTTGCAAGGGGATGACGGTGGTCTGTCCTCAGACACTATGTACACATATAACAAACTGAACATAGTTGTTTTGTCTCTTAATATTGAAAAGAAAAGAAGTGAACTCAGTCCCACTTTTCACCCCACTATGGCACGCGCACACACACACACCAGGGTACAAGAATTCAAATGCAGACACAGCCATACGGTAGTGTTAGAGAGAAAGACTTCAGAGCTTTAGCATAAGCACTGAGATCAAACCCCTCACACATGAGAGAGCTGCAGCAGTGGGGACGGTGGGAATAAAACAGGAGATTCAGGAGTGAAGCATCTTTCTTTTCTGGAAAATCTCAGCTGTAAACTGAAGAAACTAGACATCACAGGTGTACCACAGGAGTAAAAATACTGAATTGCTATCTTGGTAAAAATGAAATAAAATGAATTCAGTAAAATGAATTTTGTTTTCTTTCACTCACAACCAAGCACACACATAGATTAATCCACATAGGCTAATGGCTTAATTAAATCTTTTTTTCATTTAAACACATCACATGTCCTCTACTCTTTATCACCCAAAATGAAACTAAGATGATGTATTTTACTGTTTCTCTCTACATAACCCTCTCCAACCCTGTATAACTGCAGGATCTCTTGCATGAGATCCCAACTGTAAACTGGGGAAACTAGAGTATCACAGGAGCAAGAATACTAAGGTACTATCTGGATATGCCATAGTAACAGTAAACTCTATGTTTTCTCACATACACACACAAAGTCTCACACGTAAAGTGGGTTGATTGGTTAATGTTCATTTTAATAATTTTCTATTTCAAACACATCTCATGTCCTCTATTCTTTAATCCCCAACCCCCCAACACACACACACACACACACATACACATATACACACAAAAACACACACACGTTATGGAATGGGTTAATGTTAACTTGAAATATTCTTATTTTACTTTTTTATCCCCAACCTCATACTCTGACACACTATTTTGCACAGATTAACAAATTATTGGTCATTTGACAGTAACATGTGATTGCCCAAAAGATGATATATTTGAGTTATAATGAAGCATGAGATTCAGGAGGAAAGCATCTGCCTTTTTTCCCCAACTGCCTTGGTTGTCTTTGAATGTGACAGTGACACTGAGTTTAGGTCTCTCATGCAAACATACACATATAGATTCATTCACATGAAATAGCTTAATGTTCATTTTTATCATTCTCATTTGAAACATGGTTCATCTGTCTGCCTCCTTTAACCTCCTTTCTTGCAGACTGTGGAGTTGCAGTATTGGAGATGAAGGCTTTAGAGCTGTAGCATCAGCACTGAGATCAGACCCATCAGCCCTCAGAGAGATCAGTCTGATGGGGAGTCAACACAGGCTTGGACCCTCAACACAGGAGCCGTTCTCTGAATTTAAGACTAATGCCGACTGTAAACAGATGAAAATACATTGACTCTAAAATCAATTGATTTCCATTGAATTCTACATTAACATTTTTCAACACTGCTTAAAATAAGTTCATATTTAAGACCCTGTATATGTTGTTTAATGGACAAAAGAGATTTTACCACAGTTCCTCCCCACTGTGCCTGTTTTCATTCAGGAAGATGTTGCACCTATTTTTTGATCATTACTCATAACATACCACAGGATAAGAAAGAACACTCTTTTTATACAAAATCATCTTGACAGTTAACACAATAAACTGTAAAGTGTCCACCTGTTGTTTTGTCTTTAGTTTTACTCACCTTTTGAGATGTTGCTAGCCTCAAATTTGAAATGACCCTAAATATCCCAACAATAAGAAATTCTCAAATGAGTATCTTGCTTGTATTTACAATTTACACATTTCAACTTTTTTGGAATTGGGTTCGTAATTGAAGTTTTGGAATAGACCATGAGTTTAAGTGGTAATATAAAGAATGTTTTAATAAAAAAGCTCCATGTTTGTCTATTCACACATATATTAGGCTACCTAACAATTAGTGAAACAAGGATTTAGTGTGTCTGTATTATTTTGATGTCTGCAGTGCTTAAACACAGATGTCCTGGCACAATAGATACACAGCTGTGTTACATGTTTATTTTCCTCCACGTGTCTGGTACATACAAACACTCCTTCCTGAAATCTGCAAGTTCAGCAAATGTCATATTCTTTGAATACCTCATATGTAATTTCAAAACTGTCCCACAGAGGGAAGCGTCATACTCATACAACACCTGCTACATTTAATCAGAATGGTTATCACAAGGACCTACAATTCCACAGCTATACGGAATGTAGGCTGTTTCCACAGCTCAGACTTAGCCCTTTGGAAACTCAACAGGTGCATGTTCTGTTTGTAAACATAACATGCTGCATACATCCAAAAGATTGATTTGTTCTCAATTGACTGCTGAAGGCTGTACTGTGAGGCAATGTTAGGTAGCTTATCAAGATAACCTGCAGAATAACAGCTTCTCTCAAGAAGAGCATTTCACTTTTGAAACCCTGGCCATGACCAGTTCAGTGCTCAGCAGTTAGTCCTGAATATGCAGCATATGGATAAACCAATAGCTTTGCTTCCCCATTACAACCCTGTAAACTGCACTTTTATTGCAAAAACTGACAAGGAACAAGTCATGTGTATGCATTTAATAATACGTCAAAAATGAGAATCACATCATGCAGGCTAATCATTAGCATCTGTGTTGTTGAATTATTCAACATGACAAAAGCAGCTCACTGGCTCACAGTTCATGTAATATCATGTGTTATCCACTCCGCAGTCTGGGGTATCAGAGTTCATGCTCAGCAGGTCCAGTGCTGAAGTCAGGACACCAACATGCTTTTGTGATGCTTGTTGTTATTAACACACTGCTGTTAGGTTCAACATTAGCAGCAGCTCGGGATGGTTAAAGTGCGCGCACACGCACACACCTCTTTTTTTTGCATTTCCTCTATGTTAATACAATCAGCAACAAAAGTGTTGAGAAATACAAAGAAGTGCAGATGTGATGATGTAGCAGACTTACCCATCCTGAGAATGATATGTAGCAGTCTCTCTCTCACACACACACACACACACACACACACACACACACACACACACACAGACAGACAGTCCACTCTTTAATCTGAATCAGAACTCACCTATGTAAACCTCATACAGAGTCCCTTATGCCATACACGATTAAGCCTCTCCTCTATCCTTGGCTAACTAAAGTGCCTGTGCGCACTCTCACACACCCCACACTCAGACACAAAGACACACACACACACAACTCCTTCCCATCTCATCTGCACCCCTTGTCAGGGCTTTCCATTACAGTGAGAGAATGAGAACATGATTGTGTGTTTCTTGTGGGGTGGAGGCAGTGGGCTCTGATGGGCTTCCTGCGCTCCAGCTCCGGAGTGCCACTCATGCAGGGCAGTGCTCTGGCCTCTAGGAGGCGCTCCACCTGGTTCCACCGGCAGCACTGCAGGTGGTTGGACAAGCTTGGGGCCTCCACCAAATCCCAGGATTCTACATGACTGAAAGCAGTGCTGAAACGCCACACCTGTAAGAAATACAGAACAAAAATGAACTGTGAAAATATCCATGTGAAATGGACACAGTTGTTTTTTGTGTTTAAGCTCATTCTGGATCCATTAAGTATGCAGATGAGTTGAGAAAACAAACAAGGAGAGTGCTTAAAAGAAAGACAATAGTTCAGGTACTTCTCAGTTTTTTGTATAGGTTAAAAACTGACCACCAGTCAGCCGTAAATACTAGGATGAAGAAGCATTCATAACAAGAGGAAACAGACACTGAATAGAAAAGATTCATGTTTAATCTGGTCTTTATTGTGGTATAGTGTGTCATGGAAATGCTGGCAGGCGTGTCTGTTTGTATGGCAGAGCAGGATCACAGATTAACCGTTTAAAACACCCTATGATTTTTTTGGCCAATTGACAGTCAGTTTGTTCTTTTATGCTATGTGGCTATAATATGCATTATATGAGAACTACGGTTCTCATACCCCTCTCTTACCTTGTCCTGAGCCTTCCATCCATCTATTTATCTATATTACCTTGTCCTGAACCATGTATGCATCCATCTACCTATCTATCTATTTATCTATCTATCTTACCTTATCCTGAACTGTCCATCTGCGAGTGCCAGTGGTGTCAGTGGTACATGTGGTCCAGCGCAGCAGCACCATGCCACGGGCACGCAGCAGGCTGGCACACACCTCCCTCATCCTGGCTGAGGCCAGTGCCAGCTGGTTCAGGCTGAAGCCGTCCAAGTAGCCCAGAAGGTGGTGCAACAGCTCCATGGGAAGAACACTCAGCCGGTCCAGGCCCTGGGGGTCAGCGGTCACTGTGGGAGGGGCTAGCAGTGGTGTGTGTGTGAAGGGCCGCAGCCCAAAGGCGCCCAGATGGGCATCATACACCAGGTGGGCACGGGTGTGGGCACAGCTGCTGCTTCTGGTGTTGGCACCGAGCGAGGCACAGAGCTGGCGCTGGGCGACAGGACAGCCGTAGGTGGACAGGGGGCAGGTCCGCTCCAGGAGGTCCAGGTCGGCATGGACATTACGGCTGTGCCATAGGAACTCGTCACGCCGGAACAGCTGGCCACACACGCCATGGGGCTCACCATGACCCTGGCATGGGCTGAGGGATGCAGAGATGCCAGTCAGAGTGCCAGTGGCAGGCATCATTTGGGAGGGCATCTCAGCAGTGGTGGCAAGCGGTGTACATACAAGGCTTGTTTCTTCAGGCAAGGTCTTCATGTATGTTGCACTGGTGCCTGTTCCCAGCTCCACACATTCCACATGGTCGGCTGTAGCTGTAATGGAGCACTCTTCCATTGTTTGGTCCTGGATTGGTTTGCAACCTTGACTGGCAGGTTTGTCAGCCAATCGTGTGCTGAGATCTGGAGGGAGGAAGCGCTGCAGCAGCTGCAGTCTGGCCTCACGGTCGTAACACGGAGGGAAGGCGTCCAGATCGCTAAGCGGTCGACCCATTATACACTCCTCTTCCCATGATGTACTGCTCTCACCAGCAGAATGGTGGACAGATGTGACAGACATGCGTCCACAGCAGCCCTCAGTCCCAGCTACATTGGTCTCAGCTCTGTCTAATTGGTCAAGGTGACTGTTAGTCACACTCAGGTCCAAGCCCTTACTTACACCATTGGCTACGTTGTTGCAGAGAGACACATTCTCTCCATCAGGAATTCTTTTGTTTCTCTTGTGAAGTGTATCTTGGCGGATATTGTTGCCATTAAGCCCTGATTTAAAATTACACATTCTTACATTTTGCGTCTGAATGCTTGATACTTGTGTGAGGTGAAGATGCGCATCATTGCTGTGGATGCTGGCATTGTGTGTATCTGTGGAATGTTCGACAGTTGTGTTCATGTGCAAATGCGTGGGGTTAGTGTTCAAACTTGGAAAGTGTGTGTGTCTGCATTGGATCACGCTAGCTGGGCAGACTGAGAGGTGTTGTGCCACACGGGCACGGGGCATGGTGAGTGGGCATCCGTAGGCACTGCTTGGGCACGCCACAAACTCCAGCGGGCACAGGAGATGGTGCTCGGATGCCTTGCAGCTGTGAAATGCCGCCCCACATTCCAGGGGACAGGAAGTGACCTCACAAGAAGCACCAAGACGGGCCGGCTCTAGGCAGTGGAGGTTCACACATGTGGAGCAGTGGGGATGGAGATCTGATGTCGTCATGGTGAGGGAATGCTTCAAACATAAACACATACACACACGCGTGCGCGCGCGCACACACACACACACAGTAAATACAGTGGGTCAAGTTCAAATTAATCAAAACTTAAACATACTGCTGATGTGTCATTTCAATTGAAGAAACCTAGATCCTGTTCTCCCAGTTGACAAGCCCGTGCACTTGGTCAAGCTCATAACTATGCAAAAGCATGTAACGTCAAAAACTGTCAATCATAAATGAATGAATGTCTGTTTATGAAACTATTCCTCTAATCAAACAAAAATGTCCTTTTCTGCCAAATAAATTGAGTCGGAGTGTGTAAGTGTATAACCTATTGCACTCTGATCATGCGAGAGTTAGTTACCTGTTGCATGACGGTGCACAATTTTGAAACACCTTAAGTTGACACTAGCCTAGTCAGCGTGACCAAGGAGAAAAGAAGAAACCCATGTTGCCTCTACGCAGCCTACATAAGTAACCTTCTCTTAAATTAATACAAGTCAACTGTACCTTAAACCATCCCATGTAACAACAAACAACTTCAGATGCTGACCTTTATAACTATTGCCACTTCCCACTTCGTTACTTGGAGTGTGGTTGGTCACATAGTCTTCAGTTTGGTCCACTTAGACATTCGAATGGGTACTTTTAGATATTATGCATACCTACTCCTGGTTAGTGCCTACTTTATACAGTTGTTTTCAAATATTTCCCATCCTGATGATGCTACCCACCTTTCTTCGCACAGAGACGCAATTATATATCGTCATCATTACGCACAAACGTCATGGCGTCGCTTAAAAGCGCAGTAGTACAATTTATTGTCACTGCTGAATAAAAGGCACTAAAAATGGATAACTTCCACCTCACCAGCTGACTTTTCCGTGATAGTCACACTTGATTGCTCATTGTACATGAGCATTATTTGGCACATAGTCCTACATAGTACTCTGGCTGGCCATTCATATGCGTAGTCATGCATTAAGGATTGGAAAGAGTAGGAAGGTAGGAGGGCAGGGAAAACACATGAAATTATTAGCCCACACAATTCAGGCGACCCCCAGAAATAATCCTGCGAAGTATAATGTAGATTGCTTTGGACAAAAATATCTGCTAAGAAACGTAAAGTCACCTTGCAAGAAAATTCTGTGTTATCGATCTCAAACATCGTAACACATTAAATGTGAAAAAATAGCTCATTTCCACTCTGTACTACAGGATCTACAGGATTGTTTTCAGGATTTCTGTGGAAGGATTTACTTAATCTACAATACGTAGAGTTTCTCTTAAATACACCACCCTGTAGTCTTCTATTCTGTACTTTATCACTTTGATGTAGGCCTACTGTACAGTGTAAAATATTTTAATAAAATATTTTTTTACACTTAAAGCCTTACACTAAAATTTTGATGAATGCCTCTGTTCCGAGAATTTTCATTGTAGCACCCCCCACCTACAGAATGGCTGCATAGGTGCACTGCTGCAGTCTTTCCTAAAATCCATTAAACTTTCGTTGGTAAAGACACGAAACTCACCGAGTGGTCAGTAAGGTTCACTGACGCTGACACATTTCCGAGAACCGAAAATTCTCGAACAGAGGCATTCGTCAATATTTCAGTCTGATCCATTGTATTTCATCATAAACGATCAGGGGAAAAATGCGTTAAGTGTAAAAAAAGTAACTTTAACTTTAAATATAATTTAATCTAAATTGCTGCTTGATTTGTTATGTGCCTGTCTGATAAGGGCAAAGTGAATGGAATGACCGGAATCGACTACTTCGTACTTAAAGTCTGAAAATATAAAATTGCTTTTATTATGCACTGAAAATAATAAGACATTCTCTCTTTACATTCTCTATCTTAAACACACACGCAGACAGAGAGGGAGCAAGAGAGAGAATGAATGCGTGATTGCTTGATGCAGGATCTGAAGTTGTTTGTGGCTTGACAAACTCTCTAAATTGAAGGTGTGTTCCCTTGGCATCCGGAACTTGATAAATTAGGGGCAAAACCACTATCTCTTCCGCTTCACATGGACCGAGACGACCCATTAATTACCCTGTCAGTCAGTCACAGAAAGTTCCTAGTCAACCGCCTGTGGATCAATGACAGCTCAGGTTGTCTATGTGTTGAGAAAATAAGCAGGTGTGTGCTTTCTGTTGCTATAAACACTTTTTGGGAGACACGGAGAGTGCGAGAGAGAGAGCGCACTTCGAAGACTATGAAAATTCGACCCCCTCGTCTATAAGACGTTTACGTAAGGGGCCTCTACTAGAATAAGTGAGTTGCCCCACAGGGATACCACTCAGCCCAGCGAGAGGACGCGGTTCGGTGACGGTCTCGGCCCATCATCCTCGCTGTCACGCTGGATTTGGATCAATACCGCCACCGTTGGCTGCGGGCGGCAGAAATGTCATGCCTACTCGACTCTGGATAGTTTATTTGCGGGCGGGAGTGGTGGGCCCTGACTCACGCGTCAGCCGATCTTCCCGCCGCGGGAGAAAAGCACATCTGCTATGGGTCTGAGTGCGGGTAAGCTGTAGCGCATCACGCGTTGTTCACACACACACACACACACACACAAATATGATGATGTTAGATGGTGGATCTCAGAATGTAGTTATATCAATTGTAGGTGTCTGCAACCCTATGTTGGTGCTCCATCATTAATACTGACTAATGCCATTACATTACATTACCATAAGGCACAAAATTGTCCTGATGAATGACACCAGGGTCATGGTTCAGGAGTATGTGGCCACATACTTTATTACACACACATCTATTATGATAATAGGGGAGCAGTCCACAGTCATATTCCTGGGCCATTTCCTGGGCCGTTTTTTTATTTGTTTGTTTGTTTTTACAGAATCAGTAGAACTAATTACTGACAAACCTGTTTGTTGTCAATTGCTCTTCAGTTTAAAATGTTAGGTTCTTGGATTGGAGGATTAATGTGTGAGAGAAGGGAGGCACTCCGGCACTCCAATGTAAATAAACTGTTTATTTATCTGTTTATTTGTTTGTTTAAAACACGGGTTGCAGGTGAACCACAACAATACTACTTGTACTACTACATAATACAAATACTTTTAATTTCAAACCCTTAAAAACGGGCGTTTTGATCATTTTAATTTTCCAGAAAAAACTGACTTTGAGGTGATGGAATACTTCATCAGCACTCTCCTTTAAACTAGCATCTGCGCAGGTGCTTCACAGTAAATCAGTTAAAGAAAAAATATTAGATATCGATGTCTACTTGAAAAGTTCAACAACTAACCCATTTCATTTTGATTGTATTTGTGCATTAACAGCTTTCAACCACAAGGCTGCAGTGTAAGCTGCGCATTAGTAGCTGATCGTTGCACGCATAGTAAAACAAATTGGTGAATTCCACCCCGTTTACATTGAAAAGCACTAAGATGGTACCTGGCATGCTTAACACCGACAACCATCAGCCATCAATGACCTCACAGTGCTGCCCTGCTCGTTCGACAGCATGGCCAGTAGGATGTTCATTTTAATGAAAAGCTGTCAATAAGTTGAAGTGAGCTGGCACTGTTGATAACTACTACAATCTCTCTCTCTCTCTCTCTCTCGTATACCATCACTGTGGTTTTGACAGTCTCTCAGTTCTGGTGATCCAAAGGGCAAAGACTCACAGCCCTTTAATTCGCGTCCTGATCTGTGGAAGCCGCGTGCGCCACTAAACCATCAAATCCCTGAGACGAGAGGACTACTTAAAACGCAGCGGTGCTGGATCATTAACATAACGTCTTTTGGCACCCGTGTCTAATCTCTCTCTCCTTCGCTCTCTCTTTCAGTGACAGTGTGTGAGTGGCTGTGTTAGGGGGAGAGGGGAAGAGAAAGAGAGATGGAGAGTATGACACTTTTTCTCATTTTACGCTCGCAGATGTCTAACTGTCAAGGACCATCATGTGTTTTTTCCACCATTGTTTTGTCCTCTGTCTTACTCGCGGCATCCCCTTTCCCTCCCCCGCTCTTTGTCTCTCTCTCCCTCTGTCAGTCTCTTCCCCCATCTCTCCATCTCGCACATTCCGCAGGGCTCATGTCTGAAAAGCGTGTCCTCGTTCTCGCCAGGTTGTCTATTTATTTATTGCCCCCCCCCCCCCCCACACACACACACACTCCCACCTAAACCCTTCTGAGCCCCTCCAACCCCGTCATCCTCCTACGCCTACTTCTCACCACCGCGAGGCTAATGTGTGGAGGAATTCCTGTATAGGCTCAATAATGATACATCACTAGTCGGCTATGTAGCCATTTAATTACGGAGGTGTCGTCTGATGTCATAGGCCATATCTGTTATCATGGGGGAGTTGTGGTGTCAATGTGAGATTGTCTTTTACATTCCCCAAGTTTCTGTTTAGGTCTAAATGGGAGCATCAATCTTAACTGACAGCTGTGGATTTCAGGGAATGAGTTTAGCTCATGTTACTTCTTTCTAGGGACAGATGTATGTAGACTATAAAATGAATTATAAACTAACCAGTCTCCTTATCTTCTCTCGCTAGCACAAAGGGGTTCATTAGTTCCTCTTGAAAAGAATTTTGCAGACGGATTTAAATCCATTCCAATCCAAGGGACCCACATGGATACTCCACTATTCCGGCGCTTGAGGTCTTCTTGTGTCTAGCTGAAAACTGATGACCTAAACCTCACTCATACGACCACCGTTAGTGAGGAAGAGTCAGGTCCACTCTCCGCATGAGAAAAGCTATAGACGAGCGTTTCTCTCTCTCTCTCCCTCCTTCTCCCCCCCCCCCCCCTCTCTCTCTCCTGCGCCCCCCTCTCTCCCAGAAAATGTGTGTGTGCGCGCAAATGTCATGTGTGTGTATCTTTGTGCTCTAGATAGACAATTCTCACCACCAGAGCTCCGTTCCCGTCGGGGTCTCTGCTTATTAAGAGTTTTTGTAACCCGCTAGAGTGATGTAGGGGGGAGGGAGCTCTCTCACGCTCCTGAGAGAGAGAGAGAGAGAGACTTAGTTCAAACTCCAGTGTCACTGCCAAGGAGTAAGCAGCGGTTGGCGGTGTTTCAACTACTCAGGTACGTTGATGCCACCAAATATTATTTCAGCACATTTGAAGAGTTGTGTGGTGGTTGTAGCCCACGTCGTCTGCAGGTACAGAAAGAACCCTTTCCATTGAGTAGATGCAGGTGATTTTAATGAGTCCGGCGCGAGACTGTCTCTCTGCTTGAGTGATGTATGGTGAAAGATCTCAGCATGAGTGTGAACGGTGGAAACGTCCGCCAGTTAGTCTTCATGTCCAGGCAGTGTGGTAATGAGACCTCTTAGCATGGTTGAGTAACGACCGAGAAGTAATTCGCAGCTTGGTGCGTAAGCCTTTTTAGGAGCAGTTAGATCGTGTGGTTGTCCCCAAGCAGGAAATTCCCTGCCGCTTGGACAGACGCGGTGAGCGATCCATTCAGGAACGAGTCATGTGGTGATCATTACTGACACTGATGTTTCGACATCGTTTAACCACTAAAACTTGCGAGCACTGGACACTCACTTGCGAACCAACGCTGAGTGGAGGAGAAAAAAACGACCCAGACGCTGAGTACGTAGCGCAGGGGAAGGAGAGAGATCGGGTACGTTAGAGGGGATCTGTTCACTGTCCGTGGTCCTGAAACGCTCTGCGGGGGTGAGGGGGTGTCTCGACTGTTCCTCACGCTCTGGGGCGGACGCCACGCCACACACTCACTTACTCACTCATTTACCCCTTAAACCCTTTACGTTTAACCTAAGCATGTCACCCGCGTGAGTTAGGAATCTCTCTCTCTGGCAGAGATTTCCCGGACAAGAATATTCACATGGCAACAGACCAGCGCATGAAAACAATGCCTCGAGCGCGGTGAGTGCTGGACCGCGAACCAAGCAAGCAAGCGACGCTGTTCTCTGCTGTTCACTGCTGCCTCTGCTCGTGTGAACACTCAGAATATACGTACACAGAAGGACAGAGATAGGGCTGTATGGAACTCATTTTCACTGAATTTGTTTAAATGAATGCTTTTGCGTGAGGTAAGAAGTCTGTTGGAAATGGAAATGCAAAGGAAATGCAAACCTCTTGAGCGAAAGCAAAATAGAATAGAATCTGTGTGTGTGTGTGTGTGTTTATAAGTGTTTATAAGTTTTCCCTCTTTCCCTCTCTGCAGGTGCAAGTGATATGTTTCAGTCGAGTTGAATCATGGTGCCCACGATAAGCCATTCTCTGCTTCATCATCTTCCTCTTTCACTCTGTGCTATTGCTGCGTGCCGCTGATTGTCCTCTCTCTCCCCAACCCCCACCCCACATTGGCACGAGGTGGGCTTCCGGCCATGGCCAGACAGCTGGCACCCCGCACGCAAGGTGCAGCATGGCATGCCTGAAGATGCCAACCCGCTCTCCGCTGCCTACCCCCCCTGCCCCGTCCTCCTCTGCTGCCCCTACCCTATCCCACCACCACCCCATCCCCGGCCCCCGCGCTGCTTCCTCCACCTTTGCCTCAGCGTTTGCTCACAAGTGCCCCAGTATCAGAGCCCCTTGTCGAGCCCCTTGCCCAGTCTCCAGGCCCTGGGTCTCCAGCCTGCGCTTGGTCACCATGCTGCCCTTCCCGACTCGCGCCCACTTCGCCAGCCCAGCCGCTCGGGCACGGCTCTCCTCAGCAGCCAGCCTCTCCTCCTCCTCGGTCGCCCTCTCCCTCACCTCCCCACTCCACCTCCTCTACATCCTCCTCCTCCTCTTCCTTGGCGGTGGCTACCCGTTGTTACCCCTGGCTTCGGCAGCGAGCGGAACGCTCCGTGAGCGTTCAGCGGCCGTTCCTCGTGCTTCGGCGCGTGCGGTGGCCCGCATGGACGGCGACGTGATCATCGGAGCTCTCTTCTCCGTGCACCACCAGCCGTCAGCCGACCGGGTCGCAGAGCGTCAGTGCGGCGAAGTACGTGAGCAGTACGGCATCCAGCGGGTTGAAGCCATGTTCTACGCCCTGGACCGGATCAACAGCGACCCGGCGCTCCTGCCCAATGTGACGTTAGGCTGTGAGATCCGAGACTCCTGCTGGCACTCGTCCGTGGCCCTGGAGCAGAGCATAGAGTTCATCCGCGACTCGCTCATCTCCACCCGTGAGGACGATCCGTTCATCCAGCTCCAGTCACAGGGGGGCGCTGCAGCTACGGCAACAGTAGCAGGGACCACCATCAAGCAGTGCGTGGACGGACCCGGAGGGGGCCCCTCGGGCAACCATGCTTCCCAGAAGAAGAAGCCTATCGCTGGGGTGATAGGGCCAGGCTCCAGCTCAGTGGCCATCCAGGTCCAGAACCTTCTACAGCTCTTTAACATACCCCAGATCGCCTACAGTGCCACCAGTATCGACCTGAGCGACAAAACGCTCTTCAAGTACTTCCTGCGGGTTGTGCCCTCTGACACTCTGCAGGCGCGTGGCATGCTGGATATAGTCAAGCGCTACAACTGGACCTATGTGTCAGCTGTGCACACTGAAGGTAAGGCTGGTCCCAACTAGTCTGTCACGCAAAAGGAGCACAAAATGCCAAAGGAATCGCAATGTAGATTGTCCATAGTGTGTGTGTG
Source organism: Tenualosa thibaudeaui (assembly GCA_027481765.1). Taxonomy (NCBI): domain Eukaryota; kingdom Metazoa; phylum Chordata; class Actinopteri; order Clupeiformes; family Clupeidae; genus Tenualosa; species Tenualosa thibaudeaui. The sequence goes on from JAIFZK010000001.1 coordinate 18,439,084, forward strand.
TGTGTTTGTGAGTATGTGAGAGTTTTGGTATCCGAGTAACAAATTAACACACATGCACACAAATACACTCACACACACAGACACACATCACTAGCGCGCAAACCCCCCCAACACACACACACACACACACAAAGCCAGCGTACAAGCTTTATGGGTTATGTCATGCTAGCAATTCCTCACTCTTCCTTCCCACATATGGCTACATTGACACACACACACAAATATGGTAAGAATTATTCTGAATGTATGACGTGTGTTCATTCAGAGCGGAGTGTGGAATGTGAATGGAGAATGAATGGCCAATGTGAGACATTACTTATTACCACAACAAGACAATAGGGAACACATGAGGGAATTTATGCCATATTTGTGCCGTGGGTTAAACAAAGTGAGTGCACAGAGAGAGAGATAAGAAGTGAGAGAAAAGGAGATAAAGAGAATGAGAGAGAAAGAGACAGTGTGTGTGAGAGAGAAAGAAAACGAGAGAGAGAGTGAGACATGGACTGAAAGACAAACTCTTCCCCTGAAGCCATGGTAACATGAAGGTTTTGTTGGGCTGCAGTTGGGATAATTAGCTTGTGACGGATCTCCTTGCACGTGTGTGTGTGTGTGTGTGTGTGTGTGTGTGTGCAAATCAATGTGTATGTATGTTTGTGTGTGTGTAGATGCACAGTTGGCCAGTATCAATATTGATGTATTTGGGTCAAAGTTGCCAGTGGTCTATTTATTTGACTTACTGCATTTTGCATGTTGGGAAATCTTTCCCGAATGGGCCACTGTTAAATTGAAGAAAAGAAATTGTGGTGCGGCAGAACCGCTATATTACAAGCATGTATAAAGCATTACAAGACATTCAGAAAGATAGATAGATAGATAGATAGATAGATAGATAGATAGATAGATAGATAGATAGATAGACACCTGGGGAACCAGACAATCAGTGGATTTGTGCATGAGTAGGAATTCCATATATTATACCCACACAGTGTATAATAGGCCAGAGAGTAAGCACATACAAGCACACGCACACACACACACACACACACACACACACACACACACAGTGAATTTTCAGTGCTGGATAGACAGAGTGACAGCTCAGGGGGTGACACTGAGATTCAGTTCAGTCAAGATTTCATCACTGTAATAATTGTGCTATCGACCCAAGGTATCAGACGTGCACCAGAGGTTACTGAGTGTGTCTGCTGAAGGCTAATGCATGTGTATGTGTGTGTGTGTGTGTGTGTGTGTGTGTTCAGTGTGTGAAGTTGTTCCGTACTTCTGTGCATTTGTGTGTGTGTGTGTGTGTCTGTGGGTGTATCTGTGATTCGTGCATCATTGGGAATCCCATATATTCTACCCACACATTGAATAATGGGCTGGGCAGTAAGCACAAATATAGACTGACACACACATACTCTCACACACATACTTTCACACACACTCACATACCAAATGAAAGAATGGAAGAGAGAAAAAATGAGATATAGACAGACGGAGAGAGAGAGAGAGAGCAAAGGATGGATAGAGTGAGATAGAGAAAGAGAAGGAGGGAGATGACATTAACCAGCTCTGCCAATACTGCCACCATTAACGAGTGAGTTTTATTGAAAGAGTCCCAGTGTACATCATTATATAAAAACAGCCATCTGCTGCACAAGCTGAATCTGAAGAAGTCATCACACACACTTACACACACACACACACACACACACACACACACACACATATATATATATATATATATATATATATATACACACACAGAGACACACACATGAACAGCAGCAGAATCACAAAGCATAACAGGTAACTAGAAGAGATAAACCCTGATAAATACAGTCAGATGCCGAATAAGGACATAATTAATAGACTCTTAAGTCTCTCTCTCTTACTCTTCTCTCACACTCTCTTATAATTCAATTCAGTTAATTTCAATTCAGTTAATTTCAGTTCAAATGAGTTTTATCAGTATAATACAATGAATTAGTGTTAGCAAAGACAGCTATTTTCTATTGTAACACCTTAATACAAACAGATACCATATCTGATTGAGAAAAAACATGTACGATCACTCTCTTCATTTTTAATCTATGCCTCTTTCTCTCTCTCTCTCTCTCTCTCTCTCACACACACACACACACACACATACATATATACACTCTAACTCAATTCTTCTGTCCCTTGTTAATCTTTAATGTAATGCTAATTCCATTACATTAAAATGTAACAAGCTAAACCCCATCTCCTGTGGTATTTGCATATCTGAGCACACCTTAATGAATAATTTCTTCTATATTATTAAATGAGGGAATTAAAGACTCCTTCCTCTTTCCCTCTCTCTCTGTCTTTCTCTCTCTCTCTCTCTCTCTCTCTCTTCTCTGGGTCTCTGTTGCCTTCTCTGTCTGCCCATCTGTGTCCACACAGTTTATCTATCATTGTCTTTCTGTTTGAGTGTTTTTCTTTTCTTTCCTTTTTGGTTCTTTTTATTTCTCCCACCCTCCTCCAACTGTGTTCCTGTGTGCCTGGCCATCTCTTTCTCTCTCCCTTTCCTGTCTATGTCTCAATCATCTCTATCTTTAAGTGGCGTTGTGTATAAATGGTGCTGGAGTGTGTGGTGTGTGTGGCTGTCTGAGGTCAGGATGTTTATGTTAAATTTAGCGCTGTTCCCGTGGGTGCGGCCCAGAGCTCTTTAGTTCCGACAGCTGCCAGTGATTGACACATGATGGTGATTGTCAGCTGGCATTGATTGACATGTTGATGGTGCAGTGATCTAGTGGGGAGATCATGGGGGTGGGACAGAGACCTCTGACAATGATGGTGATGATTGATGACATCATCAGAGGTCAGATGACATTGCGATGGTGAGGAATGTGTGGGAAGACTGACTAAAGCAGGCATATGCATTCAATTGTCTTCAAAGGCAGCATTGTCTGTATGTGTGTGTGTGTGTGTGTATTTGTTTGTCTCGACAGGTGTAAGCAGCAGCGACATGAGATATCCATACATTAGGAGCCACTCGTTAGACTTGCATGAATACACAGGGATTTGTTTTGTTTGCTTGGTTCCAAACACTCACATACAGGACCTGTGGTAATATCAGGACTGGTAAATGGCTGCTGCTTTTCTTTCGTTCTTCTGTGAAGATAATGTTGTTATGCAATGCTTCATATGGCAACACCAAAGACCAAAGAGAGGCCAGGGGACCAAGAGTTCTCAGGTCTGAGATCCACAGAGATAGACAGAGACAGCACGCTCTGCTCTGAGCTCAGTGTATTGTGACATGTGACTAGGGACCTCACATAGAGCAATGCTCTCTCACCGTGCCCACAGGTCAGTTCCTGTCACACAGAGGAAAAAGCACAAGGGCCTGTACCGAAGTTCTGTCAAAGTGAACCTGCATTTTCACTCTGCACAGTAGACCTCCGCAAAGGGCTGGTGATGAAGCTAGCTGTAAAAGCTGCATCCTCAGTCCTCATAGTAGACCTCTGAGCAGGATTTTTAAAAGGTTGGTTCAAGAATTGAGGTCATCTGTTGTGTTTGGGGTCCGCAATAAAGAGGGACATAAAAGCTCACTTACACCGAGGTGCTGGCTATGCAAAACAAAAGGGTTCTATGGGAAAGATCCTTCATAATCTTCCACAGAAGGATGAGACAGACTAATGCTGAGGTCATCTGTCCGAGGAAACCCTTGTTGTTGTTATAGCACAGTGTCTGCAGTTTTATGTTGGCATTGTCAACAGTAATACATGGCAGTAGTGGGTGAATCCTAGTATTGCCCCTCAACTCCCTACACCCTGAACTCTCAAAGATTTAAATGTCTTCACGATTGACTGATTCATGCCAGTCTTAAATCCACTCCTTACTCAGCTCAGGCACCACTTCTTGATTTGTGAAAGCTGGTCAGGTATAGTGTCGCACCAAATAGTCAAGCCCAGGGTACAGAAATACAGTATAGGCTGAAACCTCCCACTCCACACACACCACACACACACACACATATTGGGCTTTGTCATCATGCTGACATTGTGTGTATTTGCTTTTGTTAAACACAAAGAGCGAATGAAGACAAAGTGCAAGTCTCTGCCTCATTGCTTCTCTTTTCTTGTTTATTTACCATTTAGTCACTGTGTTCGTTGACTGTGTTGGTTTTTATGTGACAGCAAACATTAGGGATTGTCATCAAATGGTTTTCTTGGATCTAAAAGACAGATGTTATGTTATGTTGTAAGAAGTTTAGATGGCTGATTGCACTATGTGGGACAATTTAAATATAAATCTGTACTGAACACCTGTGTTACAGGTTGACATCACATCACCCTATGGAATGCATGTTAGAACAAATCTCTGCTTTGTGTTTATATGCGTGTTTGTGTGTGTGTATGTGTATGTGTGTGTCAGAGAGAAAAAGAGAGAGCGAAAGTGTGTGTGTGTGTGTGTGTGTGTGTATGTATGAGAGAGAGTGATAGAGAGAGAAAGAGAGAGATTGTGTGTGTGTGTGTGTGTCTTGCATATGTGCAGGTGTGTGTGTGCACTTGTGGTCACGCGTCCATTTGGATTCTTTCCCCGCAGTCTTTTACTTTTACAAACACACAATGCTGTTCGTTGCCTTAGCAACCACAGCTGGTCCCCAGTTGCATAAATTACCTGTCCAGATAATGATCTGTATGTGTTTGAGGTGTGTGCTCATGTGTGTGTGTCTGTGTGGGGGCATATGTTTGTGTGTGTATGTCACTGACTGAGTCTGTATTTATAAAGAGAGAAAGGAGAAGAAATAGAGCGAGATCTATAATGCGTGAAACACCATGCAGAACGCATCTAAATGATCTTGACTTCCCTGTACTCTGAGCTCGGCTGATATTGATAAGTGGTGATATGGAGCTGATGTGCTAATGTGTGTGTGTGTGTAACAGAAGCTGAGAGAGTGAATTCAGTCTGTACAGACTGTGAGCTGGACCGAGCAGTAGATACTCTGACACACACATACAAAAACATAAGCACACACATACACACACACACACACAGATAAACAAACAAGCACACACACACACCAGACAGAGGGCAAAAGGGAGAGACAAGCGCAGTGAGAGAAAACAACCTCCCTGGGGAGAAGAGAGGAATAACAGAACAGAGAGAAAGAATAGCATAAACTGAGAGAGGAAAAGAGAGAAAAAGAGAGAGGGATGTCCAGGAAAGGGAAGGAGGGAAAGAAGGAAAAAAAAATTGGCATGAATTGTGAGTGAGAGAGAGAGAAAGAGAGAGAAATAGAGAGCAGGGAATAGGGAGGGAAGCAGAAAAAAATAAATAAAAATGAAACTGTCTCATGCATACTCATACTCATGTGTGTGTGTGTCTGTCTGTGTGTGTGTGTGTGTTATTTGTGTTTGTGTGTGTGTGTATTCCATAGGGACAATGCTAAAAGAAAGACTCATACTCATATTTGCATGGCAGACAATTATCCCAGAGCTGTGAATCAGAGTTGGAGTCTATTAGCTTCACCGCCAATCAAGCTGCATTCCATGCTGCTGCTGAAGCAGACTCCTGCTGGATCTCTGTGTGCTACACAGTTTCCTGTGTTTGGGTGGCATTAAAGCATGGCATTCTGCCACCCATCCTCCATTTTGTGCCCCTTGGCCTTTACGTTGCCCCCATTTTGTGTCTTATCCTATCTCAGGCAAGCAGGAATACTGATATATGTGTCTATAGGTGGTTGCATACAGTATAGTGACCTCATTTGAAAAGTGTGCTTGACAAGAGAAGACAAAAGACACACAGAAATGTGAATTTCTATACATTTCTATTGTCAATACATTTCTATATAGTATGTGTATAGTGGGTTTAAATTAATTCCATCATGCAACCTGAAGTGTGTGTGTGTGTGCTTGCTTATGTTTGTGCGTGCGTGTTTGTATGTGTGTGTGCATGCACTGTAAGAAAGAGGCATCAAATCAATGTATTTTGCATTGAAACCAAAGCTGTAGAAGTAGTGTTTTTAGAGTTCATTTACGTGGAAAACAGCACAGAGCATGAACAGAATATGCAAGTAAGTGTGTGTGTGTGTGTGGTGTGTGTGCTTGTGTGTGAATGTTTTTGAATGTTTTTTGCAAGAAGCTTAGAGCAGTTACTCACAATGCAACAGATACCCACAATGCCACATAACACGTCTAAAATGCAGTCTGGGTTGGCCTCACCCAGAGGAGCAAGAATAAGAAAAGAGAAGCCAGCCCCATCATCAATACACTACACCACTACACCACTACATGTTAACAGCAAACAACCTCAACCTCAATCACTCCTTTCATTAAGATGTGTGTGTGTGTGTGTGTGTGTGTGTGTGTGTGTGTGTGTGTGTGTGTGTGTGTGTGTGTGTGTGTGTAAAACTCTGTTCACATTGCTTTAGGGAGAAAGCAGGACAGTGAAAGGAAATGCTGCTTTCAATCACTGTTGTGCTTTAATTAAAGAATATTGATTTATCATCCTTGTCCATAGGGATATACTCACAGACACATACACACACACATACTCTCTGAGAAGGAGAACGATGTCATGTGGTAATTGTCCAACACACCTTATTAACCTCTATCAGTAGGGGTTGTGATGTTGGCTTTGGTTTGTGTGAGTGTGCGTTTGTAGTGCATGACTGGGTGTGTGTGTGATGATGATGACAATGTGTGTATGTGTGTGTGTGTAAAATGACCCTATTCACTCTATCTGTTCATATTTATATGAATATTAGCAATAAATCTGTAATGATGACGTATGTACAGACAGACAGATGTTAATGATGACTTTTGTTGATGTGTGATGGATCAATACAATGTACATGCAGTGTGTTTATTGTCTTTCTTGCACTTGTCTCTTCAATCCCATCAACAATATTCCCATTTGATGTGTTCTCACACCCTCTCTCTATGACCCAGATGTCACTCTTAATATCTCTGTGCAGCAATCATGAGTTGCACTATAGGTCTTCAATTAGCACCTATACAGCTTAAGCTATAGTGTATAGTGGGTCTGCAGGGACATGCCAACAACCAATACTGATGAGGATTTGTATGGGTGCTGTGCGCTTAGTTTACATGTGTTTAAACACATGGGTGCACACATGCTGTTAAAACCATGTTAAACATTTCACATACAGCAACGCGTGCAACCATTCATTCACTTGGAGAAAGAGCTCCATTTATTTAGATTCTGTTATGACATGTAAAACATCTTCAGTAATGTTATATGGTGTCAACTGTGCGTTATGTGTGGTTCAGCGTTTTAAAACTCACTTGCTGGACGCTGTGGTAACTTCATGGTCGCTTCTAGGGAAGCGCTTCCATGTCGGGATGACTATATGCATGGGGGGTGTTTGCAAGTGGCGTAGTTGCACCCTTGCGAAATCAATTAAATCAATGGAGGCCTTATAGTGCATGTTTTTTTAATACACTTATTTATTAATGTTATATATAAGGCCTGGTGGTGTCTATTTAGCACCAATACATATGTACTGTCAATATTGGGGTATGTATGACTTGTAATTTGGGGACTCCCCTGTGCTTAGTAGTTTTTTGGTTTGTCCCAATTATGGGGGAGTTCAGGTACACATTTAAGGGGTTGCAGGTTCATCGTCAGGAAGACTTTGGTAGGAGAGGAGAGTCTGCCTGTGTTCTCGTGTTCTTTTAGTATCCTCAGATGAGTGAGGTGCCCGAAATTAAGTTGTTTTTTTTTGTTTAAGTCTTTTGTTTGTGCTTTGCTCTGGATGCACCAAGCCATTTATTTTGTAAATATATTTTCCATTTTTCTTTTTCTTTTTGTTACACTTCTTTTTGAGTTTGGGATGCCTCATCACTGCTGGTTCAATTTGCTTTGAATAAAAGTGTTTGCCAAGTGCAAATTAACATAAACATTTTCAAATAAAAATAAACTTGTTTTCAGCACCTCTGGCAAGATTTGGTAAGATTTTACAGTAATATAGCAGTTTAAGGTGAATACTGCTGGATATGCCCCTTGGAAATAGGAAATCAATGAAAGGCCCCAGATGAGGAATAGATGCTAGACTTTATGTGCTTTAGAGGCACAGCCTTTCACTAGCCTGGAAAAGGGACACAGGGCAACAGCTGTGAATGTTACATTTTAGATTTTATAGTGCAGCAATTCAGCAAACACTACACACTATTCAATGCAGATTTGCAAAGCTTGACTCCGGCAGAGAAGTGTATGTGTATTTAACTGTGTGTGTGTGTGTGTTTTTTTCATGCTCTATAGTGTGCGTGTGTGTGTGTGTGTTTTTTCATGCTCTATAGTGTGTGTGTGTGTGTGTGTGTGTGTGTGTGTGTGTTTCATACTCTACAGTGTGTGTGTGTGTGTGTGCATATGTGTGTGTATGTGTGTGTGTATTCATTCGTAAGGTCTGTTCACCCTAATAGAAAGCTTTTGCTCACAATTGCTACCCCTGTCTTGTTATTTTAGGATGCTGGCTCTCCTGAGATGAATTGAATTGATTTGAATTGGGTCCTTTGTGTTGAGTGTGTACATGAGAATGTTGGTGTGTGTGAGTGCATGTGTATGTGTGTGTGTGTGTGTGTGTGTGTGTGTGTGTATGTGTGTGTGTCTTTCCTTAGCAAACATTCTTCACTCTATTTCAGAGCCTTCCCCTGCAATTGCTAAGAGGTTATACTGGGACACAGTCACAGCTTTTTTTTTGCAGACCTTGCAAGAAGTTTGTCCAACTAAATTACTAATACGCAGATGTGCAGTAGATACTGTTTTTGATGTACAAACTACAGTTTGCAACTCTGTGTGTGTTTTGTCTTGATTGTGTGTGTGTGTATGTGTGTGAATGTGTGTGTTTGTGTTTGTTTCTACATGTGCATGCATGTGTGTGTACTGTGTACATATGTGTATATGTGTGTCTGTCGTGTGTCTGTGTGTGCGTTTGTGTGTGTGCGTGGGTGTGTGTGCATACATGTGTGTGTGTATGTGTGTCCTACAGGCAACTATGGTGAGAGTGGCATGGAGGCCTTTAAGGAGTTAGCGGCCGAGGAGGGCCTGTGTATCGCCCACTCGGACAAGATCTACAGCAACGCCGGCGAACGCCAGTTTGACCGACTGCTGCGCAAGCTGAGGGAGCGGCTGCCCAAGGCCCGCGTGGTCATCTGCTTCTGTGAGGGCATGACTGTACGAGGACTGCTCATGGCAATGAGACGACTAGGAGTAGCGGGGGAGTTTCTGCTTATTGGCAGGTGAGTGTGTGTGTGTGTGTGTTTTTCATGCTCTATAGTGTGTGTGTGTGTGTGTGTGTTTGTATATGTGTCTGCTTCTGCATGGATATGACCCCAAGAGGCCTTATAAAGTCAATGAGAAGCCCAAGGGTAGTGGGGGTTGTCTGCTCATTGGCAGGTGAGTGAATGCGTGTGTGTGTGTATGTGTGCATGTGTGTGTGTGAGTTTGTGTTTGTATGTGTTTGTGTGTGTGTACTTCTGTAAGGACTACTGGAGTGCTGGAGGTGGTGTGGGAATTTCTGCTTATTGAAAGGTGTGTGTGTTTTTTTTTTTTTTTTTTTGTGTGTGTGTGCATCCATATATTTATCTTCTGTGTATATTTTCACATTGGCAGTTATACAGGGATGACTAACACCTGGGCCCAGTGGTACTGTATGGTTTTGTGAGGGTAGAGGCATACTGTGAATGTGACTGTTATCTGTGACTGTGATCTTGATATTTGGCAGAATCTCTGACAGTTCAGATTCTAACATAGTGAATTTGTGGATGAAGACATAAAGAAATACTAGGGATGGAATATAAACACCAGTCGATTTATATCTTATTTTCAGATAAGTATCAGAAACAGCACTACTGTCTATCCATTTATTCATATATGTGCAGACCACACATATTTAATACTCTAGTCTATTAGTCTACCTGTCTTGCATGGTTGACAAGACTTTGTCCAGTTCAAGTCGTACATACAGGGTGTATGAAATGGCTTATTAACATTCTGTGTCAGTTTGTCAACAGCCAGAGTCTCTGAGAGCTCATCAGTGCTTTACTGTTGCCAGACCCTCATCACTCTCTCATGAGCAACACGAGTTGGCTGGAATGTAAACTGGCTGTAATCCATACACGTAGGTAGATAGAGAGTGACAGTCTCATGTGCTGTCCTTGTACTTCTCCTTATATTTATGGGTTAAAGTACAGGGGAGAGAGTGAAATAGCAGTGTGTTCCTGACACGTGTTAACTCCTTCAGCAAAGACACGAGTGTGTTAACTCCCTCAGCAGAGAAAAGGAGTGTGTTAAGTCTCTCAGCAGAGAAAAGGAGTGTGTTAAGTCTCTCAGCAGAGAAAAGGAGTGTGTTAAGTCTCTCAGCAGAGAAAGGGGTGTGTTAACTCTCAGAAAGGAGAAAGGAGTGTGTTAAAGGGTAGGTTTGGGTTTTTACACTTAAAGCCTTGTTTTATGATGAAACCCATTGTGTGTGTGTGTGTGTGTGTGTGTGTGTGTTTGGGGAGGGGGGAGGGGGGGGGGCTACTGCAATAACCGAAAATTCTCTTAACCATTGCATTTCATCATAATGATCTGAAAACAAGGTTTCAAGTGTAAAAAAAACAAACCTGACCTGTGTTCACACCTTTAACAGCAGAGAGCAGAGACAGAGGTATTCATGTGCTCATACCCTTTGCAGCAGAGAGTGGAGTCCTGGTCCTGGTACCAGAGGCTGAGAGAGAGAGGCACAGAGGCGCAACCGAGAGCAGCAGAGGGCTCTTGTGTTTGAGTGGGTCTGAGCCTGGCCAACAACACTCAGCTGCCATGGAAAAGAGGGTTATTAGTGGGCACACTCTCTCTTAAACACACACTCACAGACACACACACACACAGATGGTCACCCAAACTCAAGACTAACTCATACACAACCCAAATACATAATGGGTCCCCCTTCAAATATAAACAAACAGAGGCATATAAACGGTGAAATTACTGATGACATTAAGTCAGAAAGTACTTGTGCTTGTCTGAAGAATGTGAACAGGATCACCATAGAGACAGTCCTCGCATGTCTTACCTTGGAGACTAAAGCAAGTGGTCATTCAGAGGGATATAAGTGGCAGAGTGATGACCTAATAGAGCGAAGGAGGAGAAGAGAGACAAAGTGGTGTTGATGAGGGAGAGAGAGATGGAGAACAAGAGATGGCAGAAAGAGAGAGAAAGAGAGTGTTGGCGAGGAAAGGGCCACTTTTCTTCCCCCTCATTTGCAGATGAGTGGTGGTTGCTTCTGACTCTCTCTCTCTCTCCATCTCTCCCTCCCTCTCTCTCTCTCTCTCTCTCTCATTCCCTCTGTCCAGTACTATATTGTTAAAAATGAGCCTTATAGGCAGGGCAGAAACAGATTTAGCACTGCAATTGTGTACAATAAATGTACAAATGTCTCTCCTGCCATATTTGTTGGCATGACAGCATATTTAGGAAATGTATTTGATGGGCATTTGGATTAATTACAATCTTAATGTAGTCATTTAGTAATGTGTTTTAGCTCTTGATAAATGCAATACAAATGTATAATGTATTATGCAATTCAGCTATTGTAATAGGGACACTAGATATTAAAAGGATGCAAACGGACACAAAAGTATGTATGCATCTCTCTCTCTCTCTCTGACACACACACGCACACGCACACACACACACACTTCCTCACAGTGGTTACTAACAGTCTGACTGATTGTGATTAGACATCAAAGGAACTCCCATAATTAATTCATAATTGATTGAGTTTTTTGGGGAGGAGAGAAGATGCTACTGGCGGATAAGTGTGAGTAATCCGTCAGTGCAGCAACGCTCATTATACAGTCCCAACTCAGCTCTCTCTCTATCGCTCCATCCCATCGCCCTCGCTTCATTTCTTGCTTGTTTTATTTCGGACACTCGGAATGTTAGTGTTTTACTCGCTGCCTTATAGTGTGATTTTCGGATGTCATGTGAGGATTTTGTAGTAAAGTACATAGAGGATCAAATTAAAGTAGAGTAAACTTAACTGCTATTTAGATTTTTATCCAAAGCGACACAAACTCGCAACGAGGTGTTCGAGAATCGAGAAAAACAAGACTACTGCTCCACCAAATTCACAGATTCGCAGAACTACGGAATGGCTGATTAACTCCGTCGTGCTCTACATCAGGCTCAGACTGCCAATCTGGGTGGGTCGGTCCATCTGGTGGGCCAATGGGCCAGTCGATATGCACTGCAACTTTGAGAAATTTTACCAGAACGTCTATTTCATAATTCTCTGTTGTAGCTCAGCCCATGCTGGCGCAGCCAATTAGATAGGGGGTTGCACGACCACAAATAGGCGATCCACACAGGCTATCTATAAGCATTTGTACCGTTGTCCCCTCCTCCCCTTTCAAGTTCTTATCGGCCCATCCACGTAGTGTCAGGCCAGGAATAAACAGCACAGAAAAGACACAGGAATCGCTACAGCAAATGCAAAATACAATTGTTAAGCCTACAGGTGATCATACCCTAATGAAAACAATATTTAAGTAGAACGATAAGTAGGTACATTTTCTATTATAAAATACACTGTGACATGGTGAAATGTGCTCTCAATGAGTGCGAAAAAGTAAGGAAATGTGATGAGTGCGAAAGTAGCGAGCACGGCCATGCAGAGAGGCATGGAGGGGCAGGGGCTCAAAACTTAAAATCGGGGACATGGCTTTGTAAATACTTTATTTTCTTCAATGTTCTAATAACTTTATTTACTTAACATGTCAACCCTTATTCGGAGATGCAACATCTTGGAAGCTTACAGCCTATTATATGGATATGGAGGCAGTTTTGTTAAAGGTAATACAGCATAGTGATGCCTGTGCACAGGGGCATGCTTTTAAACAACAAACAAATAATTAAATTATTAAATTATTCATATTATTAAAAATAATATGAAGTGATAACGCAAGATAACAGCAAGTGATCTTACGTAGGCCCAATCCAAAACAGTTTCTTCCACGTCATTTGAAACTGAAAGTTCATGCAGAGCCATGGCTTTGGTTCATGCAAATATAGCCTGACATAAAAGGATCAGACAGCAGTGTATTTTCATTTTAACTAAAGTAGCTCTGTCAATTAAATTATTTATTCATACATTACTAAAAAAGAACCCAATGCTATTTTCAGGGTAATTTCACTACTTTTACTTTTAGATTATAATGGCCCTCTTCACAAGCTTGAGCTTTTTTCACAACAGGCTATCCAAATCTGGCAGTGTGATGTAAGGCATATGTATAAAGAATAAATAAACATGCAGAAAGTTCATGTGATTTCAAGACGGGATTACTCAGGAAGCGCTAATCATACAAAGAAATGCTATACACCACAGCATCTTGCTCTTGTTCATTCTGATATGCGGTATGCCATATTTGAGTTAAGACATCATGAGAGATATTTCAACAATATAAATGGGTGTGACATGGATGCAGAGCATTTTAATATTATTTGTATGTACATTTAAAGCAAATTTCCTCGCGAACCGTTCATTACATTGATGGAAAGGTTAGGTCGTACAGTTATGACAGTACAGTACAGATATGTGTTCCAGTGATCTATGTGGCGAAAACTCCACGAGTAATCTGATAGAAGAATGGGAGTGAATTCACACGCACTCTGCATTTGTCTATAGGATTAATAATATATATTTGTGTAAATTCAAAGCTAATTTTCTCGCGAGCCGTTCGTCAGAACAACTAGCAAGTAACACCTTTGAAAAGGAAAGATCAGGTCGTGCGGTTTCATGTCTACGCTACATGCCTGGTAGGGAGTTGAATACTGTAGTAGACACCTACACAAGACAGCCATTCTGCTCTTTCAATGTAGCCTAAGCTATTGCCCTTACAATGCGCGCGTGATTCCTGCAGAATTTCATGGCGGCACCCTGCCTAATCCTAATTTAACCTCAAATTGCGCTGTTCTACAACTTTTTGTGAGTGAAAGATAGAGCAAGACAGAGAGAGACAGAGAGAATGACAGGAGAACATCTTGATTCATTGCTCCTGTGTGGAAGGGCTTTTTTGCAGATGTAGTGCTCATGCAGTTGTTCTCTTTCTGTCAATAGAATAAGCTACTCAGTTTTCATCGGTGATTAACAATAATGACTTCTTGCAGCGCAGTACCCCCCCCCCCCCCAAAAAAAAAAAAGAAAGAAAGAAAGGCAATACACGCATTTTTCACCCTAAAGGTAAAAGTGCTCACTACACTGTGTAGCATAATATCTAATATTGCCTAGAGCATATAGGCTATGGAAAACCATGGACTACGGAAAATGTAGTTGCCATTGGCATATAATGCATAGTCACGCGACAAAAACGTTGTGCAATAATAATGCAGTAGGACTATGCATAACTAAGATTGACTGAACCGCAATCCAATCCGCAAAATGAATATGCCTACATTCAATTTTTGAGTGACTGATGTACAATAATACTCACTACACAAAGTAGCACTGCAATTCAGTTTAGTTTCAATAACTGAATTTGACAAATAAAACTAAAACAAAATGGATTAAACTGCTTTCCATCTGCATGACAGAAAAATAAGAATAGGCCTCCATTCTCTTGATCGGCTGACTGACTAAGATGCACTTTCCCTTTCACTTCCCCTCCAGATTTCGCTTGACTGTCAGTGTTCGAGATAGACAAAATTTCTGGTACAATTAAGCAGATGTCACGTGTTTCCCTGATGGCTTATGAACTTATTCTTTCAGCGTGAATGCTGCTTGTACCGAGGACAGATGTAGGCCTACAACTTAGAAATTGACGCTGTCCTGTCTGATGCAGCTACAACCATGGGTCGCGGAACGAGTCGAACTGACTTTGTGTGTGTGTGGTTTTGGGGATGGGGATGGGGGTGTTCGGTAACTTGGGTCAAGACAATTGTGTATACTACACTGTAAAAAATAAATCATGGTTTTAACTTTAAAAAAAAGTTAGTGTCCGGGCTGCCTAACTATTTTAAGTTGACCAAATTTAAGATAATGAGTTGTGATAATGAGTTCAGACCTCAAAACACAAAAAAATAATTAACACAGCAATTCCCATATTCTGTAGTTATTCTGACAAATAATTGAAAGTTATCACAAATAAAAGGAAGTCTTATTTTTTCCTCATATAGCAAATAAAATAGATTACAACATAACAGGGCATAACACCCTCGCCTTCTCTCTCTCTATTCTGTTTCTCTCTCCTTCTCTTTCTCTTTCTCGTAGTGATGGATGGGCAGATCGCTATGAGGTGGTGGAGGGCTATGAACAGGAGGCAGATGGAGGTATTACACTCAAGCTTCAGTCGGAGGAGGTGCAGTCCTTCAATGACTACTTCCTGGAGCTGCGGCTGGATAACAACAAAAGAAACCCCTGGTTCTCAGAGTTCTGGCAGCACCGTTTCCAGTGTCGTATCCCCGGGCACCCACAAGAGAACCCTAACTTCCACAAGATCTGCACAGGTTAGAGAGAGAGAGAGAGAGTGTGTGTGTGTGTGTGTGTGTGAGTGTGTATCTATGTGACACTGAGGATTGTGTGTGTTTTTTGTGTAGTTACTCCTGCATGTCTTTATTAAAACTTCCAAGGGATCTGCACAGGTTGCATTGTGTGTGCATTTGTGTCTATGTGTGTACATGTTGTATTTGTGTTTTTTGTGTGAAATACTCACGTGCTTAATTGTATGCGTTAATCCATTCATTCAATTATGTATCTCTCTCTCTCCATCTCTCTCTCTCTCACTCTCTGAGTGTGTGTGTATATGATAAAGTACACTCCATTTTTTAGATGAGTGCTATTACAATCCTTCCCTCACTGTTATTACCGGGCTGTTCCTGTAGATTGTTGCAGTTCTAAGGACGTGAATGGAGATTCAGGATTCAACACATAAACACACATACAATATATTTGCATGCATACTGTATCCTCACATACAGTACATTCAGCACATGCATATGTATAGGCATGTGTGCCGTACACACACACACAGACACATATACACACACACACACACACACAGCTACACACATACACATACAGACAGACAGAGAGACTCACACACACACATACACAGACAGACAGACACACACACACACTACTGGCTGGCTCTCTAATGTGGCTCCAGCTCTGGGCCTCAGAGCACCATAATGTCACAATCTGGCTAGATATATATCCCCTTCAGATATATATCCCCTGTGTGTTCTGACTCAAGCTGCATGTGTGTGTGTGTGTGTTTGTGCACGCATGCATGTGTGCGTACTCATACAGTAGTTTGTGTATCTTTTGGGTTTGTTTAATTTGTGTGTGTGTGTGTGTGTGTTTGTGTGTGTGTGTGTGTGTGTGTGTGTGTGCCCTGACATCTCTTTTGTAGAGTCTCCAGATGAATCCATAGAATATAAACTATTAGTTTTGGCTGGCTATCTCTGGGCCAACTTTATTATAGTAAAACAGAGATATGAACCAGAGTCATCTCTATGATCTGAAGAGAAGAGAAGAAATAAATGTAACTTTAAAAATACACACAAGGTGACCATGAGCGTCATGACAACTTGACTCAAGATTTCAAGTTATGATCTTGACACACAGACACACATGCACACTCACACACACACATACACACACACACACACACACACACAATAAGGTACATATACTCACTCAATAACAAACACTAACATGCATGTGTGTGTGTGTGTATTTGTAAAGTGAGTTTAAAAGACTGCAAGGATCCAAATGGACGTATCTGGCCCATAGTCTCTCTCTCTCTCTCTCACACACACACACACACAAGCTCTACACACTGTGTATACAAGCACACACTCATATGCACACATGCATGCATGCACATACACACACACACACACACACACACACACAAACACACACACACACACACACACACACACACACACACACACACACACACACACACACACATATGCACACATATAAACACCCACACACCACATCCATCCTTGTATCTGAATGAATCTGCTAAAGGTCAACCTGCCCACCCTTCCAATTACTGTCAGTTCAGTACAGTGGGGATTCAATCTGCAGTGTTTTGACATGCGTCAGATCTTCAGCTGCTTCAAACACACATCCTTCTCCTGTTTAAAAGACTTCATTAGTCGCTGTGCAAATAGCATGTCTCTTTGTAGATGCACAGAATTGAGTTTTTATTTGAAGAAATTCCCACTGGATTTGCTTCGAGATGCTTAGTTGAGATTGATGTTGATTATACTGTAATACTGCCTGAACTCCTTTAGCTATTATGCAATGGTGGTTGCTTAGGCAGCAAGATTCCACAGTTTTTAAGTAGAGAATATCCATATCAGTTTGTCTGTGTCCATGTATATTTATGTTTTGTTTATGCATGTATGCGGTTTTGTATGCAAAGTGAACTTTCATGTGACATGCATTGCACCAGTAAAATGCCTTATATTTTTATGATGTAAAGTATTAGGCCTGTATGAAAAATGAGAATTTGCTGCATTCAGCTGCAGAGGTTACATGAAAATGTGTGCAACATACTTATAAATAATTCTGTAAATAATTAATAATTATAAATAATTCTATGCTTGCTCATGTTCTGTCACAACCATAACACTGGAATTGCCTGTGAGTGCATGTGCATTGTGTTGTGTGAATGAATGTGTGTGCTTGCGTGTGTGAGTATGAGTGGTAATCACTGCCTGACAATTAATCACATAATTAATTAATGAATTAATTAATTGATCTTTCTATCGATCTATTTAGCCCAAATCCTTGATGAGCCTACAGTATGTGACACTATTAGCCAGGCTGTTAATCTGACTGATGTCTCAATAATGGCAGAGAGTATTGGAATCCTCTCGCCCAAGCCCCAGAGGTTCATGGGAGGAGAGGCAGCCAACGAGAGAAAAGTTTTAATGAGGAGGGAATTTCAGCACTTAACGTCTCAAAGTCATTTACCCACATTGCTTTGGCTGCTTCAGTACTTGTGCAGTATATTTATAAATCTCAGTCTGTTCGGATGACTGTGACTTTCAACAGTGACTTTGAACAGCATCAACACACAGCTAAAGGCTAGTGTTCTCCCAGTCGTCTGACTCAGTCTCACTGTATGCTTGTCACTGGAATAATGGCCTTCTGTTTTTGTTCCTCTTTTCACCCTGCCTGCTGCATTGAGTTTGGTTGTTTACACAAGAAGCAACCCTCAATTTAACACACAATTTATGCAAATATCCACAGCATCAGAGGAAAACGGAAGATTAAGAGCAGTCAGGGAATTCTAATCACTGTCTTGAAAATGACAGTCTGGCATTTGCGTATGCAATAGACAATACAGTAACAGATACAGACAAGAAACACACACACACACAGACGTGCGGTCAGGCACTCACACTAACACACATACACATACATGCTCACAGGGAAAAAGCAGACAGGGAGAAAGAGAGAGAAAGAAAGAGATATTTGGAATGCAGACCTTGTGACAGACGCAAGACGCAACCCTGTCCTGCAGTAACTGTCTCTTGCATCTCTGCTGTGGCTCTCTCAGGTAACGAGAGCTTACGTGAACACTACATCCAGGACAGCAAGATGGGCTTCGTCATCAATGCGATCTACGCCATGGCCCACGGCCTGCACGACATGCAGCAAGCTCTCTGTCCAGAACGTTCTGGACTGTGCAATGCCATGGATCCCGTTGACGGACGCTATCTGCTGGAATACCTGCTCAAGACATCCTTCACCGGGGTTTCAGGAGAGGAGGTGTACTTTGATGAGAATGGAGACACATTGGGCAGGTGTGTGTGTTTGGGTGTGTGAGTGATTATATATGATTTTTAAAATGAAATATGCACATGCCTGTTTGTGATATGTGTTGGATGAGAGAGATTGTGATAATGTGTGTGTATGTGTGTATGTGTGTGTGTGTGTGACAACCTGACTGGCACACACATAGACTCATACTATCCCCTTACTGTGTGTGCTCTACCAGATATGACAGGTCAGAAAATTACCTTTCACTATTCATTACTCTGCTGTGTGAAAAAGTGTGTGTCTGTGTGTGTGTGTGTGAGAGACCAGCCTCTCAGCGATTGTGACAAAGACGCATTATATCAAACACCTGTCCTCATTCTGTGTGTTTGTGTGTGTGTGTGTGTGTGTGTGTGTGTGTGTGTGTGTGTGTGTGTGTGTGTGTGTATGTCTAGGTATGACATTATGAACTTGCAGTATGTGGAACACACGGGTCGCTATGACTACATCAACGTGGGCATGTGGCATGAGGGCATGCTCAGTGTGGACGACGAGAAGCTCCTGATGAACCGAAGTGAGATGGTGCGCTCCGTCTGCAGCGAACCCTGCTCCAAAGGACAGATAAAGGTCAGTGTGTGTGTGTGTTTGTGTGTGTGTGCATGATGGTGCATTCGGTCTGCAGCAAACCCTTCTCCAAAGGACAGATCAAGGTCAGTGAGTGTGTTTGTGTATGTGTATGTGTTTGTGTGTGGTGTGTGTGTGTGTATGTGTGTGTTTGTGTATAATAGTATGTTCTGTCTGCAGCAAACCCTGTTCAAAAGGAGTGAGAGTGTTTGTTTGCCTGTGTGTGTGTGTGAGTGTGTGTATGATGCATGATCTGCAGTGAACCCTGCTCCAAAGGACAAATCAAGGTCAGTGAGTGTGTGTGTGCACATGTGTTGTGTTATTTTGGGGTTCGTTTGAGTGGGCTTTTGCCAGCTTTCTCCAATCTTGATATGACCTTTGCACTCTAACCTCTGACCTGGTGCAGGTGATCCGTAAAGGGGAGGTCAGCTGCTGCTGGATCTGTACCACCTGTAAGGATAATGAGATCGTGCAGGACGAGTTCACCTGTCGAGCCTGTGACCTGGGCTGGTGGCCAGATGAGGATCTGCAGTGTAGGCTCATGCCTCCCCCCTCTATCTCCACCCATCAGTCAGTCAGTCTATACTTTTTATGAATCCAGGACGTCAGTGAAGAGTATCGGAAGGTCCTTCTGTTTGCCAGACAACAATGCAGCCATCAATCAGTCTGTACTTACATGAAAAAATGGAAGGTCCTTTTGTATGCCAAATTGCAGTCATCTCACCATGAACTCATCCATCCATCCATCTGTCCATCCGTCCATCCATCCACCATCTCATTATTCTATTTCTCTTTCATTCCATATGTTTAAAATGATGAAAGTGTACTTAAACCCACTATTCAGACATATTCAGACACTATTCATTCTATCTATCTATCTATCTATCTATCTATCTATCTATCTATCTATCTATCTATCTATCTTTTTCATCTGTTCAGTCCCATTTCTCTCCATCCATCCTTTCAGCCATAGTTTCATCTGGCAGGTGCATCAAGTACATCAAGTTCATGGTCAAAGTGTTTGAGTGTACATTAGTGTTGCTTCACTTGTGTGTGTGTGTGAGTGTGTGTGTGTGTGTGTGTGTGTATGTGTTTATGTGTTTGTGTTTATCATCTGTTGGTCCATTTATCTATCTATCCATCTATCCATACATCCGTCTATGGCGGCCTTGAGAGGAAATGTGAGGAATGAGCAACTGCCTGCCGGTGTGTCCATGTGGTGGAGCTTGTTTAGACGAGCACATTTCTTCCCTTTCATGCCCCTGGCCTTCACTGGTAATGGTTTGTCTGGCTCAGGCATGCACAGTCTTGTCTTTTCACTTCATCTCTTCTCATTATCTCAGCCTTGTCCTTTGCTCCCTGTGTTCTTTCTCTTCTCTCCTCTCTCTCCTTTGCTTCTTCCTCTCTCCTCTCCTTTCTTCTCCTGTCTACTCCTCTTGTCCCTTCCTTTTTCTCTCCCTTGCTCCCTTCATCCTTTGATCTCTTCACTCTATCGCTCTTCCTCTCCTCTTCTCCCCTTGGTCCCTCCATCTCCCTCTCTCTTCCTCTCCTCTCTCCTTGCATCCCCCCATCTCACTCTCTCTTCCTCTCCTCTCTCTTCACTCCTTCCATCATTCCATCTCTGTCATATCCTCCCTCACTCTGTCTGTTCTCATCTGTGTTACTTAAGTTCACTTTTATTTGTGGGGATATTTACCAAACACATAGAGAGAAAAAATAAAATGGAACATTAACTTGTAAATACAACAGAAAACCATCAGAGGGGAGGGAGCACTGATTGGATGAACAGAAAGATGTCACAAATCTACCCACACCCTCACTTACACACTGGACACACCTCACACACACAGATACACACACACACACACACACACACACACACACACACACACACACACACACAAACACACACAGACACAGACACACAGACATACCTGATGGTATTCTTAATATCTTACTGTCTCTCTCTCCCCCTGTCTGTCAGTCTGTGAGCCGCTGCCTCTGAAATATCTGGAGTGGAGCAGCGTGGAGTCCATTGTGGCCGTGGTCTTCTCCTGCCTGGGCATCCTGGTGACGCTCTTCGTTGCCTTCATCTTCATCCAGTACCGTGACACGCCCGTGGTCAAGTCCTCCAGTCGCGAGCTCTGCTACATCATCCTTGCTGGCATCCTAATGGGCTACATCTGCCCATTCACCCTCATCGCCAGGCCCACAGTGAGTGTTTGTGTGTGTGAGTATGTGTGTGTGTGGATGTGCATATGTTTGTGTTTGTATGTGTGTTTCTATGTTTGTATGATGTGATGTGTGTGTGTGCATGTGTGTGTGTGTTATCACTGTTTTTACCACTCATCACTTCATTGCCCTGATGCCCACACACACAGGCACTTAGGCACACACAAAGGCATGCACACACACACGCACGCACGCACACACACACATAGCACGCACACACACACACACACTAAGTTCCCTTGTTTATTCTAACTCTCACATGTTTTGTCTCTCCCTCCTTGTTCTAGGTGGCATCATGCTACCTGCAGCGCCTCCTGGTGGGCCTCTCCTCTGCCATGTGCTACTCAGCGCTGGTCACCAAGACCAACCGCATCGCCCGCATCCTGGCCGGCAGCAAGAAGAAGATCTGCACACGCAAGCCACGCTTCATGAGCGCCTGGGCCCAGGTAGTCATTGCCTTTGTCCTCATCAGCCTTCAACTGACCCTGGAGGTCACCCTCATCATCCTGGAGCCGCCCGAGCCTGTCAAGTCCTACCCATCCATCCGCGAGGTCTTCCTCATCTGCAATACCTCCAATGTGGGTGTGGTGGCGCCGCTGGGCTACAACGGCTTGCTCATCCTCAGCTGCACCTACTACGCCTTCAAGACACGGAACGTTCCGGCAAACTTCAACGAAGCCAAGTACATTGCTTTCACCATGTACACCACCTGCATCATCTGGTTGGCATTCGTTCCCATCTACTTCGGCTCCAACTACAAGATCATCACCACCTCCTTCTCCGTCAGCCTGAGTGTTACCGTGGCACTCGGCTGCATGTTCACGCCCAAGATGTACATCATCATCGTCAAGCCGGAGCGCAACGTCCGCAGCGCCTTCACAACGTCTGACGTGGTGCGCATGCACGTGGGTGATGGCAAAACCGCCTGCCGACGCAACAACAGCATCCTCAACATATTCCGACGCAAGAAGACCAACAACAATACAGCTACTGCCCCACCGGTGACCTCAGCCAATCCTGGTAGTGGAAAGTGAGTGATAAGCATGCGCCTTAGCCAATCATTAACACTATGGGGATAGTGTTGCTCTGTGAAGGGGGGCAGGGAGAGTAAGGCCCAATAACAGTTTATGCAGATGGTATATCAAATGCTGTTAAAGGTCAGCTTGTTATTTTTCTCAACCCCATACTTTTTCACAGTTGCCCCTATGTAGGAAGTAGAGTTAACAGACCACTGTGCATGTGTGTTGAAGAGGCTTTGAGGAATGTGTCTCTGTGAGTGTGTACATACAATCATGCATATATGCATCTGTGTGTGTGTGTGTGTGTGTGTGTATGTGAGAATGTTGGGGGTGTGTATGAGTGTTCAAGTATGTGTGTCTGTGTGTCTATGTATGTGCTTGTGTGTGTTTAAGCTCATCTCTGACCATCATTCTGCCATGTTTCTCTCTCCCTGCGGCCAAATGGAGTGTGTCAGGAGTTGTGTGTTCAGAGAAGAAGACTCCACTCTCTCTCTCCTCTTGTTCCCACCACCCTCTCTCTTTTTCTCCCTCTCTTATTCTTTCTATCATATCCTTCATTTTCTCTCCTCCTCTCTTTCTCCTCTTGCATCTGTTTTCACAGCTTACTTCATGTGTTTTCTCTCTCCGTTATCCAATCAGAGTGATGCAACAAAGCATGTGTTCAGAGGGGGATGTCTGGAAATGCCTGACATATTTCAGCAGATTTCATTCCGTCCCACTGTGTAGGAGTGGCAGGGCAGGGCAGGGAGAGAGACATATGATGCTCATAAAGCTTCATAAGGCTTCATAAGCTGCTTAATGAAGGAGCAGTGTATGAGAAACACTCCAGAGCCTTGATGAGCAAACTAATCACACTAATATATACTGTATTCTTCTACAAGCACTACCATATTTACTTGAATAGAGTAATCTTCCCACATAGGTACATTAGGTGTGCAAATGTGTACCTTTGGAATTTATGTGTAAAACAGAAACACTGCATTCTTGGTCATTTACATAAGAAAAAACTTACAGAACACACTGATGCCATATTGCCTGAATCCAAAGGTTTGTCCTAAGCCCTAACAGCTGAACCCTAAAATGGTTACATTTTGGTAATGATTGGTGGATTCATGCCTGTTATGTCTTTGAAGGTTTAGGGCTTAGGGCTCAGACCAGACATTGAAGCAACATGACTCATCATTCTGAGTAGCTTGTTCATAAACAGTGGCACAGAAATGGTTCATTATGATGACACTGACATTCAATGGCACAAATATTTTCTTTGAAGACAAAGCATTCTCAGCAAATTACATGCTTTTTGCAGTTTGCACTAAATGTTTTGAGACATGCAGTGACTTTAATGATGGCTTAAGAAATACACTAAAGCATCAGATAAAAACTGTAAAGAAGACGGTCCCCTCTGTATTGGTCACATAGTGATGCTATGCAGAAGCTTTCCCAGGGCGACTGCATCTTCCCCTCATACTGTTGTGCTCCCTTAACTGGGAGCACCATAGTTACACAGTAGCCTAGCTATTACGTCCTTCTACCTATGAGCACCAGTGACTCTTCACTGGAAGTTTACTTAGTAACCACTATGAACTAGCCAACGCTACTTCATGATTTGGTTCTATAGTATACTGTTATGCAATGCAAACCTAGCACAATAACTATGTTTATGTTTATGCTTGTGTTTATAGATTATTGGCAGATGCTTTTATCCAGAGCGACATACAATACTAAAACACTATATTAAAAACAAAAAGTACTTGGCTAAAATTTACAATGTGAAGTAAACTTCTTTGCTGACCCAGATCATTGTTGGTAAAAATAGAGGCATAAATACAACCTATTCTTACTTTTACCTGAATTAATAGCTAATGTTAGTTTGTAACTAATTTCAAATGGCTGCTGCAAAGACACTAACGTTGCAATACCACAATGTGGTTAAATAACCACTGCCCATTTAAAATAGCGCCTTAAGAAAGGAGGTCAGGGACAGCTAATTAAAATCTCAATTTGTCCCAGTAGTACTGTAATGTTCAGGTGTATGCTGCAATTCATTTTCCACTCTGCCCTGTAGGAGGGAATAGTCATTATCAAATAAGGCCATTTTGATAATATTTCTAAGTCTTGAATCACTCTTAAAGTCTTTAAAGCTTTTTTGTTCCATGTCTGCGTAAATTTGCTTTGAGACATGTTTTCATGAGCAACCTACGTTTGGCTAAATATTTAACTGGATATGGTAGCTTGACAGACAGTAGAGACAAGACACACAACACACACACACGCACACTCAATCCAAAATTATTACAGTTGGCTGTGTCTATTTGCCTTTCACATTACTAACCTCTGACATAATCCTACTCCTACATATTCTGAGATGGGCACACCAGACATGTTGCCTTTAAAAGCCACCTTGCGTAACACACTCTGCCTCTCACTCTCACACAGCTACATTAATTGAAGCTCAGTTCAGTTCACTGTTGAATGTTGCTGTTTCATTCTATTCAGTTCTATACACTTAATCAGTCCCTTCTAGTTCAATTTAGTTCCCTTCAGTTCAAACCCAGAATTTCCCTCAGGGATCGAGATGGTATCTATATCTTTATCTATTCCAGGGGTGCGCAAACTTCTCTGTTTGCGGGCCACATACTGAAATATCTAAGCTGCCAAGGGCAAATGCATAATTAGAAGCACCTATTTTTAACCAGTTACAAGTGATAGACTGACTGTGTTTTGATCAGAAATCTCCCATGCTTTCAAAAACATTATGACATTATGATGCAATAGTGCTTAATGATACTATTGACAATCATGTCAACTTAGAAAGAGAGGCCGCAATCACCCTCTGCCCGTAGTTTGGTCATCCCTGGTCTATTCTGTTAAATTGCCGTGCCTCGCGGAAACAGAACATTTTAAATTTTGTTGACAACTAGTTTTTTTAGAATTATCTGGTCATCTACAGTCAACCTGTCGCGTGTGCCCCTCTCTGTTTGCTACGACACTAATGATAACGATGATACTTATGATGCTGTTGATGATTGTTTGTTGGTTTGTTTGTTTGTTCGGAGAGTAACCCGGGGTCTCTGTCTCATTCGTAGTTCTAATGGAAAGTCTGTGTGCTGGTCTGACTCAGGTGGCAGACCACAGACGACTCCTCAGCCGACGCCCCAGCCCCCCCGCCAGTCTGTGTGTGCGACGAGACCAGTGCCCCCCCCAAGCCAGACGGCAATCATCCGACCCCTAACTAGCTCCCAAACCCCCACACACACCCCTGCTTCTAGCCACCACCCCCAGCAAGAACACAAGACCTCGCAGGAGGACCAGGGGATGATGCTATCACACCCCCATCACACGACTGGTGTGACCAAGGAGGAAGGAGGGAGACTCTCTGATTTGCCTGTCAAGATGGAGGAACACACCAGTGACGAACAGCAGGGGGGATCGCTGGACACACTAAGCACTAACGTTCCCACAGATCACCTGTTATTGGCCACCTCTGATGAGCCGATGCTGACCAATCAAATGTCTATGTTCATGGATGGAGGTGGGGCCTTTGACCTCATGGAGGACTTCCTGTCTGAGGAGGAAGAGACGGAGTCCCAGAGCAAGATGACTCTGCTGACCCCGCCGTCTCCCTTTAGAGACATCTCGAGGCCTGGCTCACCCGTGTCCCATGGAAACGACCTCTGCTCCTCCGACGTCCTGCTCCCTGGCACCATTACTCAGATTCACTGTAGGCACAGCTCTTCAACTCTCTGAGTCACACAAGCACTTGCCAATCAAACGATTATAAACCCATCAACACGACATTCATCTACAACTCAACTGAATAATTCATTTTGTGATATCCTTTTGGTGGCTTACCAAGTCTTGTTCATGTAATGACCTGAGGGATTAATCCAAATGGAGAGATGACAGATGATTTCAGGGTAAAGACTAGAAAGTTCTGGAAAGAACAATAGAAGGTACAATAGATGTAACAACATGTTAAGATGGAATACTGTTTTTGCATAAAGGACTATTCACCTTTCAAGCCCCATCACCTTTTTTTTTGTTCTGCTTGGGCTGACTGCCTTACATCTTACAGAAAACATACCCTGATTACCATATAGCCTACTGCGAACGAACATGTACACACACACAGAAGCATACAGGAATAAGCGTGCACTCACAAGTCCTCCCTTGCACAGTTACTCTGTACCCATACACTTTTTGTAAGTCGTATTTCAGTGAATGGGACTTGATTGTACCATTAAATCATTGGTTTCTGTCCCATAGTTTGATCAGGGCTCATTGGTTGAACTACTAAGAGGTTTGAAAGAACTGTCTTTTGTTACGTGCTACTGTAATATTCCTTGTCCAGTCTGTTCAGAGAAAAGCATTTTGGACGTTTGTATACCGTTCAGCCTTGCGCCTTTTCCACAGTGGTCAGTTTGTACCATAAGTGTTTGTACAATATGATTAGAATGTTACATATTTATACATTTGAAATGTGTCTTTCAAAATATTGTGAAAGTTTTTTTTTTTTTTTTTGCTTTTGATGCTGGATAGAGTTGCGAAACCATTTAAGCTGTGCTTTGTTTCAGAAATGTTTATGAAATTAAATGGGCTAGTTGCTTCTAGTGGTAAGATGTTGCGTCAACAGTAAAACTAGCTTTGATTGATTCTGTAATTTTAAAAATCTGTACTAGTTCATTGAATTAGAATTTATAGAAGTGCTAGGACGCAACCGTTCCGGTTATTAAGAAACATTTGTGTAACAAACTATTATAACGGTAGGCTACTATGGAAATGTTTATGTTACTGTCTTTTAGTGGGGTTAAATTATTCAGTATAGGCTACGTGAGGTAATTAAAGTAATCATTTCATTGTCATTTTGAACAGGGATTCGTTTTTGACAAGACAATCTGATGCTGTAAAATAAAACTTTTATAGGTACTCTTTGGTCTGTCTATATTTATTTTAGCTATATCATTCGCTAATTTATCGCTTTCGAAGTGGATATGATAGATACAGTTATTCACTATTCGCTTCCGACAAGGCATTCATGTGAGCCTGGGTCATGCTGTAGGTCACTGTATTGTGTCTCGTGGGTGCGTTGTCCTCGCCTGCAAGACAATGTAGACAATGGACGCCCAGCACCCCTCTGTGCTTAA
This sequence comes from Tenualosa thibaudeaui, assembly GCA_027481765.1. Taxonomy (NCBI): domain Eukaryota; kingdom Metazoa; phylum Chordata; class Actinopteri; order Clupeiformes; family Clupeidae; genus Tenualosa; species Tenualosa thibaudeaui. Next base: position 18,466,854 of record JAIFZK010000001.1, read on the forward strand.
CCACAGAGAGAACGAGGAAAAAAGTGAACGAAAGAAAATTTATCCGAGACTAAAGATTTCCGGTCCTGTGACTCATCAGGTGGTTGTTGGGTAGGAGGAGGAGAGGAGTGGGACGCTCTGCTTTCTGTTCCCAACACCACCCCGACAGGCCGCCGACTGCATCGCATAGTCGCTTTCGCTAAAAACTGAAAAGGAGGAAGTAGCAGAACTTTTTTGAAAGTTTGTGAAACCTTTTCCCTCATCAACCGTCACCGGAGTTGTGTGCCATGGCTGGAGGTTCAGTTACGGAATGTAAGGAGTACTTATTTAAAGTGTTGGTAATAGGCGAACTGGGGGTGGGCAAGACCAGCATCATCAAGCGGTACGTTCACCAACTCTTCTCCCAACACTACCGGGCAACCATCGGCGTGGATTTCGCTTTGAAAGTAATTAACTGGGACAGTAAAACGCTCGTCAGACTGCAACTGTGGGACATAGCAGGTAAGAGGTCTCACCTGACTGAAACTATATATAGCCTACCTGAACGTCAAACGTCACCAGACTGGCATAATATAATAGGAATTGACCTGAGGAAGAGAGCTGTCCCATGCCTTTTTGTATAGCCTACTTTGACTAAAGTTTTGTTAGTCGATTTACGCAGTTGGGAAAGTTTGCATAGGCTATTCGCAGTACATAGCTGAGGAAGGATGCACAGAATTCCATTCTCGAAATGTCACGAGTTCTGCAGGTCTATAGCTAACAAAGACATGCCATTTAGGCTTATTATTGTGGTTATCTAAAATATAAAAGCCAACAATCTAATAGGTTTGTGTGTTTAGAACTGTGCGTGCTTTCCGTTCAAATATGTATTTAATGCCTCTATCTGCCAGATGACAACCGAGCCCGTGAGCCTGTTTTGGTGTGGAGTTGTGATCACGTTAGCGAGGATAATTATCAACGAAATGTAGGTCATGTTATCAGGCACAACGCCAGTGCGAGACGGAGGGGAGGGATTGAAGAACACAGTGAGAAAAAAATGAAAGACAAATAACACTTCCGGAGAAGAAAGAATAAATGTAGAATGGAAGGAGGGGAGAACGTTGTGTGGCCGCATTAGTCCGCATTCCTACAAGTTGAACCGCTTTCGCGGGCGCATGGCAAAGTCGAGAGCAGCTCGCATCGCACTCACGCGCTCCATCTCTGGTGTCCTGCCCGAGCGCACAACCAACAGGGCTCGTGCAGTTCAATTAAAGCCAACTCGTGCGCCCTGATTATTTAAGTCTCGCTTAAGTAGTTAGGCTCTCTCCAGGATCGCGATGAGCGGTTACGGCAGAAGGGTTGTATTTGGCTACTGTGTAGGCTCACACTCTCTGAGTTTGTTAATGTGTGATCAGGACGAAGTCATGGTGTGTGCGTGGGCGCGTGCATGTGATACAGAGTGAGACATTGTGTGTGTGTTTGTGTGGTAAAGGGTGAAACTGTGTGTGTATAGTCCTACCTAGTATGATTTCATAACTGTGACAAAGCAGGGGACAGAATGTCATCCAGATATACATGTGGGTGGAGCTTTCGTTCAGGAACAAAAACTGTCACTTTTCAACCCAGGTAAAACATGACTCAGCTAAACCCTTTAGCATGTATAAATGGTATTGGAAAGAAGTTAACTCTTCTCCTCTTCCACCCTGACACATGTCCAGATGTTTTACAAGTGCTCCTTTGTATGACTAGGCACATACTGGTTATCCATTAACCACCTCCAGTTTCATCACATGATCATATATTTTTATGGACCCATACAAATGACCCATATTGTCTCTGTGCATGATCAGTGGCATTGTAATGTCTTGGCTAATTGTGCTGAGTTGAGCAGTAAGTAAGAAGTAAGCGTTGCCAAAGTGAGCATCTATGCTCAAGCTTTGTCTTTGGACCTCATTGTTCACAAAAGGTTGTCTTTTCAACAGTCCACATCCAGCTGCTGGGCCACAGACACAATGCCAGGAGCTCCTTAATTAGGTAACGGGGCTGTTTGAAGTTTCAGAAGGGTATGCCAACATCCCCCATCCCCCTCTCCACACACACTCATCTCCCTTCTGTTTCTCTGTAAAACAAACAATCTGTGATTTTTGAGACCCACAGCATAAGACCAGTCTGTAGTTGCATCTGCTGAAAGTGTCACAGTGCAGTGATCAGTAGGTTCAAGATAAACCATATCTTGTCAGAATGCTTTGTGCTTTGTAGATGCTTTTTGCCAAAGCAAAATATGTAAAAAAAAAAAAACAAAAACAAAAAAACATTATACACAAAAATACTTGGCAAAAATGTACATTTTGGTTAAAACTGAAAGATATTTGTACAATAGAAGTATTTGTAATATCAGCGATAGCAACAAATAACACTAGTGCACTAGCATACGTATTAAAATATAATGGCGAAGGAGTGTGCCAAGGGATATTCCAACCTACAGCGCTATTTTTACCAAGTGCTGTCTGTCAGTAGAAAAAGAATGGTAAAATGTTGTGCGACACAGACTGAATAACAAGCTTTTAGCTAACTGAACAGGGCACAGGAAAATGAAGCCTGGCCACTGTAATACAATGCAAGTAAATTCAAAGCTGTATTCAGGTAGGTTAGATTCAAAACCCAATGTGTTCCATAAGAATTACACATCACAGCTTTCATCTCCTGCTCCCAGAGCCCAGAGCAGCCAAACCACAGAGGGAGTCCTTCAGCATCGGGATAAAAGCTGAAGTCAGTTGCTGGTTCTGTGTGGTCAAAATGCTCCTAATGCTTTAAATTTTGGTTTGTAAGAAACACAGAAATGGTTCTCTGTTGGTTGAAAAAGTGTATGAGGGGCTGCCATGGCACAGTTGGCGAAGGCGTTTCCCCAGGTTCGAATATGACCCAAGGGCATTTCCTGATCTCCTTTCCTCCACTCATTTCCTGTCACTCTCTGCTGTTCTATGTGAATAAAGGCAAAAGTCCCCCCCCACACATACACAAAAAGACAGGCTACTTAAAAAAAAGAAAAAAGAGAATCACCTAGTATCTCTTGCTGATCCCCCCCAAATAAATAAATAAATAAAAAATCAGAAATTAACTGAAATGTGTGGTGAGAGTCAGTGATGCATTGATGAGTATTTAGATAATGCAAGGGGTTTGTTTCAGAATATTGATGAATGGAACTGGCACAAACTATCCAGTTTGTTTTATCGATCAGATGCTGGCCTTGTGCTTCACATCAGAGAGAAAAGTGGTAGGTAGAGAGAGAGAGAGGAAGAGGGATGGATGTTCAGCACACATCATCAAGCATCAAGCATTCCTTCCTGTATATTCCCACAAATGTGCACATGCTTGCACACACACACACACACACACACACATACAAACACAAACACATTAAACCTTTTAATCAACCAGATAATTGGTAGGTTAATCCCTACAGCAACAATGACAGCCAATCCACTAAAAGTGCACACACACAAACACACACTCTGTGTGTGTGTGTGTGACTTTTTTCTAATAGTTGTGTTAATAGCCCTGAATGGGATGACAGTAATGGAGGCCTGTGCTGAAGCCTGGAGCTCGCCTGCCCCCTCAGGCCCAGAATAGTCCTTCTCCTCTGGGTGGCTCTGACAGAGACGACCTGATTACAGCCTGGAGCTGCCAGCCCTAGCTGCGTGCCAGGAATTTAGAGAGAGAGACAAGGGGGACAGAGGTGGCCTAAGACAGCAAGCATGTGACACCTTTTTGTGCTCCGTGGGAGGAAAGGATTGACTGGGACCCTGTCATCTAATGGGGTTTGACCCCAGTGCATTATCGGCAGTTCTAGGTGTAGTGGTATCTCAGCACTCTACTTTTGTCTGAGTGCCTGTGTGTGTGTGTGTGTGTCTGTGTATGTATGTGTTGGCGCTAAGTGGTTATCAGTGCCTCAGTAGTTTCAAGCTGGCCTTGCTGCTATGTGTGTGCTATGTGTGCTATGTGTGTGTGTGTCTGTGATGCTGAAGGACCTTGTCTTTAGCTAATGGCAGAGTAATTAGAAGTGATGTCGTTGTGCAGGGGCGGTAAATGTGTGTGTGTGTGTGTGAGAGAGGGAGAGAGAGAGAGCAAGAAGAGTTGCTTTCACTCTGTCTGTTGAACCCACAGCTGGTTCGTCTGGCTTGGACCGTCTCCATGGTGATGCGCCCACAGATAATGAACCTGATTAAAGCATGGCGAGAAAAACTTGAGGTTACCATGGAGATGAGTGTTCAATGCTGTCTCTTCTTTTTTCTTCTTTTTCCTGACGCGCTTTTCTTTCTTTAGCTCGCTTTCAGTGCTCTTTCGTTCTTTTTTGTCTTTTAATCTTTAAGATTGACTGACACTAGCGAAGTGCAGAGTGTCAGGGCAGCATTTTTACCTGCTTATCATAAGTCTTAGATGTGTATGTGTGTGTATGTTGTTTTCATGTCACCATAGGTGCTGTCAAAAACGTGTGCACACACACACACACACACACACAATCCCTATGGATACAAATGGCATTGCCATGCCGTGAGTATATGTACTTGATCCTGATTGGTAAATTATGGAATTATTTAATTTTAATTATTTTCACATAAGAACTGCTGATTATTGACAGTAACAACTTACTTTTCCTAAATCAATGTTCATTTTGTCATTTTGGTATACTGCAAACTGGTCTGATTGATGAAATACACTAAAGCCCTCCAGATCTGGGTCTGTATCTTGTGACATCCTATAACTCCAGAGCTCTCAGATGTTACAGACAGACTATTAGATCAGCCAAATGATAAGAGCATGGTTTTCATCGGTGACTTTCACTAGGGAATGTGTGACAGCAGTGGAATAATCTATTACATTATCTATAACATCTCAGAAGCTTGTATCCCTAAACAGAGAAGCTTGTATATGGGTTATTAATGTATTATAAAGCATCACATGTACACCTGTAAGCATGTTAATATACAGTCTATGTCTAGACAAAGCTCTTTTTTAAAGCTCATTAAACAAAACACAATGCCTTTGTATGTATTTTTGCTGCTGTTTGTGTGTAGAGGGCAAAATGCGTACTTCAGGTGTTTTTCTTTGAAATGTGTCTGTAGTGTCACTTGAAGCCTACACGGGGTGTATCACTGAAGCATTCCTCAATGTGTATGCTGCAGCACTGAGATACCACTGTACTCAGTGGAACTGGGTATACTGACTAGATGTGACTAGAAGTGTTGCGCTCATTCCAAAAGAATTAAACCAGTTTTCTAAAAGGATGTTTACACAATGCCTACAACAAACTCAGTAGCCTATCTAATGTCTTTTTATTCTGCATAGAGCACAGAGAGGTATCTGGTTACCTCTTGGCAGTTTATTTGGACAATGATGGTGGATGAGAGTTTAGGCCGCTGTAAACTTGAGGAAACAGATGCTTCCCTGCAGTGTTCTGTGAGAGAGGCCATTAACTCCCTTTGATGTCATGTTAGACACCCAGAAAAATGAACATGTTTACTGTGACAGGATATTATGATACACAGCCCTAAGGTGGTTGTTAGGTTTCCTCTGTTCCCCGTGCCTCTTGGGTTTCAGCACAAGCAAGAGTTTGAGTCAGTAGTGGAATGAAAAAGACATGATTTCCTTGCTGCAACTTAGTGGTGTTGTGGTGTTTAGAAGGGATCAAACTGGGAGCTTTATGAAAGTGTTCTGATGCCACTCAGCATAGTGAAAGATAAAAAAATTACATGTTCTAAGCTCATATAAATCACCTCATTGTTTGTTTACACTCATAAAGTGAATGGTAAATAGATTGCATTTATAGTGCTTTTCTACTCCTACGAGCACTCAAAGCGATTTACAGTGTATGCCTCACATTCACCCATTCACACACCGGTGGCAGAGGCTGCCATGCAAGGTGCCAGCCTACTAGCAGGAGCAATTTAGGGTTCAGTGTCTTGCTCAAGGACAGCGTGGTCCAGGGGGTCAGGCAGGGTGGGGCTCAAACCTGCAACAGTATGTCTTGAGAGGTTAGCGAATGAACATTAGCAATGTCTCTTTTTTTGTTGTCTAGTGAGTGCTATCGACTCAGTTGAGTTATGGCCGTGTTAGATTTATTCGCACATGACTGTGCACACGCAACGATCACGCATACCTTTTTTCTAGTTGTCTGGATGTGAGTCAGGGTCCTGTATACTACTGGTGGCGCGTACTTACGAGAGTTTAGTTTTGCACATGCGCAGCCTACATGCTCCAGTGTGCTCTTTGCACATAGTAACATCTGGGAGGAGAAATCACAGGTAAAATCTGAAAAAACTGTCAAAAAACCAAAATTGTTATAAAGTGTGAACCTTCCCATCTTTCAGTGTCACAAACACATGATTACTCCTTTTGCTGCATATTCAGTGTGTTTTTCTATGCTCAATAAAACACTGTAAATTCATTGGCTCTTGAGGTAACATATCAACAGCCTTTTGTGGGAGCGAAGTCAAATCCTGGGCTTTGCCTTTAGATATGACAAGGTAACTCTCAGTGTCTGTTTAGTGTCCAGTGACCTAAGGACAAGTTGCAGTGTATCTTAGCAACTGGGAGGGCTCACACTGACAGCGCTGGTCTTGACATTGCCTGGAGTGGTGGCAAAGTCTGTGTGTTTTGTAGCTGGAAATCAACGTTCTATTATTGTGGACAATGTAAACTTCAGACCTTTTGTGATGTAACCTACATTTGCTGTGAAGTTGAACTGTGCTGAACTTAATCTATGGGCACATGACGCTTAATGTACAACCACCTTTTAAAACAGTGATAGGCACTATCACAAGAAATGTTGTGTCTTTGTATGTGTTTGTGTGTGTGTGTGCATGTATGTGTGTATGTGTGTGTTGGTGCGTGTTTATACATGTGTGTATGTGTGTGTATTTAATATGCAGTTCAGCATACATTTTACAACATGTGATTGTAGGTATGTATTGAATGCATAATGGGTATGGGTGTGAGAAATGTGAGAGTATTTTATGTTCCCAATGGCAATGATAACAATGTTCAATAGTCACTCTGCAACATTCAGTATATTGCAGGACATCTACGATAGATTGCAGTATCTGTGTAACTTAGTATTGGATGGATATGATTATATCTATGCATGTCTTAACTGTTGTCTTTAGAGTGTACAGTGTTCATGGGTCTCTCGAGAAGTTCTTACAAATAAATTATTATTATTATTATTTTATTTTAATTAATTTATTTTTTACATTTATGAAATGATTACTATTATTAAAGCAATGGCAATGCCCTCACCCCAACTCTAGGGCCTAAACCCTGAAAGACTTGGCCTCGGACTTGTAATTGAAGGGTGGCCAGTTTGTTCCTCGAACAGTAAAAATATGGACAGGGGAAGTGATTGAACATCATTGCCCATGTCCATATCCACAGCTGAGGTGGCCTCAAGTAAAGTATCTAACTAACCCCTCACTGCTCCCCAGGCGCCTGATAATTAATGCGTTCACTCAGTGTGTTTTCACTGTGTGCTGTGTGTCACTAATTTACAGATGGGATAAATGCAGAGACCAGGTTTCCCTCATGGGATCTAAAGACTATACAGTATACTATGCAATCATGAAGCTGATTCATGCTGGTTCATTCTTGGAGGGTTTAGGACTTGGAGGGTTTAGGACTTGGAGGAATGAGAAAGTGACTCCTAATATTACTGTCCTGTGTTTTCCCTAACCTTAGTCTGACCCTGCTTATTAGCATACCTTATTCCACTCGTCATCAGCGACACTCTTGATTAACGGATTAACACACTTGATTTCACTTAACAAGCCCACTGCAATTATGTATGTAATTTTAATCAGGTATCCTTATTGCTTGGAGGCCTGAAGGACTGGAAAACAGACAGAGAAATTAAAGTTAAAGACAACCTCTGGACATTGATTTACAAACTTATCAAAAAAAGTTTACAAGTCCTTTACATTTTAATGAAAATATCTGCTTATGCCTTAAAATGACTTGCCAGTGATTGCAGCAAGGTGTAACAAAGGTCAGTATGTGCAGTCCAACCTGTTTGAATCTGTGACGTCATCCTCAGATTGGGAGGCCCAGGCTCCCAGTCAACTGACTAGGATCACTGATCTGTAGTGTCGGGAGAGGGGTTTCCAAACATTCTAGCTGCCATCCTTTACACAGGCAAGCCAGTCAGCCAGGCTTATTTGTGATTTTTGAAAGGGTGCTTGTTGTTGTGCTACGTTGAGAGCTTTCCAGGAACCTCTACAGAGTATCTGGCTGCGTCAAGAAGAACGGGCCTGTATTGGTACACCACGCACACACGTCCTGAATTTAACGCCCCTCAGGACATGCTGCCTGCCACAGTATCCCAGTGTAATAAAATGTGTGACGCATTGCACTACCAGAGGAGAATACAGTACTCACTGGGGTAAATTATGCACTCTGCAGAAATAAATGATGACACTGAGACCCCTTTGGTCCATTTCCCTGACCAGAGGGTAGGCTTTGGAGTGTGTGTGTGTGTGTGTGTGTGTGTATGTGTGTGTGTGTGTGTGTGTGGGGGGGGGGGGGGTGTATGTGTGTACATGTGTGAGAGATGGAGAGAAGGAGAGAGAGAAGCATCTTGTAAGACATATTATGGACCAATAGCCTTGGAACTGGGCCCACGTAGGAAGATGTAGGATCTGGCAACAAGCAATAGACCTCCCATATTTAAGGGACGGCAACAATGGGTGCATATCACAATGCTTCTGTATATGACTGGATAGTGCAACGACCAATTAGAGCCTCTCTGATCCACTTCACCAATGCGCTCTGTCGTCATGATGTTAAGACAGTGGCAGAGACCCTCTATATGACTCTGAGCCTGACGCGATTGGTCCCTGGGTTTAGGGACATAGCTAGTGAGCTCCAATGGTTTGTGGCCAGACAGACTTACAAATTTGCTGTATGTGTGTGTGCGTGTTTCTGTGTGTGTGTGTGTGTTTTAAAGTTTGATAGGCCTGAGAGAAGAAAGTCTGGGACAAGATAAATACACATCTGAATGTCTAAACTCACACTAACACACCCCAGTCCAGATCCTTTGTCAGCTGCTGTTATAGAGGGAGATGAAAGGTCCAGAGTTAATCAACCATATCCCTGTTGTTTGAGGTTGCAGAGTGCTGTTGGTAGGTGCAAGAATGACAAAATTTGATCAGACACAGAACTTGCGAACCAGCAGCTAATACTAGCTGAAGGGCAAAACTGAAACAAAGTTGGCTGCCCTTTTTGCTTTAGTGTTAGGAAATGTCATCTGTTGTGCTTCCTTTCTTCTCAGTGGGATAGCGACAAACGTACTTTCAATTCCTCTGTATGTCTAGTATATGTGGAGAAATTGACAATAAAGCTGACTTGACGACTTTTTGTTATGTTGAGAAATATAATGTCTAAAATTATATGGTTTCTGATTGGATGACAGCTTTTTCATTGCTCTCAAAATTGGTCTGAAAGTGATCCTAGCGATGTCGTTGTGAGTTTACAGTGTGGATAATAATAATAAATAGACTGATAATTGTTTGATGCTATAGTTATAGTTATTATTCTTAGTGTGAATGTGCATTTAGCCAGACCAGACACGAGGCAAAGACACCAGTCACCCAGTACAAAAGGTGGGGGGGGAGGGGATTTACTTCTGTAAATATGAGGGAGAAGAGTGGAGGATATGATGGTTTCTCTGCTGGACTGCAATATTTCTCAGTTCTCTGTCTGCAGCTCTGTGAAAGTGTTTGTGTGTGTGTGTGTGCGCGCATGTGTATACACACGCACGCACACACACACACACATTTTGGTGATACCAAAGGAAGTTAGGATTCTTAGCTTCTCTAACTGTTACTATAACAGTGCTCCTCTCTTTACTCCTCTGATCATTTTGAAAGTGACAGTTATTTGTCTGAGGTGAGGGATGCATGTCTTTCTGTTTCTTACCTCCTGTAAAATTTCCCTTTTGTTTCCTTCTCCCTGTCTTTCGTTCTGTCTCTTTGTTTCATTTGTGCTTTATCTCTCTTTTCATATTTTAAAATTCAAATAAATTCAAAATTGAATTTGAATAAAAATGATGTGTATAAAATACATCAAAATGAAAAATACATTGAAAAAAATAAGTGACAGGAAAGAAAGTGTCTGTCTGTTCCTTCTCTGTCACACACACATGCATGCATGATACTGCTCTGTGAACACACACACACTAAGCACACACACACAGACACACACACTTTTCTGTGACAGGTCCCCAGTGTGTTCACCTCAAGTTAAAGGCACTAATTTTGGAGGCTCAATCAGGAGCAATTAAGAGCTCAGAGGCCCTCAGTAACAGAGAGGAAGGAAGTTAGCCAGAGACACAGGAGAAAGGGATAGAGAGAGAGAGAGGGAGAGGAATTATGTGTGTGTGTGGGTGTGTGTGTGTGCATGTGAGAGAGAGAGGTATTGTGAGAGAGAAAGTGGAGAGGGTAAGCTAAAGAGAGCGTGATTGAGGGGAGAGAGAAGAGGAGTAATGGGGTGGTTGGTGCTTTAACCTGTCATCTGTGTGTGTGTCTCTGTGTGTGTGTGTGTGTGTTTTATTTTAGTTAGCAGCTCTGTGATACTCTTGAGCCAAGGCCTGTGCATGACACAGGGCAAACGGGGCAAGAGGACAGACACTCAGGGAGAGATGGGCGTGTGTGTGTGTGTGTGTGTGTGTGTGTGTGAAGACAGGGTTAGGAGGACAGAAATGTGTGTGCTTGTGTGTGTGTGCTTGTGTGTATGTGTGTGAAAAATGACTGAGAGGGAGAGATACAGGCAGGGAGTCAGGAGTGTGTCAGATCAGGTTTAAGATGTGATATCGATGTGTGTGTGAGTGAAGGTGTGTGATGGGGAAGGGACACAAAATTTGTTATTAAGGCCTGTGGTTGATAGGGTGGAAGAGGTGAAAGGATAAGAGGGAGGTACATGTGAGAATAGGAAAGACGTGTGTGTGTGTGTGTGTGTGTTTGGGGGTGGGGGTAAGAGGTTGTGTGTGTGTGTGTGTGTGTGTGTGTGCATACATCGCTTTCAGCCCTCTCTCTGCTTGCTGATTGGCCTGTCCTAGCTCAGAGCAATGGAAACCGAAGTGTACATCTGGCTCCCTGACGCTGTGGTGGAGCTAAAAGACATTGAGTGGAAGCACTAGGCGGCGCTAGCCTGGCCAGGAACAGACAGATAGATTTAACTGTGTCTGGAGTTTGTATGTGTGTGTGTGTGTGTGTGTGTGTGTGTTGCTGCAGTATGGATGGATCCCCTCAGAGGTGACTGGTATCTGTGTCAGACAGAAGGGCTGATTACACAAATTCTTAAAGTCCCTCTCACATTCCCCTTGTCCTCTTCAAGACAACACAGACCCCGGGGACTGGCCTTCTGGTGCCTGCTCTACCAAAGGACTGACATGGGTAGAATGTGTGTGGGTGTGTGTGTGTGTTTGTGTCTGTGTGTGCAAGAGATGCTGTGTGTGTGTGTTTGTGTGTGAGAGAGAGAGTGTGTGTGTGTGTGTATGTGTGTGTGTGAAAGAGAGAGAGAGTGTACTGTATGTGTGTGTGCGTGTGTCTGTGAGAGAGAAAGAGAGAGAGATGGCCTAAGGGGTGAGAGTGGGAGATTGAGGGTAAAAGACATTGATAGGGACTTGTAAGGTGAGAAAGGGCCTCTTGTACTAAAGACTGGGAAGAACGACAGATAGAATGTAATTAAAAAAGAAGTGGAGTGAGTGATACAGAGAATGAGATAGACGAAAAGATGAGCAAGGACCTCTTATGTTGAAATTGTAAGAATCAGAGAGTAATGGAGTGATAGAGAGAATGAGATAGACAAGGAGAGTGCATTTTGACAGCAAGATGCAACAAGGGACCCAGTGATTGATAAGTGATGGAGAGAAGGTGTGTAGGCTGACAGAGGACAGGAGAGAGGAATGAGGTGATGGTGGGATGGATGGATAGACAAATGGAATAGCTGTCAGACAGACAGCAAGGCACAATAAGATGAATGGAGACACTTCAGATCTGAGAACACACACATTACACTCTGATGAGGGCCTGAACAACAGTCGAGCAGTGAGAGATCTGTGTGTGTGTGGATGTGTGTTTGTGTGCTTGTAGCTGTCAGAAAATTTGGAGCAACTTTACACTGTTGTTGCCAAACAGTGCAAAGTGTGTGTGTGTGTGTGTGTGTGTGTGTGTGTGTGTTTCTATATCTGACAGTGATGACCTTTGTGGGGAGATGTACTACGTGCAGCAGTCAGTCAGTAGCCAGTAATGATTGGAGGATATCATCATGGCTATTATCATGTGATGTCAGTCAGCTGTCAGTTTATTAATTAGTAAATGCTGCTTAAAACGTGTACATCTCATTGTAGTTAATCCTGAATGAGTTACAGTATATAATGCTCACTCTTGTTGCGGTTAGTATAGCCAAACTCTCACTGAACTGTTTCAGTAGAGCTTATTTTCTATGCCCGCATTTCAACTTCTGTTCCAAGGCTGTTGTTTACACATAACGTGGTGGTAATGAACTGCCTTCTGTTGGTGCATTTGTATTATGGTGTAAAACCCTGGTGTCTCTCTGGTAAACTGCCTGGGACTGGGACAGTGGGTAAGCATTCTGTTCACATCAAAATAACAGAAGTGCCTTACGGATAACATTATGGTACAAAATAATTTTCAAGCTCTGCAACACAGACACAGCCTCTGTTGTCTATGAGGTTGGTGTGCATTAAAAAATTCGCAACAAGGAAAACCACTGGGAGCAATTTAGTGTTCAGCATCTTGCCCAAGGACCCTTCGATGGGGTCAGGCAGAGTGGGGCTTGAACCTGCAGCCCTTCAGTTGCTGAACAGCTATACCACCTGCGCCACCTTTGCCCCAATAAATGAGTAACTCCTCTAACTGTCAGGCATGAATCTATATCACCACAGATTCAATAAAGAACTACCTGCACATATATGCTACCTTCTCCTAGCCTCTCTAAACCAACTGCCTCCTTTTCTTCTTTCACTCCCCTCTCCGAAGCAGAGGTGTCTAAGCTTCTCACAGACAGCCGGCCCACCTCTTGTCTTCTAGACCCTATCCCAACAACCCTTCTTCAGGCCATAACCCCCACCATTGTGACAGCAACCACACATGTGGTCAATGCTTCACTAACTAGGGGTACATTTCCCACTGCCTTCAAACAAGCCCAGGTAACACCGCTGCTCAAAAAACCATCCCTTGCTCCCACTCAAGTGGAGAACTACCAGCCTGTCTTCCCTTCCTTTCCAAAGCCATTGAACGAGCTGTCTTTAAACAGGTCACAGGATTTCTTACCCAGAACAGCCTCCTCGACTCCAACCAATCCGGTTTCAGAAGTGGCCACTCCACTGAAACGGCGCTTCTGTCTGTGACGGAAGCACTGAAAGAGGCCAGAGCGGCAGGTCAGTCCTCAGTGCTCATCCTGCTGGACCTATCAGCAGCATTTGACACGGTCAACCACCGCATCCTACTGGACAAGCTGACCAACATAGGTATTGATGGCACAGCGCACTCCTGGTTCAAGTCCTATCTTACTAGACGGTCGTTCAATGTCTCATGGCTAGGACAGACATCGGCACTTCACCAACTCACCACAGGAGTACCCCAAGGATCTGTGCTGGGGCCCCTTCTCTCCGCCCTGTACATCACCTCGCTGGGCTCAATTATCCACTCCCATGGCTTCTCGTACCACTGCTATGCTGATGATACCCAGCTCTATCTATCCTTTCCGCCTGATGACTCCACGGTGTCAACACGGATCTCGGACTGTCTCTCTGATATATCTGCATGGATGAAAGGACACCTCCTCCAACTACATCTCTCAAAAACTGAACTGCTGGTCCTCCCAGCCAAACAAGCCATACATCACGACATCAGTATCAAGATCGACTCCCTGTCTGTTTCTCCCACCAAAGTGGCAAGAAACCAAGGTGTCATGATTGATGACCAACTGACCTTTGCACGTTGCCTCTGTGGCTCGGTCGTGCCGTTTTTCCCTATTCAACATAAGGAAGATCAGGCCGTACCTAACCCAACACGCAACCCAGCTCCTGGTACAGACCCTGGTTATCTCTCGGCTTGACTACTGCAATGTCCTCCTATCAGGCCTACCAGCCTGTGCGGTGAGACCGCTACAGATTATCCAGAATGCAGCTGCACGTCTGGTCTTTAACCAGCCAAAAAGGGCACACGTCACACCTCTGTTCATTGAACTTCACTGGTTACCCTTGGCTGCTCGCATTAAATTCAAGGCACTTATGGTGGCCTTCAGGGTGAATGATGGCTCTGCTCCCATCTACCTGAATTCTCTCCTGAAGCCCTATGTCACCCAACGACCACTTCGCTCCTCTAAGCTCCTCTAAGAACGTTTTCTAGCACGGCCAAAACCTTGTGCAGGTCAATCCAGACTCTTTTCATATCTGGTTCCGAGCTGGTGGAATCCCAAGTGCTACCAGATCAACTGATACCCTCTCCACCTTCAAGAAACTCTTCCAAGAATATCTCCTGGCATAAACTTTGAGAATGCACTTCACAATATAATTTCTCTGCACTATTGCACTTTCAACTTAAAATGGTGCAGTTTCTATGTTAGCAATATGCACTCCTTGTTCGTTCTTTCATTGTGTTGTAGCTTGAATGTTATCCTCTTTTGTAAGTCGCTTTGTCTGCTAAATGCCTAAATGTAAATGTAAATGTATATGGGCCACCAGTTTTCTGGCCTAGTAAAATCAAAAACAAGATAAAGTGCTGAGTGATACCTGGTGAAAAACATGTTCAGTCCCATTCAGGCCATACACTTTGCATTGGGTTAATCTCTATACACGTGTAAATCACTATTCTGTGGCGGCATGAAACCCTAATGTCTACCTCCCCTGCTCTCTCTCTCGCCCTCTGCAGGTCAGGAGCGTTTTGGCAACATGACACGTGTCTACTACAAGGAGGCGGTTGGCGCCTTTGTGGTGTTCGATGTGACCCGCGGCTCCACCTTTGAGGCGGTGGCCAAGTGGAAGCATGACCTTGACAGCAAGGTGAAGCTGGCCAATGGTAGCCCCATCCCATCTGTGCTGCTGGCCAACAAGTGCGACCAGAAGAAGGACTCGTCAAACAACGCCAGCCTCATGGACAACTTCTGCAAGGAGACAGGCTTCCTCGGCTGGTTTGAAACCTCTGCCAAGGTGAGGGAGTGTTTGTATGTGTGTGTTTGTAGCCTACAGACACACTGACATAATACTGTTTCTCTCTCTCTCTTGCTCACACACACACACACACACCCCTCCTCACCCCACCCCACACGCTGCCTCTGCTGCTGTTTCCTGTTTTAAAATATTCTTATTCTTAATGACTTGTATATTTCTTTAACACCCTCATACATATATTATGCATGCACGCACACAAACACACAGCACACTGAATTTCACATTTAGTTCACACACACACACGCACAAGATGACAGTGGTGTGATTGACCTCATATTCACCTCATGATCACCTACATTAAGCGTTCACTTGCTAATAATGTTCAGATTTGAATGGAGGTTAATTGAGTGCCTGCTCTCTGACTCAGTTGTCTTGTTCTCTTGCTCCCTTCTCTCTTTCCATTGCTTTTTCTTTCTATCTCTCTTCCAGTTCTCTGTTCTCTTACTCCCTCACTCCCACTCTTCCCTCGCTCTCTTTGCTTCTTTCTTTCTCTCTTCTCTTCTATCTCATTTACTCTTTTCTTCTCTGTTCTCTCTCTCTCTCTCTTCCTTTGTCTCTCTCCAATTTGTCTGTTCTTTCTCCTACTTTCACTACCTCTCTCTCATCTGTTGCCTCTTTATTTTTTTCTCTCTCTCCCTTTCTCTCCCTCTCTCTCTTCCCCTGTCTTCCCCTACCCTTCTGTGTGAGTAATTGAATGAAGTCTCCAATCTGCTGATCTGTCTCTTTGTTCCATTAATGGCTGTTTATCTCAGAGCCAAATAGTAAATGTGGCCCACATGGTTCAAGATCTGTTATAGGCCTATTATGTAGTAGGTGTGCTGACTTCAGATGATTGTGTGCTGAAGAGTAAAGCAGGCTGATTACCTGTGAC
Organism: Tenualosa thibaudeaui; assembly: GCA_027481765.1. Taxonomy (NCBI): domain Eukaryota; kingdom Metazoa; phylum Chordata; class Actinopteri; order Clupeiformes; family Clupeidae; genus Tenualosa; species Tenualosa thibaudeaui. The sequence goes on from JAIFZK010000001.1 coordinate 18,482,927, forward strand.
AGGTATGGGCTGTTGCTTCACTCTTCTGTAAGGATTATTGTGTGGAGAACATTGGCTGCTCAGCCAAGTTAGCTTTGAGAGACTGCATTAGCACAGTTCTATTGGGGTTTTTGCATATGAAGTCCTTTGCGTGTAAGTGAGTTTGAATGTGAATAAGAATGTGCCTGTGTAAGTGTGTGTGTGTGTGTATGAGAGAGAATATGATTGTGCCTGTGTGAGTGTAAGAGAAAGAAAGAGATTGTAGAGGAATGAAGAATATTCAGCCAGAATTCAGTCAGAAACAAAATACTGTGAAGAAAGTATGTTATGTTATAAAGACCAATAATCCCCATACGGACATGGCCGCATGCACACACACACACACAAAATAATACACAATCACAGAAAACAAAAAACCCATAAGACTCTCTCATAAACCTTATACAGTGAATTGAATACAATGAAATACAATGAATTTCTCTCTCTCTCTCAGTCTCTCTCTCGCTCTCCTTCTCTCCATGTGTAGCACACATATTTTCTCTTCCTACCTGTAAAACTAAATTCATGGTGGCCTAATTTAAATGTAGAGCCAAGTGGATTAATGGACCTTCCTGTCAAATGTTCTGTGTGGCTTGTTAGTGTGGCGTGTGAGAGTGTGTGTTAAAGGAGACCTTGTGTTGAGAAGGGTCCCTTTTCCAGCCAAGTGTTTGACCTTTTGTCATCGCCATGCAGAGCTTCCGCATTCATCCCTGTTGTCCAGCCAGACTGGCTGTGAAAGTAGATGTTCACTTCTAAACCTCTATACTTCCTCTCTCTCTCTCTTTTCCTACCTCTCTGAAATGTAGCCCATAATATTCATTTGACCATTCTCACTATAACTGCTCATGTTCACTAATGATAATGTTAACATTATCCAGGTACACAGTGTGCAAGAGCTATTATGTTAAAGTCGCAAAGCTAACAAAAGGCATTCTCTCTCAGGGTGTCTAAAATTTTCCCAGAGCCAGTACGTGGGTAATTATATGCCTTTAAAACAGCCTAAAACAGCCAGTGAAACTGCAACCTTTCTTCAGCTGCACAGTTAATTAAAACACTGCCTGAACAGAAAACATTCTCTCAAAACACAACCAGAACTAAAGTTACATTTTCTCCAGCTTGTCTTCTGCACTGAAATAAAGGAGATTTCCCATGATGATTGCAAAACTTTGTAAAATGTCAAACTTAGGGTTATTTTGCGTCCTGAGTATAATCTCTATACACTGTATATAATATATTCCTGATATAGTGTCTAAACATAGTGACCTCATAAAAGATAACCATAATGTTTCATTTCCATATGTCAGGCATGATGAGCTACATCCACTGCAAAACAGCCCTAAATGGATTAAAATACCACAGCATAAGAAACCCCGGCCGTGGATTAAGGATGACGTTACAGGTTTACAATACAGCTGTTTTGGGTCAACCATTAACTATTAGCGTTCCTGTATGCTGGGTTCCTGTAGGCCCTGCATGGGGGATATTTCTCTCTTATATATGACTATAGACCAGTGAGGACATGCAGTCCAATTTCAGTTCAACTTAAGATCTGAAAATGGCTCCATTTCAGTTTCCTCAATCTATTCTTATGGTACTTTATTTCTTGTCTCAAATGGAGATCTAGTTTCTCATTTAGAGAAGTGAACCTGCATCCAATGACAGAAGAAAGAAGCAAAACAAAAAACAATAATTTAAGGTTTAACCCATAATGTTGAAGTTTATCTTTCCTGTGTCTCCTTCCTCCTTTTAGGTTTCTTTTGTCTTCTCCCTTTTGCATTGGTCTTTACTTCTCTTTCCTGTCATCTGTCCCTCCCCTGTGTGTGTTTAATGCACAAACCCACCCAAGACATGTAGACATAATTATCCACACACACACACACACATACACACACACACAAACTATGCACTCGCCCCTACATACAGTTTGTGAATTCTTAATTAGTTACTAATCAAGTGTGGTGTCAGGCAAGACTGTTTTGTGGTGTGTCGTGTGTGTGTGTGTGTAACGAGGATATGTGCCATACATCAGTTCCAGACTGCTTGTCACTGTTTCACCCTGTAGTATTAAGGACTCACAGGACTCTCACACACACTCTTAAACACCACACATACACATACACATACACACACACTCACATGACACTCTCCCTTTTACAATACACTCACCACACAAGCCTCACACCCCAGCATATGCACTCACACACACACACACACACACACACACACACACACACACACACACACACACTCTCTCTCTCTCTCTCACCACACATACACATACACACACATATACACACTAGTCACTAGTTTCCCACTTCCTCTTCAAAAAAGATGTGAGGTTTAAACTGTCATTGTTTGTGTAACCATGGCGATGGACGGGGACAAACCGACAGCTGTGACAAAATGGGAGGAATGGCATGAGACAGGCACACACACACACACACACACACACACACACACACACACTCCGCTGTTGCTATAATAAACCCCAAGGATTTGTCGCTTTTACTGAAACATCACCTCATGGTCTTACCAGTTATTTTTTCAAATGTAAAATGCTAAAAGTATCATGTAGAACATGACAAAATCTAAAACATGACTAAAACATTGTAACATCTATGAGTTCAGTGCAACTGTGATGAACTATTTATCTTGTCTCATTAGCAAATAACACAGTACTGATGTACAGATGCACAGCTAATGCGTAGTAACCAAATAAGTCAAGGAAAGGAAAAGACAGCATGAATTTCCCTCACCGGGCTGGCAAACATCAATGTGACGGAGTGTTTATTCCATCCTCAGACCTCTTGGTTACTACACTTCATGTCATGTAGTTCTTTGCCTCTGCCCTATCCCCTAATTCTATATATCAGGACACCTCAGCAGCCGTTACCACTTACATAACACAAGACTGATGTTCACTTGGTAATGAGAGCAGTAACCAGCAGTGGACCACATCTGGCAAGTAACCCTCTGTTCAGCCTGGAGTTGTGTGGATCATGTGCATTCAGTGATTGGACAATATCCAGTGACACTAAACAAACTTCCTTCGTAAAACACTTATCCCATCCTCAGACCTCAGGTTCAATACGATATTCTAACTACTTTATGCTACAGGTCCTGTATTCTAACAACTGTATGTTATGTGTGGTGGTCCAGATATTCTAACGCTGTACATTATGTGTGGTGTTCCTGATGTTTGATAATGAGCATGCACCAGACATTTGAGAACTGATAATGATATACGTCAGCTATTTGAATCACTAACGAACTGGCAGAGAGGCACACACCACTTGAATTTAGGGCGTTGGGAGTTGGACACAGAAATTTCAGTTTCGTTTTCATTTTTCTTTGCTTTGTACATCATTGATTATAGCTGCTGTTCTATTGATTTTATTTCGATATTTTTTTTTAAAAGCTGAAGTTTGTTTCTTTTTCTAATATTGATTGTGCTCTTGTATCTCTGTGTTCTACAGGAGAACATTAACGTGGAAGAGGCAGCCCGGTTCCTGGTGGAGCACATCCTGCAGAATGACAAAGGCCTTCCATACGAAGAGAGCAATGGAGATCGTATTCGCTTGGAGCAGGACCCTGCCACTGCCGAGAGCAAGTCGGGCTGTTGCTAGCATCGCGGCGTTATGCTACGTGATGCTAAACAAGATGAAACAACATGTCACTGTGGACGGCACCATCATCTGCTGCCCTCTTTGACCTCTCACTCCATGACCTTTGACCTTTGTTCTTTGGACTATTGAGCATGCTCAGAATGGATGCGATCCACATGGCCATCGCTTCTGGTCCCATCCAGACAGGGGGACCTGTCTCAGAGGCACCTGACTCCGTTATCACACTACCCATAATCACAACTTCAGCATGATGTGTCGTCCTCACAGTGTGCATTTTCCTAGCGTGTGTGTCCCTTGTTCTTACCTACCTTCCTCCTTTCTCTCTCATGGATATGTAACCACTTTTAACTGTGCACATGTTCCTTTGTGTGTGTGTGATTGTGATTGCCTGTCTGTGAGCCCATTTGAATGAGAGAGAAAGACTCACAAGGAGAGAAACTTTGTCTGTATTTGCAGCGTTCTGTTCAGCCTTCAAAAGTTAGAGAAACACACACACACACACACACACGCCCCCCTCCTTTCAGCAAACATTCTCTATGGTAGTGCCAGCAGTTTGATGCTGAAGTGGAGGTTGTTCCATCGGCACACTGAATTGTAGTATTTATACTCCGACAAAAGAGATGTTCTGTCCAAGGCCTCTGCTCATTTACTAGCACATCAAGGGCACATCTACCATATTAAACACCGGGTCACAGCTGCACCAGAAAGATTTACAACACTTAAGTTAATGCCAATATCACTCAGTAATGGAGAGGTTCCCATTGGATGTGTGTATGTGTGTGTGTGTGTGTGAAAAGTAAAAAGTATGTGGATTGGCTGGCATACACTTTTGTTTTGAGAAAATGTAACTCCAGATTGGTCTGTTAACTACATGTGAATTTGCAGTCACACACTCTAGGTACTAGTATTGATAATTTGTCTTAATCTATTTAATGTTTTAACACTGCATGCGGTGAGGGAACTGCTCCTTGCCCCTGTCTTTTTGTTTAGCAATGAATCAAGTGTCTTTTTTATTTTTGCAAAATGGAGGACTGTCATATGGTCCAGTTTACATGAAAAAAGACCTTCCAAGGAGCAAAAGAATAAAGCTTTTATTGAGTAACTTAAAGATCGATTTCATTGAGTGTTTGTGTGTGTGGGTGTGTGTGTGTGTGGGGGGGATTGTAGTACAGTGCCAGCAGTGCATGTTCATATTGTGTGCAAACTGCTGACCTATAGTGATTTCATTTACAGCCTAGGTCTATTTGTCCCTGTGTGACACACAAAGCAGAGGTCTCGCTCGGTTAACGGGTTTGCTATGTGTGAGAGTCACCAGACTAAGGTTTCCACCCAATTATTCATAATCACTGGAAGTATGGTTAAGAAAAGGTTAAAGGTTAAAAATAATCTTGTTCATGGGGCTGTGAGCCTCGGCCTACGGTGTTTAAAAGCACTGGCATAGTATTCTTTCAAAATCAAACTTAACCAGCTCTATATGAGAGACAAATTTAGTTTCACATGTGACCAATGTTTATTAATTTGCCTCACGTGCACGGATTTTCCCTCTGGGCGCGCGCTTCAATTTGTCCAAGGCGCATGAGACCCTGTCGCTAGGCAACGAGCGCAAACTTTGGGTGGTGTGGTGGCTAGGTAAGCAAAACGTAGTTAGATAAAGCAAGTGTTTTGTTTTAACACCGTTTTCCAAGGTGGTTTGCGTGCAAGACACCCACAATGTCAAAGGCCCCTAAGAAAAAGGACTGCTCCTCGAGCAGAGTGACTTCCTCTCCGGGGCAGGCAACGAACAAAGAGTAAGTTTCAGGTAACATTACAAGCTACCGCTAACAAATGTAACCATAAAGACCACCAATGACTGCTAATAACATCTTCACAGTCTATCAAGAATCTTTGCTGAATGATAGATAGCTAATGAATCTAGCTGTAGCGAGTATACGGAGATAAACATAACCTGTTGCAGTACTTATAGGTTTGTGAAAGTATGTCTGTATTTGCGATGTCAAAATCCTCATGGTAGTACTACGCCTTTGATCAACATCTGTATTAAATTTATATTAGCTAAACTGAATGAATGAGTGAATAAAATTAACCCCATCTCAGGCCTTTCTGTTATGAAGGCAAACGTCAACTGCATTCATCTGATACAATTACCCACAAACCTCGGTACTGCTAAGGTTAAAGAAATGAAAATGACTATTGCTCGCTAATAGATACAGATAAAGCCTGACTTACTGCACCGCTGTCAAAAGTAAAAAGTCAGTTAGCATCATAATATTTGCTACAAAGTGTCCGTACATCTGTGAACTCCAGAGCCTCCTCTCTAGTGGCCAGCGCCTCAGAGGCCCTCGGGGAACTGAAAAAAAGTCGTGTGCCGATCTGGCCCGAGTGGAACGAGGTGGAGGTCAACGCCGAGAAATGGGACGCGACGAAAACCAAAGATGCCAAGGGTGCCAAGATCTCCTACACGGTGAGTGTGCAAGTTTTTTTTTTTTTTTTTTTTTTTTTTTTTACCAAAATCAAGACACCAAGAGTGGCAAGCGCTTATAAGGTCGTGTTTGTGCGCAAGTATCGTGTCAGTACGTCTTTGTGTGCAGCATTGATAGATTTTGGTTACCTTAGTGAGAAAGGTGAAGAGAATGTTGAAAACAGGGATAACTATTTCCTTATGTCATGTCATGTGTCATGTCATATGTCATTTACAGTGCTCAGCATAAATGAGTACCCCTCTTTGAAAAGTAACATTCTAAACATGTCCATGAAAACAAAAAAATATTTCAAAAATTTTCACAGACTAACTTCAATATCACATCTGCGTAGCATACAGCACAAAGGTTTGAGTAATAATATAACTTAGATTACATATTTTTCAATTAGGGGGGAGCAAAAATGAGTACACCCCACTGAAAGTCTCAGGGCAAAGCAGGATTTTAGACTGCAAATGTCTGATTTACCAAGAATTCAACCACAGGTGAGTCTAATTATTCAATTAGTCCAGTAGATAGTTGACTATAAAAGGGTGTTACTCTAAGAAAACACCTCCCCAGTTCCTGCTGTCAGCAATGGCTGAAAAATATGTAATCTAAGTCATATTATTAAGCAAACGTTTGTGTTGTATGTTATGCAGATGTGATATTAAACTTAGTCTGCAAAATTTTTGGAAATATTTTTTGTTTTCATGGACATATTGTTTAAAATGTTACTTTTCAAAGGGGGTGTACTCATTTATGCTGGGCACTGTATTTTGCAAACTTGCCTCAGATAGACCCCAAGATGTTTCTTACTATTATGTACCACCTGGATTTCTATCGTGTGTGTGTGTGTGTGTGTGTCTTACTGTAGCTCTTTGAAGACCCTGAGGGGAGGGTTGAGTTGCCGGCAACCCTGAAGGTTCACTCATGGAAGCGTCCCTCAGAGTACCTCATCAACAAGGTGAGTAGCTCACACAGAAAGGCCAATGAGCACCTGTGAAATTAGACACTCAGGGTAGTGGAGGGAGTATGTTAGTCAGGTGGGTGCTGTGTGTTGGCCTCTCTCAGGTGTTAAGCAGCTTCTGTGCTCAAAGCATTGTGCATAGATTACTATGGAGATGTACATATTCAAGTATTGAAAATATGAACTAGGGATATTAAGAGGACTGATACAACCTATACCATTCAATGCCATAGTTCTGAGGTTTGAACCAACTCAGAACTCAGGATGTTTTGTCAATGTGATGGCCCCATTTTAACACAATAAAGATGTCCTTTCATTTCTTTCTGTCTTTAAAAAAAATAAATAAATAAAATAAAGGGATTAGAGAACCTTATAATGTAATAGTTTACAGTCCATTTACACTTTCACAAACTACACATACGTATAAAGCCAAATGTTTTTATCTGTTTTATATGTCTGTTTGTGTGTGTGTGTTAGCCCTCTTGGTCAGTTACATGACAGTCTTTTGAGGTCACACACACATCTCGTACTGTACGAGTTACCAGCCAGAGACAGTAAAGGCCACTACCCAACCAGTCACAGCATATCACTCTCCAGCTCTGCGGCCAATCCGACTCTTTGTCAGTCACAGGTATCCTGGGAGTCTAATTGAAAAAATGAACTCAGGACCCCATTACCCTGGGTTCCCATGACAACAGTGGAGCCCGGTGGAGGAAAAAAAATCCTAAAGAAGAGAAAAAAGTCGACTGTGTGTGTGTGCATGTGTATGTGCATGCGTATGTGCGTGAGAGAGAGAGGGAGAGATTGTGTGTGTGTGCATGAGACTGACAGAGAGAGAGAGAGAGCGATTGTGTGTGTGTGTGTGTGTGTGTGTGTGTCCGAGCACAAGCTCAGATACCCAGTACCTTAAAATACAGATCCCCAGGGTCTGTGCTCCCAAAATCCCACGCGGAGGAGGGGAAGTCACATTGTTGTGCTCATGAATATTCTGCATGTTAACTAGATGTTTAGATGGAGCTGGCAGCTGAACATACTTTCAGCCCTGCAAAAATCAAGCCATCTCAGGGCCCCTGGCACACAGCTTTGGGCAGGACACACACACACACACACACACACACACACACATCATTAATGTAAATCTCATCTGGACAAATCATAACAAGCTGCATGTGGTCAATGGGTCTCTTGCACACACACACACACACAGACACACACTGTCACATGTTTTCAGTGCACATCATAGCATTACTGTTGCAAGTGGGTGATGTTCTCCAAGCTGGGGCCAGGTTCCTATAAATGTCTCATCAGGCCGATCCTGTAAGTCTTATTTATTTATGGTAAGCTATTAGCTTGAATGCCTGCACTGCCAGTCCTCCAAGTAAAAGGAACACATTACATTTACATTTAGGCATTTAGCAGATGCTTTTATCCAAAGCAACTTACAAAGGAGGATAACGTTCAGGCTACAACACAATAAGGAACTAACAAAGAGTGCATATTACTAACATAGAAACTGCACTATTTTAAGTTGAGAGTGCAATAGTGTAACACAGTGCAGAGAAATTAAGTTGTTAAGTGCATTCTCAGAAATGTACGAACACGAATGTCACATGCTGTTTAGATTCCCACTCCAGGTACCACAGGCTGTGGAGAACTTTACTTGAACCTTACTTTTACCTTTTACAGCCAATTAACATCTACACACTCACTCTCTCTCTCTGTCACACACACAGACACACACGACCACAGTGCCACAGAGAGTGAGCCATTATTTACAGCCAAACACACACACACCCTTAACCACACTCTGTATCTGACTCCAGGTACCTGTGGTGGTGGAGAATGAGGGTGCATTTGACCTGACCTCAGCCAACGAGCACTTACTGTGCAGCGAGGTGAGTGTGTGTGAGTGTGAGTGTGTGAGGCTCTTCCTCCCTCCTTTTCACCATGAACACAGGTCAGGGAGCACATCTGTCGTCCTGTCTGATCTGATAATGCACCACTTTATATGTGTGTCACATGCATGTGTGGTGTGTGTGTGTGGTCTCGTGGGTAAGGAATGTAGACATTGCTATGCATTCACTGGACACTTCTGAATTCTTGGAAATTAGGATAAGGGTCAAATCTAAGTTGTTGGTAGTTGTTGGTATCAGTCAGGTATGGTTTTAAACTATATGTGTGTGTGTGTGTGTTTATATGTTTTTCAGGTGTGTAAATGTTTTGTATGTGTGTGTGTGTAGTGTACTTTATGTGCTGGTGTGTGTTTTTTGTGTATGCAGTGTTATGTCAGTGCATGTCTTTACATCTATGATATATGTGTGTGTGTGTGTGTGTGTGTGTGTGTGTTAGCTGATGCGCTGGATCATCAGTGAGATCTATATCTTATGGAAAACGTGTAACAGTGGCGTCGGCAGTTCCGAGGACAGGGCGGTCTCCGTGGAGACGACCCCAGGTGCTTGGCGACCGTGGGAACACATTTACTCTCTGTGTAAGGTGGTGAAGGGACACCAGCCGCTCTACAACCCTTATGGCAAATATGTCCTCAAACTGTACTGGATGGTGAGCTCCACTCGGCCCATTACAGTAGTGTGTGTGTCTGTGTGTGTTGAGTGTGTGTATTTGTATGTTGTATTTTGCATACATTTTGCATAGATTGTTTGTGCTAGTGTAGATGATGTGTTCGTGTGTGGGTCTGTGCTTTGATGTTCATGCACTTGAAGGATGATACGTGTGAAAAGACACATACACACATAAACACACACACACACACACAAGGGCAGGAAGCCCAGCAGTGCCATCTCGTCTGATGTCTGTTCCACATCTGGCACTCAGGGAGCCTGGAGGAAGGTAACTATTGATGATGCGCTGCCGTTTGATGAAGAAAACAAACTACTGCTTCCCGCCAGCACCAACCAGTCAGAGCTCTGGCCCATGCTGCTTGCCAAAGCCCTCGTCAAACTAGCCAATACCGAGTGAGTATGGCTTGATGTCATCATTTGATCTAAAAGAACAACTTGCAACTTGCATGTCTGTGAATTTATGAGATAAGATAAGGCATTTCAGGCTATATGATGAAGATACTGTTGTTTACCACACAACAGTGTTTATGTTACTATTGTAATTGTAATTGTTGTTACAGAGGTACAGAGGTAGGTCAGTTCAAACTGAAAAATAAATTAATTAATAAATCAAACAAATCACTGAGATTAGCTTAGTGGTGTTCACTTCAGGAGTGTGATGACTGAAGGGAGGCTGTTTCTGCAGTGTGTAGTCTTCATTTGAATGGACTACTTCCATAAGGTAGAAATTGGGACATATAGAGGCTTGGATGAGAGGGGTTCTTGCTTTATTGGAGGCCCGGTTTTATGTGCATTCAGGGTGCAAAGTACACATTCTACCTTAGAATTAGGGTGCGGTGTCAAATCCTTCAAATTTTCTTTCTTTATTTCCTGCTTTGTTTAAACCTCATAATCTGAGCTGCAGTTCAGATCAAGTGGACAAAAATAAACAAACTGCACTACAAGCCTCTAAACCACAGGTCACAGTTAGTCCAGTTGGCTTAATGCCATAGAGCCATAAATCTGCTCTAAATGAACAGCAGAGAGAAAATGATTGTGAAGTTGTCTGCAAATTAGCAAAGTGTATTTTGCGCAGTATTGACATTAAGTAGTGTTTTGGGCATGGTTTCAGATGAACTGTTAGTGAGTTAGAATTGGCAGAACTACCTGCTTGCAAAATTCTGCTCCATTGCAGTTGTAATATGTGTCCTTGTCATGTGGCACAGACAGTGTTTCTACTGCAACAGTGTTGTGTGCCAGAGACCTTGTGTGTGTGTGTGCTGGACTCCTAGTCATCCTGCATCTGCATGTCCGTAGGAGACACCAGACATTCTCCATGGCGTGTTGCAGTGACAGCACACCCAGCACAGGGGAGGTGTTTTGCCAAGGTTGTGTCCCACAGGTCTCAATGGCTGAATGTTTGGGTGGTTCATGCCACTTAAGTCACTGAGGGATCAGGGTATAGAGCTTAGTGGGGGCTTTGAGATTTAGTGTATTGAGAGCACAGTGTGTTTTTTTCCAACCAAAGGCAGGTCTGTCTAATGGAGCGCCAGAATGTTCTTCATGCTCCATGGCGTAGCGATGGAATTATTATTATTATTATTATTATTATTATTATTATTATGTTCTAAGGCAAATCAGACCCTAAAATGAATAATTTGCATTTACAGCATGTATGTGTAATGTAGCAAGTACTCCAGTTTGGACTCCAGTTCCAGTTCTGTGTGTGTGTGTGTGTGTGTGTGTGTGTATGTATGCATGTCTGTGACTGAGTGTGTGAACTAAGTATTGGCAATAGTATTGGCTGTGATGGCAAAGAGCTTAGTTAATTAGGAATCTCAGTTCCCCATTGTCCTTGACTTTCTAGTACCTTGAAGTGGACGTGTTTGTGTGTGTATGTGTGTGTCTTTGAGGGTGTATGTTGGGGATGCTCTTTTAGAGGGAAAGTGTACTCTTTCCCTCTCTCTCTCCCCCTCTCTCTCTCTCATTGTCTCTCTCACTGTCTCCATCCCATTCTTTCTCTCTTTTCTCTCTTGCTTTCCTCTCCCTTTACTCTTTCCATCCCCTTCTCTGTTTCTCCCTCTCATTTTTTCTCTCTCTCTCTCTCTCTGTAGTTTAATCTCAGGGTACAGGAGAGAACTGGGCGAGTTCACCATCATTCACACTCTCACTGGCTGGGTCCCTGAGATAATCCCCCTCAAGTAAGAAATACACACACACACACACACACACACACACGTACACGCACGCACACACACACACAGACTCCACATACACAAACACACACACATATACTCAGCGTCCACAAACTCTTACACAAACACACAACCAGTGTGTAGCCAAGGTGTGCACCCACTCTAGACTACCCTGAAGAGTACAATGCCAGCACTGATATCTAAATGAACTATCACCGGCTCCATGTCAACTCCTATACCAGCTCAACCAGCACACAGCCAGTAATTAGAAGCACAACACATTTACCTGTGGTAATATGTGTCTTTATTTTTATGTCTGTTTGTGTTTATGTCTATTTGTGTGTTTATGTGTGTGTTTGTGTGTCTTTGTATTTATGTTTGTGTGTGTGTGTGTGTGTGTAGTACACGATGTGTGAGAACGATGTGGTCTTTCCTAAGAGGGGCTGTGCCTCGTTTCCAGCTGAAGAAGGAGGACAGTGACTCCTCCCCTGAGAGGAGGAATCACACTGATCCCCTCAGCAACCGCAACAACAAGAGAGGTGAATGCACGCACACACACACACACACACACACACACACACACACAGGCACACAGATGAGAAATCACACGGATCTCCTCAGCAACCACAACAGATAGAGCCCCAGACAAACACAAAGGTGAACGCACACACACATACACACACACACAGGCACACAGATACACAGATTCACAGTGCGCATATAGACTCATATTACAGTGTCTCAGGCATGGATATATGTCTCTGACTGAGCAAACCAATTTGATGACAATCATCACATCGTGCAGTGAGTTTTTGTAAGAATCAGATTCTCCCTCCCTCTCCCCCTCTCTTTCTCTGTCTCTGGGCTTGTGGATGCAGACTCGGCCAAGAGGAAGGGGAAGGACACAGACCAAGACAGGAAGTCCCAAACGCCAGTCACTGGCAGCTCCCAACCCAGTGATCATACAGAAAGTAAACCCTTTTTCCACTGTGTGTGCTATATGACTCCATGTGTGTGTGTATGTATGTATGTGTGTGTGTGTGTTTATTGGCTGTGTGTATGTGTGTATGAGAGAGAATATGTCTGCCCTGTGTGTGTATGTGAGTATGTAGAACTGGTCCTGATGATGATGATGATGGTCCTCATATTCTCATGTTTAAGACTCATTAATGAGCAGATTAGACCCTTAGTCAACACCCTACAGCTCATGCAAAGGCCCTCAGAGTGCGCTTTCTCTCTCTTTTTCATCTCTCTCTCTCCGCTTTCCTTTCCCTCTCTCTGTCCATTCACAGCTCATGCTAGGGCCCTTAGAGTACCCACTTTCTCTTTCTTGCTCTCTCTCCTTCTTTTTCACCTCTTTCTCTCCTTTCTTTTTCCTCTCCCTCTCTCTGTCCATTTATTTTTACCTCACTGTCTTTCTCACTCTTCCTTTTTTCTCTCTCTCTCTACTCCCTTTCTCTGTTAATGGTGATGGTGATGGTGATGGAGGGATAGAAGGAGAGAAAAGGACAGAGAGAGAAAATAGACATGGAAGAGAGAGAGGGACCGAGAGAGAAAGAGAAGGGAGAGAGAGAGATATATAGAGAGGGGATCATATTAACCCTGCTGCTGCTGTTTCTCAAGCTTAGATCTCTACATTTAATTCCGTCTCTGGTTCCTTGTGGAGGCTGTAAGCCGTGGTATTTGATCCGTGACTCTGTGTGTGTGTGTGTGTGTGTGTGTGTGTGTGTGTGTGTGCACATGCGTGTGTGTTTGAGAGCACATACACATTCTAGTTTTTGATCTTTTACCCAATTAGGCATGTCTCCTCACCCCTTGAGTTCTTAGTAAAGATTAATGAGTGAGTGTGTGTGTGTGTGTGTGTGTTTTTGCCATGTTAGCCTTTGTCTCTCTGTCTGGTGACTTGTTTGCTCTTTACGTGTGATTTGGAATCTTTGAGAAATGTTAAGGTTTGTATGCAGAAACAAACAGACTTGAGAATAATCTGGTAATTTTCTGGTTTCTAAACCCTGAGAATAATCATTCTTGCCACTTTGTTCATGGTCATGAGAACATCATATCAGCGTCCCGCATGAATAATGCGATTGTCGTGTTCTTAAAAACGACTGAGCTTGCCAATTCGCTGACTGAAAATGGTGTGGTGATAGATGGCATCTTTACGTCTGTTGTACCTCTTTCTGTACCATCCAAGAAAGTGATCTTGTCAAATGTTTTGTTTCTGAAGAGGTTTTAGGACAAATGCTGTCCCGCTATGGCAAGCTAGTTTCAACAATTAAGAAAAAAATGTTAAAACACATTGTGTCTTTTAGGCGTTGTGTGTACATGATCCTTAAGGATAATAGAGAGGATTTGGATTTGCCAATTAATATCAGCGTTGACAACTTTAATTATGTGGTATATGCAACGACTAGCGTTATGAAATGCTTTAGTTGTGGGGAAACAGGGCATCTTGTATGTACCTGCCCTGAAAAAAGGATGAGGCTAACAACAATGGAAACCGGGAGAATGGTAGTGGTTCTACAGGCGAGGTGGGAGAGGTAGCATCCAAAGCCAATGAGTCTAGTGCAACTCCTAAGGGGGAGGCAGCGGCTGGTGCTAGTATACCTGTTATCAGGTATGTTATACAGTTTGGCCATGGAGCCTCTCCTAGCAAGGTTGAGGAGGGACATTGTGGGGGTGAAAGTCCCTAACTGCAACGTAGTTTTTAAATTGTCTGCGTATGCTGATGATATGGCAGTCCTTGTTAACGGTCAGAGAGATGTTGATACACTATTAAAAATCTGTAATGCTTTTAAAGCTGTGTCATCTGCAAATGTGAATTGGGCAAAAAGCATGGCTTTGCTGGTGGGCAAATGGGTTAATGGTGAACCTCTTCTTCCTCACTGTTTATCTTGGAACATGGATGATTTTAAATACCTGGGGTATTTCCTAGACGATGATATTTTTATTCAAATGAATTTTGAAGGGTTGGTTGAAAAGGTTAAAGCCCGTTTGCAGAAATGGAGGTTTTTATTTGGCCTTACCTTTTACAAGGGGCATGTTCTAATCATCAACAACCTGGTGGCATCCTCTCTCTGGCATTGCCTGGCCTGTGTGGACCCCCCTTCAAACCTGCTGGCGAAGATTCAGTCCACTCTGGTTGATTTTTTTTAGGACAATCTGCACTGGGTACCACAGAACATTCTATATCTACCTAAGGAGGATGGTGGACATGATCTTATTCATTTAAAGAGCCGAACTGCGGCTTTCTGTCTACAGCTTGTACAGCACCGCCTCACAGTATCAGTGGACTCTAGCTGGAAAGCTGCATCTTGTTGCATTTTAAAACATTGTGGGGGACTGGGGGTGGATAGACCTTTGTTGTTGTTGAACCCAAATAGATTGCATCTTAACTCGCTTATACAAGAACCTGTTTAAAGTCTGGTCTCTTTTTATAGTACAACTCACTAAGGTGGCAAGGTCACTTTTCTGGTTGTTAAATGAGCCTCTGATTTGGGGTTCCTCTCCTGATGTGAGTCAAGAATTGTCCTTGGTACCCACTTCTAAGCTCATCACCTCAGGCCTTACAACCCTTGGGGACTTAGTAGAGATTGTTGGTCCCAATTTGATTAACAGCCCTGCTCTAGCTCATCATCTAGGTGTAAGGTACAACCGAATAGTTGATCAGCCACTTGGTAAATGGCGGTCTCTTTTAACTGGGGAAGAGATGCAAATGCTAGGGGATTTTTGGCATTTTTTGAGAGTGTAGTCCCAATTACCAAGACCCTTTTCCTAGTTTTAATCTGCTCCCAGCTTTAGCAGGGTGTACAGGTTCTTACACATGTTCTTTTACTTTAGTTTTTCTGGTTTCTAAAGCCGCAACTGGTAAATCAAATGGCGAGCTTTATGCAAGTCACCACTAACTAAAAAGCTGGCAATTTACAATGGCATATTCTGCATAGTGCAATAGCAGTAAATGCTTTAATTTCTGTTTTGAATCCAGGTGTGGATGAAGGGTGCCCTTTTAGTGCTTTGAAGGAGACTGTGTTTCAAGCTTTTATGCACTGTCATAGGCCTCATTTTGCTTTGAGGGAGACTGTGTTTCAAGCTTTTATGTTCAGTGCACTCTCAGGATGATTTTAAGTTGAATTAAACTATGTCTGGCACAGGGGGATGAGGAATGTACTAAGTCTAGAGCTGCCTCCCACTGGTCCAATGAAAGTTTTTCTATGGAGGTTTTTCTTGGTTTTAAATATGTAAAAAGTATCGCTTTAAATGTCAGCACCTAAACTTTTTGCTTGGGCAAGTGAAGATGGTGATACACATTAGTTGTAAAAGAAAAGCTGAACAGGATGCAGATGCTGATGTCTTGATGGTATTTTTTTCTCTTGTATGATGTTGTATTTTGATTGATTTTCATTTTTACATTCATTTTCGTTTTTGTGGAAAGATGCTGCTACAACAATGTCATAAATGATGTGCTACAGTTTGCACATTTTTTTGAAAACTAGTCATTCTAACTTTTATTCTTTTTTTACAAGTTTTATAATAAAGGATTTTTGAAAATTCAATTCTCTCTCTCTCTCTCTCTTTCTTCCCCTCTATTCACTCTACGACTCGTGACCCCCCCCCCCTCTGATAGATGTGATTGTATGTGCCAGTTATCTGCCTCTGAAGCTGCTGGAGAGGAAGACGTCAGAGTTGGGAAATCTGGTAACTTCATTCCACTGTGCAAACCTGCCCACTCTCACATCACATGCACTTGACTGGCAAGACACAAGCCTGTCTCAACTAGAGACACATAGTAGTAGAATGGGCTTAGAGTGTTGCACCTTTGACCAATACTTTCCAGAGTGGGTTTAGAAATATCCTGCATTTTGGGAGTCTTTGTGTAGTTATATGCCACGTTAAATCTGCATTTTATTGTCAATTTACTACAGGTGTTTTGTGTAGGTCAGCATTTATTTGTGAATGGATTCAAGATTGTCTCTGTGTGTGTGTGTGTGTGTACTGTATGTATGCATCTGTGCGTGCATGTGTGCCTGTGATTGTGTGTGTGTATCTATGTGTGCTTGTCTGCATGTATGTATGTGTGTGTATGCATCGGTGCGTGTGTGTCTGTGTGTGTGTGTGTATGTCAGACGGACTCCTCTGAATACCTGCGTCAGTATGGTCTCTCTCAGCTGTGCAGTCACCCAGTGCTGCTCACACGGACACGCGACGGCCCACTGGTGCCCCAGCCCACTCCAGCGCCTATCCCCCGCTGGAAACTCATCCGACCACGCCGCCAGCACCAACCCACTGATGAGCCCCAAGGTGTGTGTGTGTGTCAGAGAGACCTCTAGGATGGATCTTGGTTGATGGTCAACATACGGTCATTTTTCAGCATTCCTGATCCCTTTTTACTGTGGTGCTTGAGACTGTGATGATGCATTATTCTTTAGTAAATGAAGTAGTGTGTGTGTGTGTGTATTTATGTGTGCATGTGTGTAAACATGAGATGGAGACAGAGGAAGGGAAATACAGTACGTGAATTCTCTAATCAGCATCTTCCCATTTTTCTCTCTTGCAAACACATGTATATGTTTGGCATCACCAGAGCCAGCTGTAGTGAAACCAGAGGAGTTTATTGAGGTTGCCAGTCCCTTTTTAAACTTTCGACTGAAGACACTGGTAACAGAGATGTGAGTAAATGGCACGACTCTGTAGAATAGCTTGTGTGTGCGTGGGTTTGTGTGTGTGTGTGTATATACAGCAAATTATTTAGTAGGTTTTGTCTTAATATTTACATTTACGTTCAGTTTATATCATTTAAATGTGTCAACCAAACTTTGAGTTTGTAAATAGGCCTCTTGCCATATCTGCATGTGCATTTAATACCATATTAGCCCGAATATAAGACAATATTGTTGTCCTGTAAATACTTCTGAAAAAGGGGGTCATCTTATATTCGCAGATTAGACAAAAATAGTGAGGAAAAAAAACAGCAAAATCGTTTTTTTGTGTTAAATGAACCTGCAGCGTGTCATTGGCCTGCAACTGCCACACACGATGGAGAGGTAAGAGATTGTCTTAAATTCAAAATTAGCCTCCAGTGGTGTAAAAGATAGTAGATTGTAGATAGCCTACAGTGTAGGCTGTTGTTGCACTTTCATGGAAAATTATCATTCATATGGTAGCCTACATTCATTCAATTTAAATGTGACAAATTTATCCACATTAATTAACTTGACCTTATGCTTTAATTTATAGTAAAGATAAAAAATTGCTAACTTTTAAAATTTTTTACAGTGAGTTTTCACCAGCATTTTCAAATGAAATAATTTACTGTATGAGGCAAAAAAGTTCAACAAAAAAAAGTTTTCTTTTTTCTTTTTCCCCCAAAGATGAGTCTAAAAAAGGGGGGCCATCTTATATTCAGGGTCGTCTTATATTCGGGCCAAAATCTCTGTATATGTAAAGGAATGTATTTGAATGCTTTTAAATTAACTCTGTGTGTGTGTGTGTGTGTGTGTGTGTGTGTGCAGCCGCACTAGGAAACAAACCTACAGCTCTGCCCTGGCATCATTTACAGAACATGACGAGAATGAACATGAGAACATCACTGACAGTCTTCCGTCAGAGCAGGCTGATGCTGCAGAGCCTGCCGAGGTGTGTGTGTGTGTGTCTGTGTGTGTGTGTCTGTGTGTGGGTGTGTGTGTCTGTATGTGGGTGTGTGCATGACCATTCACATCTGTTTGCCCTAGTGTCACTCTAGCTATTTCCATAGTGATGTGCTCTAGAGGAAACAAAAGTAATGAGGGGTGAGAAAGCGAAAGTGTGTGTGTGTGTGTGTGTGTACTTTATAGGGGAAGGTCATGACCTGTGGATGATATAAAAAGCTGCATAATTAGATGATAACCTATTGCGGTCTTCACATCTCTCCTTTTCTCCCTCTCTTTGTGTCTCTTACTAACACTCACACACACTCACACACACACACTTTTATACTCTTACACACATGCATGCATGCACATAAAGACACACACATACAGATAGAACACTCGTCCACACATACATAAACACACACACGCACACACACACACACACACACACACACACACACACAAACTGCTCTCAAAGGTGGGTTCGGTGTAGTTCATCCTCACTTCAGGATCTGAGGTGCTTGGAGCCTCGGGATTCAGTTAATTTGACCATGTGGTAATCAGTGAGAAAGAGAGAGGGAGACAGGAGAGTAAGTGTGTGAGTTCAGTTGGGTAGGAAGGCTTGGCTGTTGGATGGGGAGGGGGGGTTGAATTGCACTTGTAAGAATTTTTTTGTATTTTACTATGTGCTCTGTAAAAAAACCTTTTTGTTGTTAATCATTGGTATGCATGCATGTGTTTGTTGTTGTTTAAGCATCTGTGTGTGTGTGTGTGTGTGTGTGTGTGTGTGTGTGTTTAAAAGAGTCTGACAAACTAAGCCTTTGTGCTGGAGTGCAGTACTGGGTCACATGATTTTGTGGGGCCATGTGATTGGTTGCCTGTTTAAATGGGCTAAATGGAATTAGCTGTTTGGAACAGGAACCGTGTTCTCTGTGGAATGTCTAGAATGCTGTGGTGCTCCAAATCTCTACTGGCAACAGCCTCCACATCACTCTCATCAGAACATCATCAGAACACACCAGCAGATGTAGTAGAATGCAACTACTCCATATATGACTACTTTCCAGCACAGTACTACGCTACCCAGAATACCATAGGACTCTACAGAACATTCTCAGAAAGCACAATCTAAGTAAATATTTTAGGAGTGTCTACAGAGAGTGTCTGGATAGAATACAGTAGTGAAGAGGTCATGTTTAGTCCAAAGGAAATATCAGTGATTAATTCAAATGAGTTCATGAGTTAATTCAAAATGGCTGATAACTCAACACTCAGATGGCCGTCCTCTGACTTCCCTTTGGCCTAATCCCAATGCCCCCTAAGCCAGAAACCATGGATCATCTTTGATCTTTTTCAAGGTTTAGGGTCAGGGAGGGCATTTGGATTCAGCCATTGATGGAATACCACATTTGTACAGCTCTGCCCTAGCATTGTTTACAGAAGAGTAAGGTTCTTTGTTCATGCATAATTTGTGTGTGTGTGTCGGGGGAAGGTGGGGCCTGTATGCAGGTAGTCCAGTAAAGCAGGACTAGTAAGGAGTAGTATAGGGGGTGGGATGATGGGGGTGGACCTCTTGTCGTAATCTAATCTGCGTCCCAGTGTGCCTGTTTGTGGTTTGGGAAGCTGTCGTTGACCATCCCAGCTCGCTCTCCATATTCACTCTAACTGCTCAAGATGAGTGCTTTGGCTCAATTACAGCAGGCATGCCTAGGGCCTAAACCTTTAAATAATCTCCGAAAGGCAGCATGTGCTTGTGTGTGTGTGCGCACGTGTGTGTCTGTCTGTGTGTGTGTGCGGGTGTGTGTGGACAGATCTAAGTTTAGCTCGCCGGCTAGGCTAATTGCAAAGCTGCCAGGTGTGACACATAGACCAAGGAGTAGGTGAGTGGAATACTGTGTGTTACTGTGCTGCGGGTATGATTAACGTTTTTTTTATGTCATAGAACACCTTGGAGAAGTGTGCATGTGTGTGTGAGAGAGAGAGATTCCTAGGCACATGTGAACCAAAACCATGCCGTGGCTTAGACATGGAGAGAGAGGGAGAGTGAGGCAGATGTAAAGAGATGGAGAAAGTTAGAGAGGGAGGAAAAGAGAGAAAGAGAGGAGAATGAATGAGTTGCACAGAATGGGTTTTTTATTTTGCCTGTTGGGTGGGTAATTTGGGATGCTGTGAGTGCTTCTTCAGTCCTCAGCAGCTGGCGCTTGCATGCACATGTTCCTCCATGTGCAGCAGCTCACCTATCTGTGTGTGTGTGTGTGTGTGTGTCTGTGTATACAGCATTGCATGTTTCCTCTCTACACTTCACCAGCCACCAGCTGCATCACCAAGCTTTCTTCAGCACCCTACCAATCAATGTATTCCTTTTTGTCCATCTGTGTGTGTGTGTGTGTTTGTTCAATAGACCATTTGTCAGAAAGATGTTCCACATTGTAAAATCGGTCTGGCTGATTTTTTCTTCTTCCTGTTCCTCCTCCCCTAATTGCGGGACGGCTCCCGGAGTGGATTGCCCCCCTCCTAAACTGGATTCTGAGGTTTTGTCCTTATGAAAAATAAAACACTCATTAGAGCCTAAGGTTTGGTTTTGGTGTCAGTAGTGCTGCCTCTAGGCAACTAGAGTCATCGCTATAGATTAAAGCAGTAGTCTGGAGGACACATTAAAGACCAAAGGGATAGTTTGTTAAAGGGATAGTTCGAACTCAGTCAACCCATAGCCCTGTTGTTATTAAAATGAACTAAATGAATGGAGCACTGGAAAATGAAACTGAAATGGCGTTTCCTTACCCACAGTTGGATGCCTTTTCACTCCTTTCCTTTGAAGAAATAAATGTGACTAGCTTAATGTTAAAGTGTAACTGCAACCCTACATTTGATGACGAAAATGACGTCAGTGTGCCACAAAAGTACTTTTGGCCCAGGTCCAGAATTTTTCTTGTATGATATTGTAGCCTATATATATATATATATTTTACTAAGACAAATAGTCGACTTATGGATCTATCAACACAGATCACAACAAAAAAGCAATCGAAAACAGCTTTATTAAGAATTCATATTATTTATACAGCTAAATGCGACTGTTCTTAGTAAATGCAAAAGCCCCTAATCTTGATCGCAGACTGTGTTGACTGAAAATTAGGCATGGGTGTTCAAAATCGTCAGTGGGCCAAGTAAAAAAATTCTAATGTACAACCCCTGGCTGTAATAAACCACTAGCCTAAGCAGCCTAAATTCTCCTGCATGAAACAATCACATGAAATGAAGTGAGTTGTCACCTCCCACTCACCAGCCCCTTCTCAGCCAGCCTTCCCCTTGAGGTCCTAAGTGTCCCCACCCTTTTAAGAAGTTTTTTTTTTTCAAAAATGGGAAGTGGGTTTGGTTAGGGGGTACAGTTACACTTTAACCTTTTACAGATTCTGTAACATCATTGCTCTCTACTCATGCAAAAAGGCGTAGCTCAATGTTTATGGAACTGTGCTTTGACCCATCTGACTTGCTCTGTTGTCCAAAGGTCCATTCAGTTTGCGCTACTGTGAGTTTTGGTACTGTTCATTATCAATAATGCAATGTGGACTACAGGCTTTTGCTCTATGATTACTCTCTGTCCGTGAGTGTGGCCCTCAAGGTGTCAGTGCCCAAGCTTGGCACTTCCCCAGTCCCTGGCATTCCTTTTGACCTTGGAGATGGGCACTCATGATTGTTAGGTAAAAAAATCCTGTTCGATGGGCAAAGATCTGTTCCGTGTATATATGTACCTGTGTGTCAATGGCTCACTCAGTGTGTCAGTGGTGTTGGTGGTGGGAAGGCCTGAGCCAAGTGATGGTTAAATATAAGAGGCACTTCCTTGTGCTGAATTCTGTTCAGGGAGCTTGTAAAGTTCACACAGGATGGATGGATGAAATGATGGAATAATGAATTGACATATTGTTTTTATTGACTGAATATATGTGTGAGAAGTTGGTTGAAAGTATTGCAAAAGTCTTGCAAAAGATAAGTTGGTTATAGTAATACATACATTTAAAGGCTGATGATGTGAAGGGGGGGGGGGGTCTAAGTTCAAAGTCCCACACGTCTTACAACACTGCAGAACAGTAGAGGTAAAGATAATCTTTTGGAATAAGTTTGTCTCATGGTGGTCAATCCCTATCCAATGATCAAACAAAAGAACGCAACAACAGGTTATGATTAAAAATTTAAATCTTTGCTTAACCTTAAGTTTGAATTTTACTGAAGAATTGGAAACAAAAAAAATATTGAATCAATCTTTCTATTCTTTAATTTCAAAACATATTTCTAATCACTGATATTGTTGTGCCAATGGCTAGCAACTTGAATGGAACAGAGGTGAAGGGTTCCCAAAGCCAGCAGGCCAGGTTTATTGCCTGCCACTGAACAAACTAAGCAATGGCCAGTAGGAGGTGTCCCAAAACAACAACCCGCAACTACCAAATAAAGGACTCAGAACAGCAGGGTATACTGCAAAGCCAGGTTACTGGCTAAACTGGGTAACTTCTCGATCTAAAAACTACATGACACTTCAGAAACAACAGATGCTCAATGGAGGGTTCTTTTAGAGATCAGTGGTAACTCCCAAAGCTACCGGGGTTAACCAGTAACCTTGCTTAATAGTACAGGCCCCAGCTCTACTCATTCACACACATCTCACTCTATAACCCATCTCACTCATAACTCACTCTTCTTATCTCTTGCTAAACTTACTGAAAGTTTTAGAACCCTGATTAATAGGCTTAGCATACCAATAACTAACCTATTTAAACTCCTAATTATTACCGCCAAGACACCTTCCCCTCCAATCAAAACCCAACATAAAAGATTGACACATTCCACAACACACGCACTCAATCACACAGATGTACATACAGAAGATAGGGGACACACAGAACTGTCTGCTAGGGGCAAGTAGCTGTGGCGCAGCAATATCATCATCATTGAGTAGCTTCTTTCATTCGCACCCAGGGTGGGTCTCTGTGGCCTAACGCAGACATTGTCAGCTGGCATTCCCCCCTTGAGGATAATTACCCATGATGCCAGTGGCGTTTTGCCTTAATGGGCTAATGTAATAAACAGGGCGCGGCTCAGGAATTGTTGATTTCTCCAGGATCATGCTGCCGCACACACACACACACGCGCGCTTTCTCATTTTATTTTAAACCATGGTTTATGTGTGTGTAACCAGGCAGAAACACCATGGGCATAGGTTAGAACAGGACCAAAACTTTCAGTGCTGCTACCCCACTGGGCTCTCCTTGTCCTCTGATACAGGATTCATAGCATTGTCTGCCTAGTGGTCATCTGTGGTACTGCTGCTGCTAAGTCACTGAATGCATTTTTTCCCCATACATGAATGCATGTACACAAACTCTTTGCCCCATGAGTGTTGTTTACTGTGATGTCTGCATGATTTGTTTTTAAGCTAGTTAAGCTAGTTTTGGTCACAGCGATCACGTGACCGTTGATGTGGAAGGACATGACTCACCCATGTCACCCATGTCCTGTGCCTGTATATTGCCATACGACAAACAGCCCTGAAAGAGCTGCATTCAAGGTAGGTTGTGTGATCTGTTTCTTTGAGTCCTTTTAAATATTGATCAGAGGACAATATTTAATACCAGCTTACATTATTACACTATGAAATTCTTGCAGCAGATCTTGTGGTTCTGTATTACAGCTTCTGCCGTTCAAAGGCTGGTCAACCCAGATGGGACTTGAACCCACAATCCCCAGCTCCAGAGGCTGATGCCTTATCCATTAGGGCCTGAGAGTTACTACCAGTAGGGTAACACTCTCAGCCAAACAAACACAGAATGACAGAAAAACTGGAGAGAATTGGCTTAGTATTAGAATATTCATCATAATGAGAACACTTGGCTAAATAGGAAGTTCATTGAAGTAGTGCACAGTGGAAGTGACCCCTGCCTTATTCCTATTCGCCAAAGTAAATGCATCTTGACCCATGTGGGAATTGAGCCAACAATCCCCAGCTCCATTAGTACTGGTGCCAATCTGCTTGAGACTTCTTCCTGACTTGCCAGCTCCTAACCGCACCCTTTTACCTCACCCTGTTGCCTTTGGGAGTCAGCCCTTTGTTTGTCTCTCTCTCTCTTTCTTTCTCTAAATCCATATTTATCGCTCCCTTGCTTTTCTCTGCGTCTCCATCTTTGCCCCTTTGTTCCAGCCTCTCTTGTTTTACGTCTTTCAGAAAGCCAAACTGTTTGGGGGTTTTATTAGCCCTTATTGACAGGACCATGGAGGGTGGACAGGGGGTGGGTGGGAGAGAGATGGGGTGGGATGCTGGTTCATTGTGACCTCTACACACAGCCCTCAGCAACCCCCCCCCCCCCCAACCCTTTCACAACTCAACTCACCCTAGTTTACTGTGCCATCCTCTCTCAGTCTCCTCTTCTCTACATCCATCCTCCTCTTTTACCTATTTTGCCTCTTTTCATGGACTCATCAACAAACTCCTCTCTTCAGCATACTATGCTCCTCTCCTTCCCTCTCTCTCCTCTTCTCCTCTTCTCTTCCTTCTCATCTCCGCTTTTCTTTCCTCTCTTCTCCCTTCTCATCTCCTCCCTTCTCCCCTCTCCTCTCCTTCCCTCTCCTCTCCTCTCCCCACCTCCTCCTCTCTTCTCTCCTCTCCTCTAAATAATGTTATGAGTGAGCAATGGAGTTGTGCAGCCCACTCAGTCACTGAGGGAGGTGGGCAAGCTGGCTACTGTCTGTCGCTAACATGCCTCCAGGCATAGACATAGGGGAGTAGGCTTAACTCACCACACAGCTCTAGACCTGCTGGCTTTTGTTACGGAGGAATGTCTCTGTCACACACACACACACACACACACACACACACACACACACACTCTCTCTCTCTCCATCCACTCCCTTTCTCTCTTTAGTCTTGTGCATTCCTGGGTACAGCACTCCTCTTTTCTTCTTACTCTATCTACTCTTCTCTTCTTTCTTCCCTTCTCTGCACTCCTTCTCTCTACTCCTCTCCTTTCTTCCCCTTTCCTGTGTACACCCCCTCCACCCTTCTCTTCTTCTCTTTTCATTTCCACACTTCTCTTTTTTCGCCCTTTGATTCTTCCTTCCTCTCTCAAATGTTCTTCTTTCTTCCTCTCTTTTCTTTTTTCCCTGCATGCCTCTCCCCTCTTTTCTCTCCTTCTCTCATCCCTTCTTTTCAGTAATTCATGTTAATCACAGCCCCTCTCCTTTCTTTATCCCCTGCACACTTCTCTCCACCTTTTTTCTCCTCTTTTTAGTTAGTCATGTTAATCACAGCTCAGGCATTGGCACTTTTCTCTCTCTCTCTCTTTCTGTCTGTCTCTCTGACTCTCTTTGTTTCTTTCTCATGCGGAACTACAGGAGCTCTTAAGAGCCTCCCTGAGTAAAGACACACAGCTGGACGACTTTCTTCTGCTTTGAAGAGGGCTTTATGAAATCTCAGAAAAATGTCATGCCCCATACACACTCATGCACCTGGGTGTGTGCGCACACACACACACACACATAGAGACATACACGCACAAGAACACACATACAGACACATACAAAAACTTACCAAACTCTGCTCACATTGTGAGTTTTGCTGTTGCCATGACTTCAAGTGATGTGTGTCATTCACTTGAATGGGTTGCCATGGTGTGTTGCCATGGAAGGGTTTGTGTGTGTGTGTTTGTTTGAGTGGAGTGTTTACCAACGCATGTGTGTTGTGTGCGGAACCCGTCCCAGTTTCCATGTGGGACAGCGGCCCTGCCTGGTGTGCCAATTGTCAGATGAAACACATGTAGAGAAGCAAATCCTGTGCAAAGGCGAGAATCGATCAGGTCTCTCCACACACTGCAGTGAGCCTAATGGAGTGTGCCTATGTTGAGTCGAGCGTCAGTTAGACCTATCACAATGTTAGGGAGAGAAGCATGTGTTAGACCCTGCAAAGTGCACCGCTCAGCGCTGTGCTGAGGTGTGTGAGAGGCGGCCTTCCGCACCATATTATAAACAAAGGCGAGTGTGTGTAAGGCTATAAGTTTGTGTATGTCTGTAATGTGCGTGTCCAAATGTACAGGGGCACCGGTACCACCTCTGTTTTGAGTGAAGGTAGACAGTGTAATGCAACATAATGGCGGCCCCTCTTCTTGTGATTATTATGGTAACTCTGTCTATAATTGGCTTCATTGGTGTGCATGTATGTCTGTGTGGAGAGCCTGTTTGTGTGTGAGAGCGAGTGGCTATGTGTGTGTGTGTGTAGCATTGGGGGTAGATGTGGAGATGTGTGATGGTTTTGAGAGTGTGTCTTTGATTGGATGAAAGTGGACGTGCTCTGTCGCTCCACTCGTTTTCTCCTCTCATTCTGTTTTTAAACTGCTCTTCCCTTTAGGTTACAGCAGAGGACAAGAAAAAGGACGAGAGACCACCCTCTGGTATCTTACATTGGAACACACACACACACATTCACACACACAAGCACACACACACACTTCACAACACATGGAACAACACACAGTGTCTCTCTCTCCCAGTGACACGCACACACACACATATGCACACACACAGTGTGCGTCTTCCTGCCTTTCTCTCTTGGGAAATAGCATTGACCTCCATTAGCTGTATGGATATACACATGATCACATTATGTTCTAATGGATAGTTTGTGCAGTGTTCCATGGGCTTAAGTACTGCTTTGACAGAGAGTCCATGACCATGCAGTCCTTTTCTGTTAAGGTGAAAGGTTGAAGGGCATGTTCTGAGATAATATGACAGAGCGATCCACCCCTGGGGTATTTTGAGAGAGAGAGAGAGAGAGAGAATGAAATAACGAAACAAAATAATGCTCCTTTGAATTGAATTGAAGCATTTATTGTTCTCTTTTGCAATACAAGTGCTAGGTTGCCATGCCAATAAAGTAGTGAATTTTAGATTTAACATACAGAGAGAGAGAGATTTATAAAGGAAACAAGGATGAAAGCAGTCAAAGGTAGTGAGTGCAAATATAAGCGAATGGGTGACAGATTAAGAAAGATGAAGTGGCCAATTGAGAGAGTGTGTGGGAGAGAGAGAATGATGGAGAGAAACGAGACGAGGGATAGAGAGACTGACCAGTAAAGAAGAAAGTCTGCGTGTGTGAGAGAGAGAGAGTCTTAACACTAGCGTTGAAAACAGTGTCAGAGCTATACTAATAAAGCCACTTTGGATTGAATAGAAAATTGACAATTAAAGTGTATGTGTGTGTGTGTGTTGGACAGGCAGCCATTTGTCCTGATGAAACATACACCCCCTGCTCAGTGCTGATTTGCATTCCTCTACGGGGCTTCCCCTCACAACACTTCCCTGTCAGAACACTTGTTAGGAATCGCACATGAGTGTGCGAGTCCCCCCCCCACACACACACACAAACATGTAGCATGACAGATCCATAAAAAATCTCCTGACAGTTACAAACACATACACTCAGGCACACACACACACTTGCAAAAATGACAGACCCACACACATAGATGCACACAACGACTCAGAGAATCTCCTGATTCCGCCCACACTGACACACACACACACACACACATATTTGTGTCTCATTAGAGTGTGTGTGTAAAAGTGAACTGGCACTTATGCCTGATCATGACTGGGCCATTACCCACTCCTTAGGCATCTCTCTGTTGCTTAGTAACACCTGCACTCTGATCAAGACTCCCCAAACCATCTCACGTACTGTTGCACAGTTGTGTCATACACACACATACACACAGACACACACACACACACATCCTTTCTATCACTTTCTCTTTCTCGTTTACATGCACACAAGTCTGGCTTTGTGTGTTTACGTGGTTGTGGTTGTTTGTGTGTGGGTGATGGTACATGTCCATGTGTGTATGTTCAGGAGCAGGGTTAGAGATGGTGAGGATAATTTCCAAACTCTCAGAGTGACAGAACTAACACTCTAGTGTGTGTGTGTGTGTGTTTGTGTGTGTATGAGTGTTATGTGTGTGTTTGTGTGTGTTTGTGTGTGTATGAGTGTTATGTGTGTGTTTGTGTGTGTATGAGTGTTATGTGTGTGTTTGTGTGTGTATGAGTGTTATGTGTGTGTTTGTGTGTGTTTGTGTAAGAGAGGGCGAGGAAAAGTGAAAGAAATCACCGGATATGATGAGTGGTAACCATCAAACTGTCACACAAGTAGCATCCCTCCAATTTGGTGTGTTTTGAAGTTTATGTGAGTTGGTGTGTGTGTGTGTGTGTGAGAGAGAGAAAGAACGTATTAGACATGGTTTGTGATCACCAAGCTGTCCAACAAGTAGCAACGACAATTATGTGTGTATTTAGTTTTGCTTTCCTTTGTGTGTGTGTGAGGGAAAGAAAAAGAAAAAAACATTAAACATGGTTAGCAACTGTCAAACTGTCACAGAATAGAAACCCCTAATTGAGTGTGTGTTATTTGCCTTGTGTGTGTGTGTATGTGTGTGTGTGTGTGTGCACGCGTGCGTGTGTCTTAGACCAGACAGCGAGTGAGCCTCGGTCCACGTCGATAGACACCCCTCCTCCCGTGTGTGTGTCTGAAAAGCCCCTTCTCCAGGAGACCTGGGTGCCTTTAGAACACTTCACACAATGCTTTCAGTAAGACCACCATGGAGACATGGCCTATTATGGGATGTGTTGACTGTGTGAAATGGAAATACAAGAGGTGTTATGAATATTGTCAATGCTGTAATGGCAGTGATTTAAACGGCGTTGTCTAATCATAGTGATGAGCATAAACAGTAATCTGTGTCTGCACTGCTATTAGATGGAGCATTGAACTGGGGAAATCCATTCTGCCCAAAGTGGGCTCATTGCGTTTGGCTAATATTTGATGCTGTTATTTTGTGCATGTGCGTGTGTGTTTGTGCATTCAATGAAGTGTTTGTCACTATGAAAGTTTAGTTATTCTGTGTGTGTGTGTGTATACTGTCAATGATGTGTTTGTCTCTTTGAAGGACACTGCTGGTATTTCACAAGCCCAATGCCTACCCACACCACTCTGAGAAATCTCAGTTTAAGGTAAAAGCACACTCCACAACATCCATACACACACACTCACACACGCACAGTGTGTACACACATCCAGAGACACACACATTTG
>JAIFZK010000001.1:18517500-18555000 GCA_027481765.1 Tenualosa thibaudeaui
TAACACACACTTTCCCCCTAACTCACCCTGTGCTGCCGCAGGTGAACACATGAAGGTAAAGCAAACACCACACACACGTATGTTCGCATGTGTGTTTGTATATTCACTTGCATTTGATACATGTACAGTAAATGCATGTGTATGTGTTTGTGCTTACAGTACATGTGCAGTAATTGTGTATGTGTGTGTGTGTGTGTCCAGTTGTTTGGTGAAGCCATGCATGAGATGTTCTCCAGGGCACTGGGCCGCAAGCTAAAGCCCCAAGAGCTGCTGGCTGTTCAGGCTCTCACACTCCAGCCTTGCACCGCTCGCACATACACATACACACACACACAGTCACACACAATGGGCGCTGAGCAAGGCGAGCAGCAGGGCATGTGGTCTGAGCGCAGGCCCACAGGGGTGGAGGAACAGGCAGCTGTGACCCTGCAGGCTGGATGGAGAGGGTTCATGGCACGCAGGACCGTCAGAGCAGCACGCCCAGGTGAGGACAAGAACCAAAGCTCCTCTGGCATTGCTTAACATTTAGGTAAATGGATAGAGAGAGAGAGAGAGAGAGAGAGAGAGGGAGAGAGAGATTCTTAGGTGAAAACAGCCATAGTTTAGAGAAAGAGAGAGAAGTCTCTTTCAGACATACACACTGGATGTCTACCATTAACCACTCTGTAGTACTGTATATCTGAATGAATAAAATAGCTATTTTCTACCCATAGCCATTTTTGCTCTGAGTTCTATTTTTTCCTATCATTTTCTCCTATTTGCTGTCATTGGAGCTCACTTTTCAGTCAGAAAAGCATCAGTCAAATGGCTGTCAAATGAAATGGCTGTCAAATAAAATGGCTAAATGTACCCTTCATCATGATTAATTACTCTAACACAGGCTTGTTATGGTGTCCTTAAAGGAAGATGGGTCCAAAGAAGGAGTGACTCACTGTTCTCACCAACCACTGACATCATTCTCGGCTCTCTTACAAAATTCACTAATAATCCTATTTCCCATAGTCACTTCCTCTTTTTTTGTCACCTGCCCCATCTTCCCTCACCCACTCTCTCTGTATCATGCTAGTACACACTGTACCAAGCTGCTTGCAAGCCAATGTGTGTGGATGTGTGTGTGTGTGGCTGTGTGTGTGTGTGTGTGTGTCCTTTCTCCTTTCACTACACCTGTTGAAGGTGACCCATAACCAAGACCCAAACACTATAGGGGTTTGATCACTGAAAGGTCTCAGCTTCAGATCTGTGTGATATAAGTCTGGCCATGCCTTCCTAGCAGCTCTGGTTGATTATCATCTCCCTATAGTGCTAGTCTGAATTTGATCCCGGAGTTGTGAATGCAGAACTAGAATGCTGTTAGTCAAGGCAAGCTGTCGGTCAAAGGCTGATGTAGTCTTTTTAAACTTAAACACCTCAAGCAAGCAAGCAATCAAGTCTCACAACCAAATGCCCCGACCAGAACAGGGGTCTGGTTTTATTACCAGGCTAGTGTGATATTGGTCATAAGCAAAGTTTGGACAAACCAAACCACATGCAGGGATGCAAATGAAGCCCAAATTCCCCAGGGTCCTACTCCAGACCTACTCCAGAATTACCCTGAAGCCCTCTGTATTCCCTCTGTCACTACCCATCTGTGGCTCTGGTCCCTGTTTTACCCATAATTCCCTGTAATTGTGTGCAACCTGTCCCATGGTAAACAGGTTGTGGTGTGAGCTCTGTGCTATCTAAAGAGGAGGATAGGATCTGCACACACACACACACACACAAACAAACAAAACACACACACACACACACACACTGAGGAGGATGGAAACCGCTCCTGAGGTCAAATGAACCTATTTAGCATTCATACATGAATCATCCGCCTCACGCGGTCTGTCACACACACTATTTTGGATTAATCCAGAAATACACACACAGACACATTCATGTTTGTGTGTGTGTGTGTGCGCGTGGTCCGCATCACTTATATTCTCTCCCTGAAACATACAAAAAATTTAATTTATCTGTTCATCCATCTTTTCATTACTTTTCATTAATGGTCTCTTTTTGTCTGCAGGTTTGTGTGTGTGTGTGTGTATATATGTGTGAAAAGCAAATAAAGTCAAAGAGCACTTGGAACTTGAGCGCTAGCTGGCAAATGCCCGAGGTACATAAAATTACCTTCTTTCAGACACACAAGTTTGTTGTTAACTTACTGCTTTCAGTCGTTTAAATGTTTCAATAAAACACAAGGGCATTCTTCCAGCTCTCCCCTGTGTGAGTGAATGGCCGCAGTGTGGATACTTGATACTTCATGGGTTTAAACCAAAAACTTACACAAAACATCCCACTTACTGTAGTACCACACCAATGCACAGCTCTAGATAGTGGCCGTTATCAGGGCCACTGTTTAAATATATTCTCAAGCTACTCACTTCAGTTAGGGCCCCACTGAAGAGCCCAAAGCTGTGCAGAAAGGTTAAATTAAGTTTCAGAGAAAAATGAACAAGATATAAATGCATGCAGTGTCCCTTGGTGTATAGAGCATGCAACAAGTGGTTCACTGTATTTAAGATTAAATGGGTATGAATGCTTTTTCCATATTCTGATCTTTTGTTCATTTGTTGAATAGCCCCCTCATTTACATCGCTGTGGATACTGGTCAGGTACTTTTGCATCATTAGTGGTGTAGCAGTCCATAGGCTATGTTCTGTTTCACATTGGATTTGAGTAAAGCACAGGAAGAGTACAAATCCAATAAAATTTGAATTGAAAGACAGCTGTGGAAAGGTTTATGAATGTTTTAATAGATTTTCTCTGTTACAAAAGCAGTTCAAGGAGGGCTGTGGATAGCCTCGAGGAAATTGTCTATCGTGTTCCAGTAACTGTGTGTATGTGTGTGTGTTACAGGCACCAAAGAGAATCTGAATTCTGCCAAAGCGTTGCAGGAAATGTGGGCATCTGTAGAGACAGATCTGAAGAAACACGCCATCTCCTTGTTGGGGTAACACACACAAACACACACACCATACACATACACAAATGCAACAAAACACACACAAACACACACTGTTGTTTTGGTGTGTGTGTGTGTGTGTGGTACCATCTGCTGTTTACTGTCTCAGTGCCCACTGCAGCCTAAGGGTGGAGGGCAACAAGAGAGAGAAGAGCCAGAGAGAGAGGGGGAGAGAGAGAGAGACAGGCGGGGTGGTGTGGGGGGGTAGGAGAGATGGAGAAAGAGAGAGCAGGAAAGGGAGGATTGAGGGAGATAAAGGGGTAGAAGTCTAGAGGGGTGTACAAAGAGAGAGGAAGGGGGGGTAGAGGGATAGGGATGTAGAGGGATGGCAGCTGGGAGAAGTGGAAGAAGAGCCAAAGAGGGAGAAAGAGAGACGGTGGGAGAGAGAGAGTGTGTGTGTGTGTGTGTGTATGTGTGTGTGCATTTGGGGGTGGT
The DNA here is from genome assembly GCA_027481765.1 of Tenualosa thibaudeaui. Lineage (NCBI taxonomy): Eukaryota > Metazoa > Chordata > Actinopteri > Clupeiformes > Clupeidae > Tenualosa > Tenualosa thibaudeaui. The sequence continues at coordinate 18,520,928 of JAIFZK010000001.1, forward strand.
GGGGGGTTGGGGGCCGGATGGGGTGGAGGGAAGCTGGGTTTGGGAGGGGTGTGCAGGGTAAATGCGTGGGCAATTCATGTGTGTATGCCCTTGTTAGTGTGTGGGTGTGTTTGATTCATTTCTACAAAATGTGTGAGTGGTTGGATTCTCTGAATCTGAATGTGTGTTTTATTATGTGTGTGCATGTTTTTGTGTGTGTGTGTGTGTGTGTGTGTGTGTCTGTCTGACAGGTACATGTTCAGTGAGAGCCCAAGCTGTGTGGATCTTTACAGCTTCAGGGAGGATGAGAGGAGCAGGATCAGCTTCAGTGATCACTCTGTTACCCTGCCCGACATGCCAAACACATGGGCTCTCATTTACAGGTCCTCACAACGTGCACTATACAGTCACACACACGCACACATATAAATAAATAAATAAATAAATATTTATATATTAAATATAAATCCAATTTCCATAAATATATATAAATTGGATTTTACACAACATTGACATTGCAAACATTGGATCTTACACACACACTCACACCATACCCCCATATGCATGTATACACAAGCACACACATGCACACAGTGCTACATACCAGCTAACACAAAACAAATATGTGTGAAACACATTTTGAAATTAAATGTTTCAATATGTGTATGTCTGTGGCGTGTGTGTGTGTCTGTAGGGAGGTGTTTTTTGTCCCTAAGGACACACTGCTCATGGCTAAAGTGTACTCTCCTGTGGTGTCTGCGCTGCATGTGATCAACAATGACACAGGGGAGGAGATGCCCAAAGTCTTCCACAGGCTAGAGCCACATGTCTACAAGAGCAACCAGGTGAGTGTGTGAGTGTTTCTGTGTGTGTGTGTGTGTGTGTGCAGGTCTGTGCATGCATCTTAATTTTTAATGTATGTGTGACTAATTTATGCAACGTGTGATTATGCATACACTGGCTGATGTTGCATTTGTGTGGGTGAGAATAGTACATTTGTTCAGATGAAATTCAGTTCAGTTATTACTGTTTTTATATAGCCATCATGACATACATTGTGTGTGTGTGTGTATGTGTGTGTGTGTGTGTGTTCATGTGTAAATTATGTTAATAGGTTTAGGTACATATGTTTGCATATGTGTTTGTACCATGGTGTGTGTGTGTGTGTGTGTGTGTGTTCAGAGTGGCTATACATTTGTGGCAGAAGCTCAAACAGGCGAAGTTCCTATTGGTCGCTGGCGCATGTGTCTAATTGGCTGTCGGCAACCACTGCCCATCCCCGCCAGAGAGACACCTTGCAACAGCTTCTGTTTCAAAGAGTTTAAAGAGTACTACATACCCAACGACAAATACATCATCTGCAGGTACACACACATACACACACACATTTTAAAGATTATTACATACCCAACAACAAATACATCATCTGCTCGTATACACACACACAGACACTTACACACATGCACAGGACACATACTCTTGTTGACACTGTGTTTGTGTGTGTGTGTGTGTGTGTGTGTGTGTGTGTGTGTGTGTGTGTGTGTGTGTGTGTGTAGGTTCTCTGTGAAGGTGAGTGTGGATGTGGTGGGAACAGTGCAGTTCCAGTCATCAGTGTCCCATGTCCACCTGCGTCTGACTGTGCTGGACCATGAGACTGTCCTCACATCAGCCACTGGCAAAGGCCAAGTGCTCATCCCTGTGTTTACTTTTAGAGCTGACGCAGGTACACACATGCAAGCACACAAACACACACACACACACACACACACACACACACTTTGTCTCTCCCCTCAGCTTTATCCTGAAAATCCCCTGTGCTAGAGTCTGTTTCTGCAGCAGTGGGTTCACCTTCAGAAATGACAAGCACACACACACACACACACACACACACACACACAGGACACACACTTTTGTTAACACTGATTTGTTTACCTGCAGACTCTGAGGAGAGCCAGGCCGGGGAGGAGACTGAGGAAATGGACACACACACACAGACACTCCCTGACCCGCCTCCGCTACTGTCAGTGGCACACACACACAAGTACGTGGTGCAGGTGGAGGTGCTCCACCACAGCTGGCCCATCAGTGAGGCAGAGGCCGGCTTCATCCAGACGCTTCGCCAAGCCGAGAGGAATGAGATACGAGGTGCTCATCTCACCTCAGCCAATTAGATTCTCCCATATACATGCTCAGCCAATCACAACATGATAGTCAGAGCCTCTCAGCCAGTCAGTCACAGTTACACTCTCAGTCAATCACAACACTATGGACACAGCCTCCCAGCCAATCAGATTTGCCCCACAACATGCTCAGCCAATTAAAGCATTTAGAACACTGCCTCTCAGACAATCACATCCTTCCAGTTACACTCTGCCAGTCACCTTGATGGTCAGAGACCCCCAAATACATGCTCAGCCAATCACATCTCCATGAACACACTGCCTCTCAACCTCTCAGGCAATCATATTTACACTCTCAGCCAATTACAGCATGATCGTCGCAGCCTCTCAGATGAGTCCTTATGCCCCATTCGGCCATTCAGCCAATCATATTTTTACCCAAATAGTCACTCAGACAGTATACACTGAACAGCCTCTGAGCCAGTCACATTTTTGTACTGTAATATGCTCTCATCCAATCATATGACCGCATGCAACTTTCCAACCAATCACATCTTCCACTTTGATCACACTTTGAGCTAGCACGCTCCAAAATCTGTGTATGTGTGTTTGTGCGTGTCCGTGTGCATTTGTGAGTATGTGGTTGTGTGCATGTGTGTCTGTGAGTATGTGTCTGTGTGTGTGTGTGTGCGCGCACATGTATGTGTGGGTATGTATACACGTGTATGATAAAAGGTCAGAATGTAGTCGTTCAGAGGCACTTGGCCTGCATGCTTTGGGAAATAAGAGAAAATTAAGAATGAAAGTAGCCCACATACTGAGCAGCCCTGTGGGGCTTACACACTTTCAGCTACACACACACATACACACACACAGATGCACGCACACACACTCAGACACCCACACACTGTCACAAAAGTACACAAACACATATATATACACTTTTATTCGGTACAGCTATTTAAGCACAGTGGTCATCATTAGTATGACCTGTGAGTATATTCAGGGTCGTTGGACTCTTAAGTACTGTAAAAGCCCCTCACAGCCTGAGGCAGGGACACAGTCTCCAAGCAGCACTTAAGCTTTTAACCTAATGTGTGTGTGTCTGCATGTACCCTGTGTCTACTTAGCTAGACACAGCAAGTGTCAAAAAGCAATTGACTCAGTCGATGGAAAAGCCACTATGACATTTATGCATTTAGCATTATCCAAACCGACTTACATTTTTTGTCAGCTATCAATTGTTCAGGGCCTAGAGCAACATAGGGTTAAGTGCTTTGCTCGGGGGCACAACAGTGGCAGCTGGGATTCGAACCCACAACTTTTCAGACTACTTGCACGCTAGCCAGGTTCCTTACTGCTATGCGACCACTGCTCTATGAGGAACTAGGAAGTGGCGAACCAGCAAATATGGACAAATATGATTGGCCTAGTTTGACCGGTTGTTCCTGTTTGATGTTCATACGCTCTGGCTCCTCAAAGTCCCCACATTTGGTAAACTCTTGGCTTCAGTGTTGTCAGTATGGCCAGTTCTGGACTGATTTTTGTCTTTAGTAAATAGTATCCAGGTTCCGGTTTGAAAAATGACAAAGCGGGCAGCGGACAGCTTTGTCTTCATTCAATATTTATTTGACATTTTCAGACTATCACTGTTAGGCTTTGGGCCTCGGCCTCTACCTCTGACTAGGCTTTGGGCCTGGGTCTCTGACTGCCTAATATATTTATTTAAAACAGACAGTGGTCAAAATGAAGACACATTTCTTACCAGTCTGCCTGTCAAAAGCTAGGGTTGCTTGTGCTGAATTTTGCTGGATGGTTTTATACTAGTCTTGCTTTAACATTTTTGTCCTAAAAATCAGGACATGGATGAACTGCTTATTGGAGAGACAATGCTGTAAGGCACAGAGAGGCCTGTGTGTGTGTGTATGTCTCAGAGAACGAGAGGCCTGAATCATTGCACTTACACCACTCTGTTGTTTCTGCTCTGATGAGTGAGTAGTCTGATTTCTATGGACGTACACTGCCCCCTGATGGCACTAGAGGGTGCATGTTTGAGTAGTGCATAATAATTTGAGGGCACATAAACTCTGAACCCTATTTGCATTAGTCCTGTTGTTAATGTTGTTATTCTGGAAAAGTTTGCTGTTTCAGTTCACCTTCATTCTGTCCACAAGGTGTGTGCATGTACCCTGTGTCTACTTGGCTAGACACAGCAAGTGTTAAAAAGCAATTGACTCAGTCGATGGAAAAGCCACTATGACTTACATTTTTTGTCAGCTATCTATCAATTGTTCAGGGCCTAGAGAAACATAGGGTTAAGTGCCTTGCTCGGGGGCACAACAGTGGAAGCTGGGATTCGAACCCACAACTTTTCAGACTACTTGCACGCTAGCCAGGTTCCTTACTGCTATGCGACCACTGCTCTATGAGGAACTAGGAAGTGGCAAACCAGCAAATATGGACAAATATGATTGGCCTAGTTTGACCGGTTGTTTCAGTTCACCTTCATTCTGTCCACAAGGTCATAATGAGACACGCTGTGGTCATCATGTGCTTTGCTCATTTCTTCAAGGCGTTACTCATGGGTTTGACTGCAGGGAGCCATTCAGCCATTGGCTCTAGGATTTTACAGAAGGACAATGAGGACAGCCACTGGCTGTGCAGCCAGTCAATCTATCAGCCTCCTGTTGTGTACTGCAGTGCTGTAAGTGGCTGTAGTCAGATAGGCTCTCCTAAAAGGTTTCCTAAATGAGTCAACTGGCCCAGCAGTATGTGATTTAATGTTATCTATCTTATCTCCTTAAGCATGCGGCACTCTTTGGGGGACCATTACTAAAGGAAGCTTAATTTTTTTTTTCACCGTTAATTGTGGTAATAACATTTTAAGACATTGCATTTGTAATTATATGATCTAAGTGTAGTTGGATTTTCCTGTCTTCATGATGTTTCCTGTGGAGGTGAAGTAAAAATGGCTATGAACAGAGTTGGGACATGCACATTCAGATTATAAATTACTACATACACATTTAGATTACAGAGATTACATTTATATTGAGATTACAGAGATTATATTTATACTCAGATTTCAGATTACCACATTTACAAGGGGACTAGAGTGCTATAGCGCATATACCATGAGATTACTGAGATTATATTTACATTGATGCATTCCTTGATAAGTGATTTCTTCACGCTGTCACATGATGCATTTCTGGGTCATGTGACTTGTGTGTTCTGTGTCCAGTTACACCATTCATCCCAGTGGCTGGAGACAAACAGGAGGAGGTGACCGCCCCCTCGAGCACTGACCAATCAAGTAGTGAGGGCCAGAAGTCAGCCACGCCCAAATCTAGCCGCAAGACCAAAGAAAAGGAGAAGGAGAAAGAAAAGGAGAAGCCAGTCGCCAAGCCTGTGACCAGGCTAGAGCAGGTGTGTGCGTGTGTGTGTGTCAGAGAGAGAGAGACAGAGTGAGAGAGAGAGCAGATGCAAAAATTGGCACACATGCTCTTCAGATGATTCCTCACAAAAGGTACTTATAGTAGTTTTGATTTCAGAGCATCTGCCTGTCATAGCCAAATGAAAATGGCAGCCCCCAAACAGGAAATGAGGTCATATCTCTGGTTTGGCATTCCAAGTTCTAACTTGTGACCCCATCCTGAGAGTACTCAGCAAATGTGGTGACCTTTGACCTCTAGGGACCTCTAGGGGGTAATTTGTGAAAATGGCTTATAGCACAGTAATGCTTTCATGTGTTGAAACCAAAATTGGTACATGGACTCATCACCAAATTCTGCAGATGAAACAGTATGGTGACCTTTGACCTCTAGGGGATGCTAATTTCCACCATATTAGATTTTGTGGAAAGTGAAACAAAACTTTCAGCAGTTGCAAATTTTGCCCAATCTTAATGAAAATTGGCACAGATGGTCTTCAGGCCATTTCTCACAATCCCTACTTATAGCCATTTTCACATACCAAAGCATTCACCCCTCACAGCCAATCAAAATTGCAAACAGGGAGAGAGGTCATAATGCTTTCACGTAACAACTTCAAACTTGATAATGGTCTTCAGTCCACATCCTAGCGTGGCTCAATTAATATGGTGACTTTTGATGTGGTGGGGAGCGCTTATATCTCGAGAATGGTTATATGTTATAAAGCCATGGACTCATGACCCAATTCTGAGAACATATACAAATCTGGGGACCACTGGGGATGCTACCTTTGCTGCTAGACCCGCACACTGCTGCTTGCAGCTGTATATTATGAATACATTTTTGTCTTTAGTAAAATTGTATCCAGGTTCCGGTTTGAAAAATGACAAAGCGGGCAGTGGACAGCTTTGTCTTCATTCAATATTTATTTGACATCAATCAGACTGATTATCACTGTTAGGCTTTGGGCCTGGACAGGTCTCTGACTGCCTAATATATTTATTTAAAACAGACAGTATGAAGACACATTTCTTACCAGTCTGGCTGTCAAAAGCTGCTTGTGCTGAATTTTGCTAGATGGTTTTATACTAGTCTTGCTTTACCATTTTTGTCCTAAAAATCAGAACATGGATGAACTGCTTATTGGAGAGACAATGCTGTAAGGCACAGAGAGGCCTGTGTGTGCGTGTGTCTCAGGATTGCCACAGTTCTCGTTGCCATTTTTTTAAAGAAACCATGCCAGCTGACAAATAAAACTCACATGATTAGCTACATTCATAATGATTTGTTGTGGAGGTTTATGGCGTGACTCTTTATGCATGCATACATACATATATATGTGTGTGTGTGTGTGTTGAAGGCTCTGGACACGAGTAAGCCCCACTGGACACTGCGTGTGGTGTGTGAGCAGACAGAAGCAGAAAGTATGTCTGTGAAGAAAGACACAGAGAGACAGGAGCAAATCAAAGCCCTCAAGATGGCCTGGGAGAATGCTGAGCCTGGCAGGGCTGTAAAGGTATCTCGCTCACACACATACACACACACGCAAGCATGCTGCATCACAACTTAAAACAACATTAAAATAACAAAACAACATTAAAACAGAATACACATGTAGACACACACACACACACACACACCAGGGACGACTAGGACAAAAAAACAGCCCTAGCATGTGATGGATTTTTTAAAGAAATAACCTTGACATGATCGCCTAATTCTTGTAGGCCTACGACAAAAGCAGACATTGAATGGCATCACTGGCTATGGAGACTTATTATATGTGGTTACTATAGACTATGCCTTTATGACTACTACTACTTAAATACGTCTTTAGCACCTTTCAAGACACCCAAAGCGCTTACAGTGGAGGAGGGACTTCACTAACCACTTCACCACCAATGTGCAGCAACCACCTGGGTGATACACGGCAGCCATTGTGCTCCAGAATGTTCATCACACACCAGCTTGAGGTGGAGAGGGAATGGATGAATGAGCCAATTAAAGTGGAGGATGAAGTGGACAGATTGAATGAGCAAAGTTGGGACTTTAGCCAGGACACCAGGGAGCCCCCTACTCTTTGGGCCGAGGGATCTTTTATGACTTCCGTGAGTCAGGACCTCCGTTTAACATCTCACCCAAAAGACAACCACTCCTACAGTACAGTGTCTCCATCACTGCACTGGGGCATTAGGATTGATCTTAAGACAGAGAGAAGAGTGCCACCTACTAGCCACCCACTAACAGGACTTCCAGCAGCAACTCCTGAGGTCTCCCACCCAATACTATACAAGCCCACACCTGCTTAGCTTCAGCTATTCAGCTGAGGCAAGGTAAACAGGTAGACAGTGTAAACCAAGTGTCTACTATGTGTATATTTACTATGTTTTTATGGACACAGTGTAAAATAGAGACTAAGAAAAATGGTAGGTCGTGATAAATGATTACAATGCATCAGTGAAAAAAGGTAATCACACTATGAAGCACAAACTCAAAAGCCTTTCACGATGACCAGAATGTGGGTCTACTGATTTAACTGTCCAGGTTCAATTTAATGTTATCTAGAATATTGGGGGTGGCTATGACATTGAAACAAAACCCTAAATGACTTGGGATTATTTAATTGAGTCTGAGCTACACAGCGATTAATATGTTGATATTTAGGCACTTTTGATACTTTTTTGTACTCACTTTGTGGTCTTGGTTGCTGGCATATGCAGGAGCCTCGCTTTCTAGAACTTGTGAAATGGTGTTATGACCTAACTATTTGTCAATGACAGGATTTCAGTCAGGTATTCAGCTCTGTGGCATGCACGCTGTTCCAAGACAGCCATATGGATATCGCATATGGATGCACTGCTGTTCAATTAACATGTCTCGTAAACCACTTATATCCACCACCACATGTATCGCTTGTATAGTGGGATCAGTTTAACGGTAGGTTATATGCTGGTGGTCAATTCCACCTGTGCTCATGAATGTAACAATCCATACGCGGTTGTAAAGCAAGCCTGTAAAGTTGTTGTAGCATTATCATCATTTTGCAAACAGCCGCCACCACTTCTGTTTACGTCAGTTTTATTTGTTTAGGAAATTGCTTTTGAAAGCCGTTCTCCGTACCGCAAGTTCTACTCCCACTCCCTCGTCTCTCTCTCCCTCTCCATCATGCTGCTCTCCGTGTCGACACCAAAGCCGGCACCACCTCCACCTCTAACCTAGGCCTGATCTGAAAAAGGCCACTCTGGATACTCCCCGTGAATGTGGCACGTCAGCCAGCAGGTGTCTGCATGAAGGGATGTTCTTTTTGCACAATTTCTCTTTTTTTCTTCAATTTCTCTCTCACGCCAACATTGCACATCATTGCAGAGTGTAAATTAAGACAATAATTAATGTATTTTACATTAATTAATTATTAATGTAATTTACATTAATAATAATGTAAATTAAGACAATGATCAAATGATCACTTTTTTAAAATTAGGCTGTATGTCGGCAAAGAGACCAAGGGGGATGTGTAGGCCTAAATGGGTCAGCCACATGTTATGAATCAGAACGAAAGGACCGCTGATCCATTGTTAAGGGCTGGTCGGATAAAAAAAAAAAAAAAAAAAAAGAAGCGAGGTAGTGTCGGCCAAAAAAAACCCCGGAATGCCAGATGGCCAGTCCATCCCTGACTCCACACACCTTGTAGGACCAACATACATTTTAGTGACCAATAGAGGTATTGTCTCTCTGAGGTTCTGCTACAGCCATATAGCCATTCTGAACACACAGATAAGGAACTGGATGGGTGTGCCATCAGGGACTTACATTTCTAGGAACAGCGTGCACACACGCACACACACACACACACATTCATAAAAGAAACATGAGTAAAAGTCCTTGCTGAATAAAAGCAGGAAAAGTCAAGTGCCAAGAAGTGATTCATTGTAAATTGAGCACTGGACACTGCCTGCATATGAGTCAATGCCACCCACCACATAGAAAGAGGGCACCTACCCTGACGTCAAGAAGCTTGTCTCTCTGGTTTGCTAATAGTTTGTCTGAGACACTGTTTAGTGTATGTGTGTGCGTGTGTGTGTGTGTCCGTTCGTGTGTATTTCTGTGTGTGTGTGTATGTGTGTGTGTGTGTGTGTATGGGCTGTGTCTATGTGATTATGAGCTGTATCTTTTCTAAATGTGTGTTGGTGGGTCTATGTGTGTGTGTCTGTTTGTGAACGTGTATTGGCTATATGTGTCTGTATTTGATGGTGAGCTGCTCTGTGTGTGTGTGTGTGTGTGTGTGTGTGTGTGTGTGTGTGTGTGTTACGTCTGTCTCTGTGTGTGTTCAGGCCCTCCAGTGTCGTCTGCAGTTTATAAATAAATGTGTGCGTGGGCTGACTGGAGATGGACCAACAGATGGAACAGACCGAAGAGAGTCTGGTAAAAACACTGCCATAAACACACACACACACAGACATATTGTAGCACCAGCACAAAGAGTCACGCCATAAACCTCCACAACAAATCATTATGAATGTAGCTAATCATTAATAATAAATAATGATTGTGAGCTGAACTTGTTGTCACCCATTGCTGTGGATTCAGCCATGTGTTTAGGGGTTCATTTTTGTGCATTCTTTTGCTTCAGTTTGCGATGCTGATGGCAGCTGCTCGTCAAAGGGGTCAGCTAACTGTCAAAGCCATTAGGTGCCAGTTGAGTGGATGGTCAGCAGTCAACTAGAGATTGACGGGAAGAAAAGTACAGAAGAGGGTTTGGTTAATATGGGCCTATCTATCATCAGGGAGTCTGTGAGAACATGGCTTGTGTTTGCTTTAGGAATCTAGCTAAAGCACCTAACTGCGGAAATGGCTGAAAATACACATGCCTGCCACACCGACATCGAAACCCTCATCTTCATAGCCAACCCTGTGCAATTACTCTGTGTCACTTTTTGAGGAGTGATTTTAACTGGCAGCTTAGTTTTAGTTTCATCTCGACAATAATTTATTTGACCATGTAAAGAGCTATTTTTAATGATCATTGGATCATTAGGATCATTACATTTATTATGTGATCATGGGAAGAACAGATAAACATTTTTTTCCCACCTCACATCCAGCATGTGAATCCAGTCCACTTCTGTTTTCCCAGTAGGAACACAGTCCAAAACCTTTTAGCAGCATCAGAAGATCAGCAGTTATTGACTAAGGTGACTAAGAACTCCAACCGGCTTTTGATCTTCTCATAGAAGGCATTTTAAAAAATAAATTAGCTTGAGTGAGCTAAAACTCTGTTTATGTGTGGGCGAAAGGTTCTAAGAGTGTACAAAAATATCTATTTCTGGATGCGTGTGTGGAGGGTCTTCAAAATCCATGCCCAGCACCCCTAACGCTATCTAGCTTTGGCTTCATCGGTGATTATGTGTAGGTGTTTCCAGGCACTCTTTAAAGACATCATCTTTATCCACACCTGGGTCTCTTGAGTCCCTTCAGTTCATCTGTCACGCAAATAGGAGCGTTAGGCCATTCCACTCTCTTTCACCTGGAGAAAGGGAAAAAATTATGACTATGTTACCTGTTGAATGACAACTGTTTATATATGCGCACACACACATACATTGCCAAGACAGGCCATAGAGGAGATCATGTAGACACTTCAGTATGGTGGCAGTCTCCTCAGTTACAACACTTATACCACAGGGGGGCACTGTCAGCTTTGCTAACAGGAAAAACAAAAGTGTCAGCTTCGCTAACAGAAAATATCCAGAAATATATATAACAGAAAATATATATCTGTGTGTGTGTGTTTCAGTTTCCCAGTCTCCTGATTTCATTATCAATGCTTACCAAGATATGAACCTCATAAATGCTACTCAGTTTGCTTCCATGGACTATACACCGTTCCTAAGGTACCATTCACAACTTCCCTTTCTCTCTTTCTCTCTCTCTCTTACAACCCTTTTGCACTGTATTATATTGCACTCTTTCTTCAGGTAGTGGTGTAAACTCTGGGGCAGGCAACGCTTCAGTGGTGCAATAAAGGCATATTGAATCTCTCAGTTTAATTCAATTCAGTTCAATTAAATTCAATTAGCTTTGTCTCTTGTTCTGTCTAGGCGCACTCGTTCGCGACCGCTCCTGAAGGACGAGGAGATTGAGGAGCGTCAGCGGGTGAAGCGTAATGAGTGGATCCAGGCATTCCGTCTGCAGCGCGACATGGTTCTGGAGCACCGCAGACTGGAGAAGGCTACACGTCGACAACTCAAGAGGCGCCAGATTGAGCTCTATGAAGGAATACAGGTCAGAGACACACACAGTACACACACACACACACACACACACACACCTACATATACACACACACACGCACACAAATAGATACATACACACACACACAAACTCACACACACACATACATACACACGCATGTACACACTACTGTATAACTTTATCAGTTTCTGCCTTCTTGTGATTCTCCCCCCATCTCTTTTTTTCCTGGTGCCTGTCTCCCTCTTTCCCTCATCTCTTCTCTCTCCTCCCCTCCTCTGTCAGGTGTCGCTGTGGGAGCAGAGGCAATGTGTGCTGGAGGCACGGCAGGAGTTCCGCCGGCGCCATCTGCAAGTGGAGATGGAGAGGTGCGAGGAGGAGGCGGCCAGTGAGGCCCAGCGACAGATAGAGGTGGAGAAGAACCAGGCACAGATTGCAGTGCGCAAGAGTGCCACTAAGAAGAAGTGACCTCCGCTCACACACACACACACACACACACACACACACACACACATAGCACAGACACACACACTCATACACACACACATACACACACTCTCACGCACACACACTCCCAGCACAGACACACACACTCTCACACACACACAAATGCACACACACTCTCTCTCTCTCTCTCTCACACACACACACACTCCCAGCACAGACACAGATATGTCGATTTACATCAAGTTTATTTGATATTCTGTATCCTCTGGTTGATATACAGTGGAAATGCTCCCTAAATGGGTATTTATTTAAAGGCTCCAGGTGTTTTGCAAAGTGCTGCTGATCTGCTTGTGTTTGTCTGTAGCTCTGTATCTGTTCAACATGTCTTTGAATATATCTTGCATACATGTATGGCACTGTCACTATATAAAGCATGCAATGCACTACAAATGGTTTTTAATGGAAGTACTGTATTTAGCTGTGGGTGTCCACTCTAGCACTGACCAGCTGAACCAACCAACACACACACATACACACACACACACACACACCACAGGGAGAGACAAAAGTAATTGTGTTTTTCATGTTGCTGACCATTGAATTTCTGGTGTGTGTGTGTGTGTGCGTGTCAGTACTTCATTCAGTGGTGGCTACACAAGTCCAAGCAATGAGCAGACAATTTACTGCCCCTCTGTGCCTGAGAAGACTGCTTTGAGCATATTAATATGGGAGGCCCAATATAACATACTAGTTCACTTATGAAGTAAACAGTAGCCTCATGTGGGGAAGCTTGAAATATTATCAGCAAGATAATACATATTTATTTATGTAATACCTATTTTAGCATTCACACTCTTCATTTTACACAGTCATAGACCACTGTACTTATCAGGAATTGGCAGCACTTTAGAGTACTTTAGGCCTACCCTTGGTACAGTGTAACTACACACCATGATTTACAATGTAACAATCTGCGCAACCTTTTTTAAGGTTGTATTCCCATGAATTGTGTAAAGACTGTTTCAATGGTAAAAAAAACAAAACAATGCCTGGACATTCTCTTCTGTTCCCAAACTATATCCGCTATGTTTATATCACATTAAACAGACATATGGAAAGTTAATACAGCAACCCTGTGGGTTGATAATAATCAAACTGTCAAAACGGTCTATACCTCTAACAGGAAGTGCTTGTCGGCAGAGTACTTTTCTTTAACACAGGTAATTACTACGTAATTACTGTCCATCTCCCTGTTTGCCCTCACTCTCCCTGCTCCGTGATTGGATGCTGTTGTTTACCCCTCACTCTCCCTGCTCTGTGATTGGATGCTGTCGTTTACCCCTTCAATCTTCCTTCTCCCCTATTTGTTGCTGTTGTTTACTGTGTCAATGATGTAATAGGGCTTGTCTCTCAATCTTCCCAGAGAGGGTAAAAGTAGTCAGCATTCAATGATCTTTGCTTAAACTGTGTGAGTGGAGGTGTCAGTGGTGCCCTAGCTCCCACTATTGGTGGGTGTTAAACACTGTACACTCTCACTGTGCTCAGCACTCTCTCTATGACACTGCATAAATGTCAGGACAGCTGCGTGTGTGTGTGTTTTCTGTTTAAATCCTCTCTGGACTTTGCCATGGCTCAGGCTGTCTGACAGCCCAAGTAATTCTGATATATTACTGTTCTGTGTGTGTGTGTGTATGTACAGACAAGAGAGACAGTGTGTATGCATACTCCTGTCCTTGCCGATGTCTTGTGAAAGCCTGTCAGATCAACCTTAGCTCAGACGGGACACAAGGGATTCTTTAACCGATTGCGAGGACGAGGCAGCAGCCAGTGTCTTAACCTCACAAAACGTCACTCTTGACTTCCATCCCCCGGCCTTTAACTTGTGCCAGTTCTCCTGTAAGGGCCCAGAAGCCGCAGCCTGACTGCCCAAAAATGCCTCCACTCAGTCCCAGCATGATGAAATCAGTCACTGCCACAGAACCTGGTCTGCCTCAGATGGCTGGTTTAGGTTCACTTATATGCTGCTATGTCACTCCAGCAGGGCAATTCCATGGAAAGTGGATTTTCAGTTCCATCCCTAATGCTAAATAAAATGGCAGGTATTTGTCTGATTGTGAATGATATCATGTAATTTGAGGATTTGCTGTACTCAGCTGCTGAGGTAACATGAAAAAAATGACAATTACAGAAATCAGGTGGATCAGGTTCCACTCCAGTGGGATCCAGTGGTACAGAGAATGGACTCAGTGGACACAGTAGCAACAAAAGGGTTCCGGGTGATGCTGTTTATGGCAGCACCAGTGCACAGAGCTTAAGAGCATAGTAGTAGTATTTAGTAGCTATTTCATAGTTATTGCAGTATTTACAGGACAGATTCATTATCATTGTATTGTGATATCAGGTGGGCCTTTCAGAAATCACAAATCAAAAAGGGTCTTGAGTGTGTACCATGTTAGAGCTACAATATATCCAGCCTCTAATGTCTTATACAAGCTCTTTCTCTCTCTCCCCCCTATGTTTCTGTCTTCCTCTGTCTCTTTTTCTCTCACTCTTTCTTGTCTTTCTCTCCATCCATTTTTCATCCCTTCTTCCCAGGTTCCCTAGCTCATACATTTTTGATACCTCCCTCCACTTTAACATGGCCTGCAGGTCTGTAGCTACACATTTGACTCCATCTATCCTCAGTCACTTGACTCACCCATCAAGTCACTCATGACGTAAGGATGCATAAATACAGATATTTTACAATCTCACTTTTATACACATCTATCACACACACACACACACAAACACACAGGCCTGTGATGTCAGAGTAGGAGTCTTTTCATCACCAACCTGCACTGCCATAAAAGGCCTTTGAGCCTGAAGCCCTGTGTATGCGGAGGATCTGATTGGACAGGCAGGTGGGGAATTATCTATTGTTGTGTGTGCCGTCGCCATGGTGATATGTAAATATCGATGCATCACGTAAAAAACATTGCTTGAAAGAAAGCTTTAAATTATACTTCAGTTTTTTTAGGTGAAAGTAGGCCTATGTGTTTTTCTGTTTACTGTATTTTTTTGTTTGAGAATAATGTTTCTGTGTTTGTGTTTATGTGTGTAAAGTTTTATTAGTTCTTTTTTTCCATTATTTATCTTACAATCAAGCACCATACAGACGTGCACACAATATCCCAGTTATCCCAGTGAGGGAGCACCTCGTTCTCTATGGAAACAGCTCTCTGCCCTTTTGCCCTCCTGACACACAACACACACACACACACACACACACAAACCTCATCAATGGAAGTCTTATCAAAGCCTGCAAATAGTCACCTGAATAGAAGGCGAACCACTTAAAACAGACCCCTCTCCAATCTCTCTCTCACACACACATAGACACACACGCACTTGCTCATTAGATGAATGGGAAGGGAACAAAAAGCTGTGAAATTAAACCATTGATGTCCCAGTCAGTAGTCACACCTTCCAATGCAGTTTTACGTGTGTGTGTGTGTGTAAGTAACAGAAATCCAGAGGCACTTCCTTATAAGGACCTAGCTCTCCATTGTGGTGCTACTTCAATCGTGTTTCAGCGTCACTGACAAAAAGAGGAGCAAACACTTGATGCGTGGGTGCACACGTGTGTGTGGGTTCACTCACTCACACACACACATGACTATAAATGGTGCAGGTATTGATGAGTGGACACCTTTCTTTTATCTTTTATCTATGACAGCAGGCAGCACCCAAAGAGTGTGTGTGTGTGTGTGTTACATGGTTATTGGATTGGATTGAATTGTACTAGTGCTTAACCCCTAAGCGTGTGTATTTTTCTCCATGTATGAAGTGTCAGTCTCTCTCCTGCTTGTTTAAATGTTTTGTATGTAAAGTGATAAGTGGTCCTGAGGTTAGACAAGACCTGATGATCCACCTAGTGTAGGGGTGGCCAAACTTTTGCTTGTGGGCCACATACGGAAAGGTCTAGGCTTGTTTCATGTCAGTTCAACCATACACCAACCAAACCGCTACACTTTGAAATGAGGTGTTTCATCACCAGTTGGTGCTTCATTAGGGACAGGACACACTTAATGTTTGTCCCTTTAGCCCTCCCACTGGTCTGCTCTTGGGACAGTAGGGAAGAGTACACAGGCATTGGGGTGTTGTCAGCTACCTGGAGTGGAGTCAATACCGCTGTTGGTCCAGCTGTACTGGTGATGGTGATGGTGGTGGTGGCAGTGTGTGCGAGTGTGTGTGTGTGTGTGTGTGTGTGTGTGTGTGTGTGTGCCTCATCTGTATTAATTAGGCCCACTAATTAAACATGGAGACAATGCCGAACGTCAGAGAGTCACGGTGGCAGAACGAGAGAACAGGAGAGCCATCTCTCACTCTTTCTCTCTATTCCTCTTCTCTTCCCCATCTCTCTATCCCTCTGATTTCTTTGCTTCCCTCTCTTTATTGCCCTAGACTTTATCTCTCCCATCCCTATCTGTCTTCCATCTCCCTCTCTCTATCCCTCTCTTCCTCTATCTATCCCCTTTCAATTGTTCATTTCTAATTTTCTCTACCCCATCTATCTCTTTATTTTTTCACCTTGTCTCTGTCCTTCCCTTCTTTTCCTTCCTCTCTTTCAGGTACACAAACTCTCTCTCTCTCTTCCTCTCTCTCTCACACACACACACATCTCTTCATCATTTCTCCTCTTTCTCTTTGAAGTGGACTGTAATTGCATGTGTAATTAGTCAAGTGACTGGGCCAATCTGGTATCCTTCAGCCATATTGATCAGAACAAAACATGGGTTACACACCACCATTAGTGTAGGTAATCTGTCTTACACACATGCACACACACACACACACACAAACACAAACACAGGGACAGCACAGTTTCTATGCACAAGGAGTCTACTGACCTATGTGTAAAATTCAGGAGTGTCCACACACAGAAGCTGGGAGAGCTTCTATCAGGTGACTGCAGGCTTTTGCACTGTGCCGATGCCAAGAACTTGACGCTCGCACAATCATGACTCTTGCTGAGGTATGGCAAGTGCAGAGCCACTGAACAAGGCAGGGAGTTACAGCTGCCCTGCTTTCCCCCCTCTTGCAGTATGAAACAGGAGCCGAGACAGCAGGCACAAACAGTCCCTCATCATGCTCAACACACACTGATTGTGCAGGGATTGACTGGGACAAAAAATCAGATCAGGTATTTCTGGCCCAAACAGGCACGAAAGCTCATCCCTCACTAAGACACAATCACATATTGTAACACACTGTAGCTCTATGCTGTCTTAGAAAAACAGGCAGAATATCCCTTGATTGCAATGTCTGCTGCTCAGCCTGTGCATCAGATCAAATGATTTTGCTCTGCATTTGTTCTGTTCATGCTCTGGGACATACTTTAAGAGGTAAGATTTTACCTCTTCAGTTCACACTAGGTTAGGTGGTGTCCTGGCTGTATGCTAGTGCCAGTCTTTATGAGCAGGTGAGGTGAACGGACGCCTCAGTGGCTTTAGTGTGGCTTTGGCCAAGGCATCCTAGGTCCGCCAGGTGCAATGGGCGGGGCACGGGCAGGCACGGGCGCACTGTGACGGCAGGAGACAGCGCGCGTACTCCGTTGCGGTCACCGGAGCGGCAGGCGGCGACTTTTATCAAACATCCGGGTGTCGCGCGAAATGCGCAGGCTCACCGCTGCAGCTGTGTGTGTGAGAGAGTGAGCGAGAGAGAGAAGAGAGAGAGTGAGACGCAGCAGGACAGTGGTCGGTGGTGGAGAGAACTATACCGACGCTTTATGCGACCACTCCGGTTGAAGCACTGAAATAGAGGCTCTATATTTACGAGCTGGTTTACGCGCCCTGCTCCGATGACGGCCGAATATTCGGACATGGAGACCGCGCGAACGACACGGGATAAAATGTGAGATTTTGGGAGAGAATCACTGAAAAGCCAGCGAGCGTGGCGCACCCCCACCACCACATCCCCTGATCTTTTCCGGGAGATCTGTGTTTCCGTGTGGTCGGTCCCGCGTGGCATCGCGTGCTCACGGAGAAGAGCATGAAGAAGTTTAACATCCGGAAGGTGCTGGACGGACTAACGGCCGTGTCTTCTGCCACACCGTCGCAACCGCTTGGAGTGAGAGAAAACGACTTAGTCCATGAGACGCTCCAGTCGGAACACTTCCAGCTCTGCAAGGTGGGGAAGCACACACACACACACACACACATATGTTGCCACCGTGGCTCCTAACTGGTAAGCTGAAGTTACTGCATCCTGGTTCTGTCACCGTCGGAGTACGAGAGTCAAGTGCGGTCGCGCATTGCTCCATCTGAGCGTGGCAAAAATACCCTGCACGAGAGGGGCTCACCCGGCCCGTTACCCCCAGCTGCACTCTCGTCCTTAGACCCTTGTGTGTAATTAATGCGACATCAGAGCACAGCTGTGTGTGTGTTTGTGACAGAGTGTGTGCTTATGCGCGACTGCCTGTGCTTGCGCCAGGGTGTGTGTGTGTGTTAACTGTGTAACTGTGTGTGTTTTCGCGTGTGCGTACGCGCCTGAAAGCCTTGAGCGACGGAAAATTCAGATAACACATCTCCCCCGCAGTACCGGCCGTGCGCATCGGCCAATCTGCATGTGGTCTAGCTATAGTGATGCGGCGGTCGATGGATCTGAAATGCCCCCCCCCCCTTTCTCCCTTGGCGTAGTGGTCTGTTCCGACGGGATGAAGATGGCCTTGTGCACAGAATTCATTAAGAAGGCCACGACACGAGAGTTCAGAGCGATGGAGACCAAAAAGCCCCTAAAGCCCGCAGCGTGTCTGAAACCGCCACAGTGGCACACTGGCGAATGCGCCGAAAATGCGCGAAGTGGTCTTGATGTCCATCTCGTTTCCCAGGAGAACGTGCTTCCACGCTTTGTGGTGACAGTGCCTCGCAGCGATAAGGATTGAACGAAAAAGGAGGTTGTGAATGTATGTGTTTGTGTGTGTGTGTGTGTGTGTATGGGGAGGGGGGCAAGAGTGTCAGCGAGGGTGATAGGGATGAGGGGGTTGGAATAAACAACTGCCTCTTGCATAATCTGCTGTACGGGGATTAACGTGTCAATTGCAGCGGCCCGATGTGATAAAGGCAAAAGTGGAGAATGACAGACGTACAAACACACGCACGCACACACACACGACGGTTTGAGGGCCTGTTGACAGCTCAGCGGACAGGGTTAATCATTACCACACAGTCACAAACGCACTGGACGGCTTTGGTGGACGCGCTGAGACCGCGTGGGCTGCGACGAGAGGTGAAACTGATGTTCTAGTTGATTAGAATGATCAGCGCGCGCCGTTGAAGAGCTAGACCGGAGAAGTGCTGGTGTATTCGTCGCTAATTGCATCGATTTTACGTCGCACACGCACGCATCCGATTCACACATTCTCCGTGCTCTCTCTCTCTCACACACACACACCCTTTCTTTCTCACATACACACACACACACTCAGTCTACCGCTGACAACCCATTTACCATTTGTTGTTTTTTAATTTAGATTCTTCGCGTGACACTTGGTCACTCGATGCATTGACTTACCCGGACCCAATTGTTTCATTTGAACAACATATATTTTACAGTTAAATGCTGACCCACACACACACACAGAGAGAGGGACAGGGACAGAGAGAGAGAGAGATGGAGGCGATGGCTGTTCCCTTGAGACTCCAGTTTTTGGTAATTAATTGGTTCGTTCTATCGAAACTCGCAGCACGAGGCGTTCTGCGGCGCTGTCTGGCCGGATCAGACAGAGCCGCTCCCCACGAAGATTAAAATAATGATTTACGTAAGAATTCATCGCTAGCAGAGCGATGCTGACGCGCTGGCTGCTGCCTGCGCACGAGTCGACGCGAATCGGAGCCCAGCTCGCGCAGCACTAAACGCTAAAGTACACGTCACGAGTAAATGACAACAAATTAATGCAAGCAGTAGGCCGCCACGGTATTGTTTGAGAGCGAGAGAGCGTGAGAGGGAGCGAGAGAGCGTGAGAGGGAAAGAGAGAGAGACGCTGTTTGAGCTGCAGTGCTCATGAAAGTCGGCAGGTGTTTGTGTCTTACATAATATGGTTTATGCTATCACACATAAACACACACATACACACACACACACATTGGCTCATTTATCTGGTGTGACTATAAGAGATGTGTGTCTCAGCCATAATGGCTATTGGTTCACTGTACATTGTCAGAGAGAGAAAGAGAGAAAGAATGAGAAAAAGAGAGAAGGAGAGGGAATAAGAGAGTCAGAAAAAAGAAGGAAAGAAAGAGTAAATACACATTAAATGTATTGTGTACTTGACTGGTCTTCTCTCATCCTACAAAGACTGTTCATCATGGCAGGTACATTAGGCCTACTGTGTGTTTGTGTTTGTTTGTGTGTGTGTGTGTATGTGTGTAATAAACATTAAGGCCATTTAGGCCACTGATGTCTCCTGGTGTGTCCTGTTCAGACTGTCCATCATGTGAACAAGAGACCACATGTGTGTGTGTGTGGGCACAGTGGCTAACTCATGGCCTTGTGTGTGTCCGGTTCAGACTGTTCATCTTGTGAACAAGAGACCACGTGTATGTGTGTGTGTGGGCACAGTGGCTAACTCATGGCCTTGTGTGTGTCCGGTACAGACTGTCCATCATGTGAACAAGAGACTGTGTGTGTGTGTGTGTGGCGGCACAGTGGCTAACTCTTCTCCTTGTGTGTGTCCATTGCAGACTGTCCGCCATGGCTTCCCCTATCAGCCCTCAGCCATGGCCTTGGACCCCGTCCAGAAACTTCTGGCCATCGGAACTCAGAGTGGAGCTCTGCGGATGTATCCTTCCTCTTCACATCTCACTGTGTGCTGTGTGTGCTGTGTGTGTGTATGTGTGTGTATCTGTGTGTGTCCTAGGGTTTGTCTTCATAAGGAAGGTAGGTGACTATATTTCATCTCTCCCTTCAGTGTTGAAAGGTATACACAGAGTGGTTTGTGTGTGGCCTGGTGGGTTCTTGTTGCATAGCGATTTAGAATGTAATGATCAATGTGTGTGTAAAAGCACATACATGTGTGCATCAAACCTCAAATAAATATTTAGTAGTCAGATATAAAGCTATGGAAAGAGAAGGGAGCACTACATTGCATGTGTCTGTATGTGTGTGTGTGTGTGTTTGTGAGCTTTCTTTAGATATTGTGAGGGTGAGATTTGAGTGTGTGAATACACATTCTGCTAGCTGAAGGCAGACTTTTAAGTGTCCTCACACTATCTTCCCCTCACTTCACCTCTCAGCTTGTGTGTGTGTGTGTGTGTGTGTGTGTCCTTGTCAGTCTGTGTATGCATTTGTGTGTGTGTGTGTATGTGTGTGCGTGTGTGTATGTGATGATTAGATGCTGACATGAGGCGGCAGTTGTGGGGTCCGTTGCACTCGACCTGACCGAACCTTCATATGGAGAAAAACAGAACAAGGGTTGAGAAAACAAGACGAGGAACAGTGATAGAAAGAATAAAGACAGAGAGAGAGAAAGGGAAAGAGAAAGAGAGAGCAAGTGGCAAGAGGGAGTGAGAGAGAGGGAGGGAAAGAGAGTGAGAGAAAGGGAGCGAGAGAGAGAGGAAGAGAGAGAAAGGGCGAGAGAGGGAAAGAGAGAGAGAGAGAGAACAGGAGACTGAGCAGACTGATCCTGCTAAGGACCAATGCACCGCACTCCCGATGTCCCCATGTCCCGACAGCCTCCTCCAGGCATCTGTGTGTGTGTGTGTGTGTGTTAATGCTTGGCTGCTTCACTCCTGTCTGCCTCCTCCACCCTCTTCCTCTTCCTGTTCCTCTCAGCTCAGTTAGTCTAGTCCCTTGTCCCTCGTGTACATGTGGAAACATCTTCAGATTGCTTCCAAAAGTGACCCAAAGGCTTCCAGGCAGAACTTGAAGGAGGTCTGAAGCTCACCAAATACACACACATGTGCTAGTTAGGGGTATCTCAGACAGAGTTTTTGGTCTGGTGGATCTTTATGCTTCCAGGTCACAAGCTGATAGGTTCTAATGCACATTTTAACCATGTGAACACAAAGGCCTGAATAGAAACAGTCGTCATTTGCATACAATCCACCAATCTAATGCACATAAAATATGGAAGGAAAAAGGAGGAGGAGGGGGTTACCCTAGCATAAAGATAATTAAAATGCAGTTAACTTATATTAATTGCATTTCTACTCACATGTTTACGCAAGCTAGTGACATGCCTCAGTGACATGTTGAACTCAACTGTTCAGAACCCTTACTAAGTAGAAGCATGTCCATTGTCATCTCACATTAATACTGGTGGAATGAGGTACACTCATGTTACTATAAGCCGAATTCTCATCAGTGTGCTTGAGCTCTGAGAATGGGCTGGATGGAGAGTCAACCTGAGTTCCACAAAGTGGCCACAGCAGGCAGGAGGCCTCAGGGCCATGGGGTGCCCCAGTCCTTGTGGGTGTTTTGGGGCTAACTCCCCACTGACATCAGGCCTCCTGTGTCCTGTGATTCCTGGCACTTACTTCTTTGCTTCAGCAGATGCACACACACGCACACACACACACACACACACACACACACACACACACACACACACACACACACACACACACACACACACCTTCCAGCTCTCCCTCCTTCATTATTCATTCACCTCACCTTGGGTTTAATGGTTGTGGTCTCTGGTGTGTGTGTGTGTGTTTGAGTGTGTGTGATCAAAATTGTGCCTGTAACTCATTTTATCACTCAATTTGTCCTTGTTCATTTAATTTTCATTTTTTCAACAGATAGCTGTCAATGGGTGTCCCTACAGACCTATTAGGTCCACTCCCACATGTAAGCAATAAGTACAAACACACGCCCACACACACAAACTAACACACACACATGCTCATACACATAGACACACAGACAGACACACACACACACACACACACACACACACACACATTGAATCACAAAAATGCCCCTGCCTGGTTCATCTGGTTGCAGAGTAAGGGGTTTAATTGAGCCTGGCTTGCTAAGACTGCTTAGTGGGTTTCATACACAGAAACTCCTGCTTGTGGTAGTAGTTGTTGAATTGTCAGTGCAGTGTTGTAAGTGTTGGGCTCATGCAGTCTGTACAGTTAGCAGATGCTAGCTTATATTCAGTGCCACTGGCATGGCAGAAGAGTCCCTCTATTCTAGCGGTTTGCTGTTTGCTGTGCTCCTTGGGGCGCAGACCCTGGGCCTCGGTGCTCTTTGTTGCTGCAGGCTGCAGGTGGAGGTGCCGTAGGGCTGGGTGGAGAGGCTGTAGGGCCAGGCTGGGGAGGGTGGAGGGGCCGAGGCCGATCGCACTCAGCTGCCTCTCCCTGGAGAATGACTATGTATTTGGGGCTAGCCACCCCTTTACTTCAGGGTCAAGGGACTGACTCACCCAAAGGGACAATGACACACGCGCTGTGTGTGTATATACACACACATGTGCACTCATGCACGCACACTCAAACAAATATTTGCATGCACACACACACACACACACACACACACACACACACACACACACTCACACTTACACACAAACAAATATCAATTCAGGACATCAGGTATAAGACCAACCACAAACACATACACATACACATACACATAAACATACACGCACACACAGAGAGAGAGAGAGAGAGAGAATTGACAGTTCAGGGTGTCTGATATGAGGCTGACAAGAAAGGCAGTGTGGTAATTGTGTAATTCTGTACCAACCAGTCAGAGCATCCAGTTGTTCTCAGTGGTTCCTGGATATGAGCGGAGCAAACACAGAGAACTGCACAGTCAGTGCATTTACATGCATTAAGAGAAAATCTAATTATTGCCTTAGCTTGACTAAAATCAAACTTTAAAAGTGCATGCAAACACTTTTGTCTTGCTAAAATCAAACCAGACTACTCATAGCATGTATGGACTCATGCATGTGTACTGGGCAAGGCAGGCAATGGAGCTAAGATCAGACTGACACTCCCCCCTCAGAAATGACACGGAGGCCGGTAACAACAACACTGCCGGCTGTATACTCAATGTACCTACAGGCCATCAAATATCCCCATACTCTTCAAACTTACGTTGGAAGTTCGAGGTTTATTATCTAGCATCTTTGGTTTAGCCACAAATACTTATTTTTGTATGAGAACGGGAATACATTGCCACCTACTCCTGCGGAGTCAAACGCACTTTGGTCAATAATTCAAATTTCTTCCTGTGCATGTATACTAGGAATTGGCCAAAAGTAAAAAGTAAAGCATTAGCTCGATTATTGCCAATAGCTTGATTTAGATGAGCGTGTATATGTACTGACTGAAAACAGTGTTTGTTTTCTCTGTACATTAACAATGGTTTGTGGCCAGCAGTGAGAGAGGCTTGGGCTGCTGTGTCCCTTAGATCATTTGCCAAACTCACATAAATTAAGTGTGGTAGAGATGGAGATGAAGTGTGACTGGAGTTGTTTCAGGTCAGGGCCTTTAAGCCTCTGAGTTTATGTCTTTGTGTGCATTTTTGGAATTTGTGTGTGTGTGTGTGCTGCTTATTCGTTTCTTCCTCTGAATTGTAGTGGTGTGATGCAGAACAGACAGGGCCTGAGGAGACAAAACTTCACTTACATAACACACACCAGAGCTCTCTCTCTGTGTGTGTGTGTGTGTATTTTTTAAAGAGACATACAGTACTGAGCTCAAGTAAAGAGGCTTAACTCATTCCTTCCTTAGTGATTGTGTGTATGTGTGTGTGTGTGTGTGTGTGTGTTTGTGAGAAGGCTGCATCGCTCAGATCATGCTCATATTACACATAATCTAGATTTCCTGGTACCTTCCTGACATGTGTGTTTGTGTGTGCGTGTGTAGGTAAGTAGGTTTCCACACATAAAATGCATCTGTTTACATCTGTATCATCTGCGCATCTGTGTTTGGTGATTACATGTGAAGGACACATGTGTATCTGTTTATTTGTGTGTGTGTGTGTGTGTGTTTATTTGTGCCCATCAGGTGACACCTGCTCCTGGCTTCATAGCTTTGTGAACACCTGGTGCTGATGTTACACATGCAGATGTCAGTGGTGCTCCCTTACACACACACACACACACTACTACTAGCAACCAGCACCACCACATACCAGTTGCATTTCACTGGCTTGTGTTTGCTGTTTAAACTAGATACAGATTATCCAGCTGACAGGAATTTCATAATGTGTGGGCAGATTAAGTTTGAGCGTGTTTATATATGTGTGAGTGTGTGTGTGTGTGTGTGTGGGTGATTGTTGCCTGTGTAGCAGGTGTGGCTTTGGGTGTGTGGGAGTTTGGGTCAAACGTCTTTGGCTCCATCCCTTTCTGTCTCTCTCTCTCTTCCTTTCCATATTCTCTCTCTCTCTCTGGGCACACTCGGTGACTGGTAGTTGCTGGTCGGTTGCCATCGGCAGCAGACCTCATGGTGCCCTTGCTGTCACCCTTGACAACCAGTGGAATGCCCGGTCTCCACGGAGACAGGCACTGTTGCTCAGCAGTGGGTTATGGAGGGCCTCATTTGACGGCAGCCGCAAGAGCTGAGAATGATGGGAATTACATAACACACACACATAGACACACACACACACACACACACACACAGACACACACACACACACTCACACACAATAAATATGGCATAAGAAGCGTGGTAAGCGAAGAGGAATAGCTAGGTCAAGAGAGAATGAGAGAAAAAGCTCTCAATCCAGGCTCTTAGATGGAAGCTTGCTTGAAATATGCATAAGTGTGTGTGTGTGTGTGAGGGTGGGGGGTGGGTTGTGTATGTGTGTGTGTGTTGATGTATGTGATACTCCATGTCTAATGTGCTCTGATTTTTCATGGTGACCTTTGCTCCTCTAAGCACTGACTGCATACAGAGAGAGATGGAGAGAGAGAGAGAGATGGAGAGATGGACAGTGGGAGGGATGGGCAGCAAGAGAGGGTGGGGGGGGGGGGGAAGACAAGAAGGGAGAGAGGGAAAGAGAAAAAAGGAGAAAGAGAGAGAAGGTGGGATGCTGGGAGAGAATGAGGTAGAGAGAGGGCAAAGTAGAAGGGACACACACACATGTAACATGAGTCAGTATTTAATGTTCACTGAGCCAGAGGGCAAACATACACACACACACGCACACACGCTGACGCTGCCAAGGAAGGCCTATATGTATGTTTGTATGTGCATGACCACAGGCTGTTTGTGTATTAACGTTTGATTGGCTCTGAATGTGGGCTAGGCAGTCATTTCATACTCCTCAGAGACAGACGGGGGATGGGGGGATGGGAAGAGAGAGAGAGAGATGGAGAGAATGATGCAGGAAGATGGTGCAGCAAGAAAAAAGTAATATTTTGTTCTCTCTTTCACCATCTATTTTCTTTCTCACTGTCTTTCTCTCTCCTCATGTCCTTTATTCCTCCTCCTGACTTTTCTCTGCTCTTTCTCTCTTCCCTCATTTCTCTCCCTCTTTTTCTCTCACTCTCTGCACCTCTCAGAAACGCGTGGGCAGGGTCTGACAGTCGGCTGCTGTTTCACATGCCGCTGTGTATACGTGTCTGTGTGTGTGTGTGTGTGTGTGTGTGTGTGTGTTTGTCAGAGACAAAGGCAGCAGAGAGTGAGAGAAAAATGGAGAGAGAGAGAAAGAGAGTGGGACAGAGAGAAAGAGAGGGAAAGAGTGGGAGAGAGAGCGTTCCAATACAGCCTCCCGGACACAACCAGTTCATGTAGCACAGTGGTGATGTCCCGCACGCATGCACACACACACACGCACACACACACACACACACACACACACACACACACACACACACACACTTCCTTCTCCCTGTCTCTACTGGATTGTGTGTGTATGTGTGTGAGATGCAGACTCTACACTGTTGCTGCAGCTTCATGCATTTTTAATGGCTTTGGACATTGCAGCTGTTTCTCAGACACACACTGTGCCTTCTCTGGCTGCTTTGTTAATGCCCGCTGGCATGTGTGTGTTGCATATGTGTGTGTGTGTTTCTATTTGCTATTGTCTATTGTGTGTATATTTATGTGTTTGTGTGTGTGTGTGCGTGCATGTGTGTGCGTGCATGATTGTATGACTGAAGCTGAAAGAGGTGAAAGGCTACAAACACAGTTGGTGTTCACTCAGAAATATTATGTGCATGTCACTGCACTGTGTTGTCAGCAATATTAGTGTGTGTGTGTGTGTGTGTGTGTGTGTGTGTGTGTGTGTGTTTGTGTCTGAGGGATTAAGAAACTGGCACTGGGCGGGAGCATTATATCTCTTGTGACAGTCATATATAGCCCATTGCCACGGCAACCCTCACATGGCATCACAATCCTCATGGTTACGTAACCGACAGGAGGGAACACTTTATGTCGGCGCACAGAAACAGAGAGGGAGATTTTGAAGCATCGCACAAGGGCAGATCTAGACAAAAGCACAGACATTCAACTCAGATGTACATTGTCCCCAGTTTAAATGATGTGTCAGAATGTATGAGTGTGTGTGTGTGTGTGTGTGTGTGTGTTTAGTAGACTATCCATCCAGGTAGAAGATCCCTGTTACTGAATGTGATGTGCCTTTTAGCCAGGGCACCTAAGCTTCGGTAAAACTTTACTGAACACACCTTAGGGTTCATTCATACTGCAATCAGTGTGTGGTTTCATTTAGACCAACAGATTAGACCATGCACACCATCCACGTGTTCCGTGTGGCTCACACCTTGTTATCCGCTAGCCAACAGAAGAGAGTTCTGTTTTTTTCTGTTTATGAACACAGTCTCCATAGACTTTAAACAAGAACATACAGTACGGCAGCTGGTTCACCTAGGAATATGAATTCACAGACGCACACACGTTGTGAAATGCACAGTAGCTGATGTGGACCACAAACACATTTACACATGTGCTGTGTAAATGAGGCCTCAGTCCTTGTCTGGAGAATGACGTCTGTGGAGGCTGAGCGTAGCTATGAACCATTCAGTCAGTCAGTCAGTCAGTCAAACAGTGTTTCATTAGGCAGAGATTGGGATTTGAAAAGAGCTGTTCCTGGCTTGTCGGGGACGTCGGATTATTGATAGGTCCATAATGTCCTTGTTCCCAGTCTATAATGCACCTGCAGTACATCGAGTGGCGTCAGCCAGCCAATGACAGCAGCCCAAGGTCATGACCTCGGACATCCATTCCAAAGATGCGTACCAATACTTTTAAGCTTTTAAGGAACCTTGCTTGAGCAAGGAACTTAACCCTAAGTTGCTCTAGGGGCGACTGGCCCTGAGCAATTGATAGCTGACAAAATGTAAGTTGCTTTGGGTAAAAACGTCTGCTAAATACATAAATGTAAATGCATAAATGTACATGCAATACCACTTGTGAAGCTATCCGTAAGCTACATGGTTAAGTGTGTATATTACATTAAGAGACATTATACATGCATCATACCAGTTATCTGCTGAATAGCCTAGTATTAACATAAGTAGTCAAACAGTTCAATAGATAAACAGGCATGAACAGACATTAACAGAGTATGTACAGTATGTATGTATGTATGTATGTGTGTATGTATGTATGTATATGTGGTAATGTTATCTCCTAAAACAGATAGTTCTAGTCCTTGATTACCGCTTGATACCATTGTATATTAGCTGATATAGCACGGCTGAGACCGCATTTCATTCTATATTGCTGTGTTATTCAAGTTATGTTGGCTGCGTTTGTGTATTACTTGGTAACCTTTAAGCTGAAGGAAGTAGATTTCTTGATGGAAGAATTGATGTTTAGAAATAAATCGCTTCATTTCTTTGTTGCTGTGGCTTTGTGTAATGAAACTGAACTAGGTATGCGCGGGAACACTTTTAGAAAAGCCCCTTGAGCCCATTCTATACCGTGAATATAGCACAGCTAAGGGCTGTTGATAGGTATGAGGCGAGCCATCAGTAGATGTATGTATGCATGTATGCATGTATGTATGTGTGTGTCTACAGTATGTATGAATTAATGTATGTACTGTATGTATTCAAATATGTTATCATAGCAGTGTCAGTAACACTTTACTTTACAGATCGATAATAAGTGGGTAATTTTATGGTAATATATACATAATTTCATGGTAATACTATTTTTTAGCCACTTGTTAAATACCATGCAGTTTCCAAACAATTACTGTGCAGTTTTTACAATAACAATGCAAACTGCGTTGATTTAAAGGTATAATGAAATGGTAATTATTTGAAGTGAATGTGTAATTACTGAAAATATAAAGTTCAGTATTTACGTATTGTGAAGTAATGTATTTGTCATTACCCCAGCATGGTGGTGTTGTAAAGAGGTGTGAATGCTGGTAAGTACATGGTTACTATCAAATGTTATGACATAACAACACAGTGATGAAAGCAACTTTGTAGTAGTTAGATGGTAAAATGACATATTGTTTCCGTTACTACACTGAAACAAATGAAGTGATTTCACAGAAACTGCATGATATCAGTGCTGTAAAATACACTATTGCTTATTCCTACTTAGTTTCTCAGCTGTGGGACATACCCATCAAGTATCTTCCTTATGGTATTTAGTGTTGTTCTTGTGTACTTACCTTGAAATAAATGAGGTAGTTTTAAGTACACAGTATCAGAGCTGTAAAATGCATAATCACCTATTTCCATTCAGTTACTTCATTATTACCATCTACTATGTGAAACAGGCTACCATATTCTGAAATTATTGAATATAACAGACAAATATCTGGACTGCAGAACTTTTATTAACTTTTCTTTTACTCCACAACAAAACATCTCTTTGACATTTTTAGCTATCTTAATGAAGCTGACTTGGCAAACATAAGTCAACATCTGTGGCTACATTGTTTATGTATAAATAACACAAATAATTTGAGCACATATTGTTTCTGGTGCCATTTTTCAGTTAAAGTAAAAAAAGTATCAAATGAAAGTACAAAAACTCAACATGTGTTGTTATGTCATAACATTTGATAGTAACCATGTACTTTAACATGGTAACATTTTACACCTTCATAACTGTGTAACTACAGACATATTGCTACACAAATAAGTAACTCCTGAGATTTATAATTTCACTAATTACACATTTACTCCACATAATTAACATTTTATTATACATTTAAATCAAAGCAGTTTGCATTGTTATTATCTGGAAACTGCACATTAATTGTCTAGAAACTGCATGCTAATTACTTGTAATATGCGGTTAAAACTTATAATTACCATGGAATTATGTATATATTACCATAACATTACCCACTTATTACCGATCTGTAAAGTAAAGTGTTACCGCTGTGTCAGTGCCAGTCCTTGGCTTCACCTTGGCTGAAACATAGAGTTGTGCTACTGCTGGTCTTGGTGTCTTTGAATGCATTCCACTTGGCTGAAATACACCGACATGGCAGATTGGTCTTGACTTCCCTCCATATCTGTCATGTGCTATGAGCCCATGCTGGGCCCTAGTGGCTTATACAGTTTGTTCAAATTTTGATTTATTTTATCGAATTTATTTTCTCTGCTGTGTTTTGTTGTTGTTGCTGGAGGTCTCATGGCACTTTCTTTAGTTGCACACATAAATAAATGATGCTTTGCTTTTTGTGTGGAACACACACACACAGAAACACACAGAGTGATGTTTTGACCTCTCTTTAGGTAGTCAGACAAATGAGGACTGCTGTGTGTTATTGGCCCGTGAACAGCCACACACAAACACACACACACACATGCAAACGCATGCGCACACTCACACTGACTGATGTCCATTAGCCGAGAGTCATTTTCTGCTTACATCTATCACTCTGATTTCTGACGCTGTAATCCTCCTAGTGGTGTCACTTTCCCCATTCCTTATGGATTCCAATCAGCCTGCTTTCTTCTACTATGCCCTGCTTTGCATAATGTGAGTGTGAAATTGGATGTGTTTACAAACAACAGTAGAGTCAGACTCGTGGGCAGCATTTTAATGACAGGAGGTGAAAATATAGTCACAAAATGGGTGAAAAAGGGCTGAAAAAAAGCAAAACAATCTGACCTGGCTCTGGGGGCATTAGTTCCATTTTGGGTGCAAACCAACACGCATTTGTAGTACATATAGGCTGTTCAATGTGCTTTATGAATTAAAGTAACAGAAGACAAGATTCAGATAAAAGTAGCATTAAAATTAGTTCATGTAATTTAGCCAGAGCATGATTTTGTTAGTAGTAGAGGACCAATAAGACAGTTGATAAGGACCATCGTGTAGCAAATTTGGCCTTTCCTGCAGCGTGTTGTTAGCATAGAAAAACTAGTAGCTTTGGATTCATCTTCAAACTCATTCTGGTTGTTTGTGGTCATGCAGAGAGAGCTAGCCATCCAGGCTGTTCTGTGGTCTCCACCGTCAAGAGTGACATCAAGAGTGAACTCACTGAAGGAGAACACCACTGAATGAAGCTGGTGGCTATAGCCTCGTGCTCTGTCTCTTTTGTGTTGTGGTTGATGCAGTCCTCTTTTTGTTTGTGTGTGCATTTAAGGCATAATAGCAACTAAAAGAGCAGGTTAAAGTTATCTCTAAATTGACATATTCTATTTCTCACAAATGAATGAAGCAAACAACAGCTGACCTGCTGTTGGAATTTATACAGTATTCTTTTGACTTTTCTCAGTAGCTAGCTTGCTAGTTGTTAACCAAAACTATTAGCCTAGCTTGGCGTCGTCAAGCATCCCGTTAGCACTGTGTGGATAACACATTGGAAGGGTGTAATACACAACCACATGTCACCAGCCGTAGCTCTGTTGGACAACTGATACAATCATGAATATTCATGCATGCTTATTCTACTGCTTGTGTCATTTCCAGTGAAGTCATGCTGATGCAATACTTACATGGAGTGACATGTCCTTTGTGGTCATGAGTTGTAATGCTGCTCTGTGACACTTCCTGGGTCAGGAGTGACATAGCACATTATGACAACTGCCAGATGACATCATGCTGATGGCCACCAATTAGTGACTGCCGGCCACCAATTAGTGTTCAGTGGAGGCATCCTAAGCTTGTCTTGTCATCAGCAATATGTCTATCAAGTCACAGATGCACACACACACATACACACACAAACACACACTCTAACATACACACGTACAGATATATATTGAGATTCTTATGAGGTCATTTGATTTAATGCACTGTGACATTGCCTATCAAATCTCCTAACATAACACAAAGTGTGCAGCACATCTCACTCAGCCCTCACTGTTCCCAGAACGATTTTCATCAAAGCTCATTTCTGATTAACTCAAACCGTCATATTCTTAATGAACATCAATGTTGGTGGTCTAGATGTCTCTATTCAGAAATTATATTTTAGTATTGTGCACTTCAGGTATCATCAACTTTGCATTTTTATTAGATAAAATTAATAAATAAAATGGCACTTTATTTTACTCATAATTCACTGTTTTATAAAGATTAGAAAAAATGGATGTTGTTCAGGCTAACTTACAGAGCACACAGCTCATAGAGCAAGTGATGTTAGCATCTCCAAGGTGTCTGAAAGTCAAACATCCAGTTACAGTAATGTAAGTTGCATAGGCCATGTTAAGGTTACAGTGAAAAGAGAAAAAAAAACTATCATAATAACTATGAAACCATTCAATGTCTACTGCCTGTTCTATTGGTCACCATAGTCATAGTCCTTAGTACTTCTGTAATATTTCACTTCAGATTAATATTTCACCTCAGAGTTGCTCTGGTACACTCTTTGGCCTGGTATGTTATGGTGTGCCTTCTCACCTGTAGTGGTTGACGTGGAGATGTAGTGTGGAGGACCAGACAAGCTCAGACATGTGTCTGAAACGTGTGTTACCATATGGTTAGCGCCTGGTTGCTGAACAGCCTTTTGACACACAGACAGTAAGAAAGGAGGTCAAGCCATGTTTAATAGATACTGAAGGGCACACACACACACACACACACACACACACACAGCTAC
The DNA here is from genome assembly GCA_027481765.1 of Tenualosa thibaudeaui. Taxonomy (NCBI): domain Eukaryota; kingdom Metazoa; phylum Chordata; class Actinopteri; order Clupeiformes; family Clupeidae; genus Tenualosa; species Tenualosa thibaudeaui. The sequence continues at coordinate 18,554,145 of JAIFZK010000001.1, forward strand.
TGAAGTGTGAGAAGATGCCACCTGGCTAGATCTCTCCAACAAGTCAGGCATCAAGCTAGCTATCGACCACTCATTTCCTCTCAGTCTTTAGATCTCTCTGTCTCACTCTATCTACATTTAGGTGACATGACCTCTGAGACAACCGAAGACATTCCTATTTCTATAGTCAATATTATTAAAATATGTAATGTTTTAGCTTCATAAATTTGGGGACAAAGTGGGTTTTCTTGTATTTTACCAGGGACAGACCAACAAAAACCGTGACTGTCCCCATCTCTGTTTTATTGGTAGCTATCAAATGTACAAATGGTGAGAAGAATAAAGCCAAAGGTAGTCGTGTTCTACAATAAAAGCAGTACAGTACAGAAAAAAACAGTACAGAAAACAAGTGGTTTATTAAACATCACCCAGAGAAATGGAATACTGATTTCTGATTGGCCTGGCAGGGTGTTAATTCTGTATAATGCACATCTGTGAAGTAGATCTGGTGGAAAAAGTCTATTTACAGTTCTATATCAATGTTTTTTTTAATAATAACCATAACAGCCATAGTAAACAGCAGTTGAACTTGTCAGTAACAATGGAATCAGCTGTAAGTAGTATAGCTGCTGAACAGGTTTCTTTATAACTGAGCTGCAAGCTTTTCTATGTTTTAAATTGATGTCTGTTCCTTACATGCATGAGTTGCAACCGGTGGATTGTTATACTATTATACAAAGCGAATGAACTTGGCCTCGTTCATTAATTCCGTATAACAGCACATCTCGTCGGCCTTTATCCCTTACATATCATGGCTATTGATGTTTAAGACACTCCATCCAATGTGTGCCATGACATCCATGGTGTGCCATGTGCC
>JAIFZK010000001.1:18557500-18565000 GCA_027481765.1 Tenualosa thibaudeaui
TGCTGGTTAAAATAAGCCATTTTTCAGGAATTCATAATTTTCTGGATAAGTCTACCTTGTTTACCCTGACTGCATGCCAATGACACACACACACACAAAATGTGTGTTGTGTGTGTGAGGACTGGTGTGTGTCTGTCTTTATGTGCGTGGCAGCGAAGCGTGACAGGGTGTGATGTGGCCGAGTGTGTTGTGACAAGTGAACATCCACTGGCAGCAGGTTGACGGCTGACCAGGCAGAGTGTCCATCTGCTCCCTGTGCTGGACATGCCCCCGATGTCCCGCCAGAAAGCACCCCGCCCTGAATGTTCCTTTGTGTGAGGCTGCTGAAAACACTGGTACTTCTATGTATTTCTTACTTACTTGTTTCCATTTCAAGTGAATTAGCCAACTTGCGTTGACTGAATTATAGGCTGAATTCTGGTGTTTTTTTAAGCATTGGGTGTTTGAAGTGTTTCCATGGATCATGTGTACATTAGGCACTCGGTTTGATCAAAAAGCGATAGGCCAAAGAGTGCAGATGAGTACAGAAAGATTCCCATGTGTTCCATGGAAGACAAGGAGAAAAGGCTGCTTACTGGGAGTCTTATTTGCCAGAACATCACGTACAACACATACATGAATGCATAACTATTTGGTCTGTTTGCGCACACACGGACACAGACACACACACACACACACACACACACGTAATGTTTCTTATGTAGGCATCTCACGAAAAACCATACACACACACACACGCGCACACACACACATACATTGCAGCACAGTGCAATGCAGTCAATTTCTCGCTGCAACCGCCTTATTGAAATGTTGGAATTGATCTGCGATCCATAAGAATTTTGCACTCTCTCTCTCTCTCTCTCTCTCTCTCTCTGTCTCTCTCCCTTTCTCTTTCTCTCCATCTCGCACTCCCCCTGGGGATTTTAGATGGATGGTTTGTGTGTGGTCTGTGTGTGTGTGTGTATATAAGTCTTGCTACAGAATGATGTTGCATTTGGTATTGATTGTTTTATATTACCCCCTTTTGTTTAAACAGTAAGAGTGCATTGGAGTTGAGTGATTCAATGATGTTATTTCTAAACAATTTTGTCTGAGCAAGTGTGTGTGAACTAGCCAGTGTGTTTGTGTGTATGTGTGTGTGCATGTCTGTGTATGAGTGTGAGACACAAATGGCTGTTCCTCTGAATGGGAATGAGTGGTGCTGTTTTGGCCACTTAAAGTGCATTTTATTGAAAACCATTAATACTCCACACACTGGCTCCGACAAAGTGCAGAACACTGCGCTTTGAACATTCGATTCCATTGTTTTCAGTGTGGATCTGCACACCTGTGCCAAACCCTGCCTCCACTGCCTGTTGATTACAATCAAGTCTATTTTGTCGGAGCTGTTCGATAAAATCCTTTAGTGATTCCACAGGCTGCTATGCTATGTTCACTGCCTGCAGTGCACCGCCGGTGTGTGGAGGAAAATAAAATGGTCGAATACAAAAGTGCTCCGCAGTGCTGTCGGATTTGATGTGCAGAGGCAAACAAAATGGTCAAATTTGAAAGTGCTCAAATTTGAAAGTGACTGGTGTCGAGCTTATGCTGATGGGCAGTAAGACAATTTTCAAGCCTGACGAGTGAGTGAGACTGAGAAAGATTTATCAAATTTACAACACCTTTATACCACCTTGAGTTATTTTTATTTTAGCTGGAGTTGCTTTGAAGTCAATAGAATCATGTCCACTGCAGCAGAACAGAACTATCTTGTGAGTTAAGAATTGGGACAACACTGTTTAGCACAAGGCATTCAGAATCATACATTCTTTTTGACCAACACTGCAACGTAGCATCTCTGTTTCTCATCTCCTCGCATTGTAAGGATAGAGGACAACCTGGACAAATTCTGGTATATCCATATCATAGAAGTGACAAAACATGTCCAACCATAGCATTATATCAATGTTTTCTACCTTTTTATCACGTTAGCTCTAAGGCTAAATACAGCAAATCAAAGTCATACATTTTACCTGCCATTTTTTTTGGTGTTATGGATGTGTGCAAGTCTCACTGTGGAATTGCCCTCTTACAGGAAAGAGGTTTATAATAACTAGCATCGCATACTTGTACTCACATTCTTGTATGACATGCGTGTGAAATTCTACATGGTAGTGCTGTCATATAGCTCCGGTGCTACGTGGGAACTAGTATTGAACAGAAACATTAGAGTAGGAGCCAAATTAACACTAGAGTCACTAACTTTCTCAAGTGCCAGGATAAATATTCATAATTTGGGTTAATTCAGAGTTCAGAGTTAATTTGGGTCTGTCTTGTGTCTGTATGTGAAAGAGAGAGAGAGAGAGAGAGAGAGAGATAATCAGCAAGTGCAGGAAGAGAGGCCTGCCAGCAGATTCCCCCCGGCTGACGTCAGAGTAATGCAGACGTCACTGAAGAAGAGTTTGCTCTTAGGCACTTCACTTCTCTTCTTTTCTGCTTCTTCTCTCTCTTTTCTCCCTCTCTCTGCAATGCTAATTTCTCCTCTTTCTATCTCTATGACACACACACACATTCCCACAGTCCCTCTCTCAAAGTGTGGCAGGAAATTAGATGAAGGTTTGAACTCTTTTAAGTTCCATTTCCGTTCCAAGAAACTAAAGAACACAACCCACTTTTGTTCCATCTCTCTATCTCTCTGCATCACTCCATCCTGCCTTCATACTTCCTTTTTTTCCATCATCATAGCCTTTTTCTGTTTTAGGATTTATCTACTACGTTTGTGCCCCTCTCCCTCTCTCTGTCTCTCTCTTCCCTCTGGTCAATCTTCCCATTACTAAAGAGAAGATAGACAGAGAGAGAGACAGAAAGTGGAAAGGGAGGAGTGGGAAGCATAAAGGGAGATATGGCATGCAAAAAAATGAATTGCGTGGTTTTTGTGAGTGGACTATTTGTGGGCTTGTGTGTACCTGTGTGTATGTGTGTGTGTGTGTGTAAGTGTGCGTGTGTAGAGTGTGTCGCTTGCTTGTGCCTTAAAGAGCAATCGTGTGTGTGTGCGTGCGTGCGTGTGTGCGCATGCGTGCGTGCGTGTGTGTGTGTGTGCATGCGTGCGTGTGTGTGTGTGTGTGTGTGCACAAATATGTGAGTAATAGGGCAGGTGTACCTTCCTGTGGGTCTGTAAGCTGTATAAAGAGGGGAATATTTACTGTAAATGTATGTGTTTGTGTGTGTGTATGTGTGTGTGTTTGTGTATGTGTGTGTGTGTGTGTGTGTGTGCGTGTGTGTTGTTTTCTCCACAAGGAGTTGATGATGAGATTTGACTCACAGCAGTGCAGAGATTTTAGTATGAAAACACAGATTTGTTTTCAACCTGCTCACTGTGGAGAGTGAGACACACAGACGCACACACACACACACACATACACACACATACACGCATACACACAGAGGTGTAGTGGGGAATTTTTTAGTTGGTGTACATTATATCATGTTATAAATCAATGTCTAATATTTAAAAATGAGAAACAGCCTTCATTTACACACACACACACACACAAACACTCATTTACATACACACACACACACACACATGCACCTACATACATACACAGAGATATGTGTATTCCTTGACCTATGCGTTCAGATTTGGCCGCCCAGGAGTGGAGTGTCACTGTCAGCATGAGAGCGGAGCGGCCGTCATTCAGCTGCAGTTCCTCATCAATGAGGTGAGTGTGATTGTGTCTGTGTGTTTTTGTGTATGTTTTTTTGTTTGCATGTGTTTGTGTGCGTGTGCTTATGTGTGCCTGTTTTGTAATGTGTGTGAGGGAGGTGTGGTGAATGAAAGAAGGAATTTGAACTCTGTGTGTTTTTGTTAGCGTGAGTGTGTGTGTCTGTGTGTATGTATGTATGTGTGTGTGCGTCTGTGTGTTTTTGTGTGTAGCCATGGAATCCTCTGGATCACCTGGATCTAATGTTCACTGGGGCCCTTGAGTGTAAGCCCCACAGGAGATGTCCACTGGGGCCCTTGAGTGTAGGCTTCACAGGAGATGTCCACTGGGGCCCTTGAGTGTAGGCTTCACAGGAGATGTCCACTGGGGCCCTTGAGTGTAGGCTTCACAGGAGATGTCCACGGGGGCCCTTGAGTGTAGGCTTCACAGGAGATGTCCACTGGGGCCCTTGAGTGTAAGCCCCACAGGAGATGGCTTATTTCTCTCCTTGTCACCCAGTTACCACACAACCCTCACTCTTCCTGACCCATTGGCCACAGTGTGCGAGTGTGTGTGTGCATATGTGCATGTGTGAGGTCGGGAGTATGCTGTGAATGTTGTGCAGCATTTTGTGTGTGTGTGTGTTTACATGTTTACCTGTGCATATCTGGATCAGCACAGTTAAATGCACAAAAGGGTTTATATTAGCTCTTGTAACATCATGCATTTTGTTGGATCTGCCTAATTTATTTCACTAATCACAGCTGGCCACTGGACACAGCATATCACACAAGCACATTTGTCACAGAGACAAATCACTTGTCTGCTGCTGTGGGACAAAAAGGGGACTAGTAACTGAAGCCTATCCCTCCATACTGTTACATATTCCAGATCATTCTATGTGCATGTTAGTCAGTAGTCCTCACAGGTGTCTTCATTGCTAGTGCAGTTAGAGCATGCAGTGTGTGTATGCATGGATACACTCAGTCATGAAAAGCCACCTAACTGGAAGGAGTGTCATGATCCAGAAGAGAAGAGGGAGGGAGGGATGGAGAGAGAGGAGAGAAGAGGAGAGGAAAAGAAAGGTGAGAAGTGAAGAGAGTGGGGGAGAAGAGGGGATGAGAGGAGAGAAGATGAGAGAAAAAAGCTAAATTAATGTGGAATTTGTCAGACATGTTCTGTGTTTGTGCATGTGTGGGAGAGAGAGAGTACAGGGTGTGTGTGTGTGTGTGACTCAGTTCCCCCCAAAAGCCCTGTGGGAAGTGGGAGAAGGTTGCTCACCACCTCCCTATGCATACACACACAAACACACACACACACACACATACACACACATTCAGCAATGCAGCCTGTGAGTCACCACCTGGAAGGCTCAGCCTGCTTTATATTTTAAGTCTGTTACTAAGGGAGAAGACTGTGTGTGTGTGTGTGTGTGTGTGTGTTTGTGTGTGTGTGTGTGTGTGCGCGCGCGTGTGTTGGAGAGGATGAGTATTAGTCTGTATGTATCAATTCAATAAAATTTTATTTATACAGCACCTTTTACATTTGTATTGTCTCATGGCGCTTCACAGCAAGGAGCACCCAAGAGCAACAGGGGCAAGGAAAAACTCCCTGGTGGTACTTAATCTGGGAAGAATCCTTTGGCAGATCCATGACTCGAGGGGCTAACCCAGCTGCCAGGGTTCATGCAGGAAAAGTACAATTAGTAGTTACCATGATAAACTACAATTTGTCCATGATTTTAGCTGAGCATCCCGTAATGTCCCACAACATTATATGGTAGTCAAATAGGTTGTCGAAAGTTATGGCTGTACAGCGTAGTAGTGTCAAGACATGTTCAAGTCAAAGAGTGAAATTGACCCTGGGTAAGTTGGTAAGGTCCATTTTGACAGTGTCATTGTAAGGAGGGGTCCGTCGCAGGGCCTCTAGGAAGGAGAGTTGGTCCTGGCATGAGCCTCCCGTGAAGTTAGTCGCAGTGAGCTGGTGACAGGAGTCAGCCAGTGGGAGGCAGGGATGACACTCAACAGAGATGATTGTAGGGTAGGAGGACAGACAGAGAAAGCAATTGAATTAGGCCAATCTCACACTCATAAGTGTCGTGTGTGTGTGTGTATACATATATATGTGTGTGTGTATGTATAAGAGAGAGAGAGAGAGAAATTGTAGCAGCCTGCCATAGAAGGCCAGAGAAGAGAGAAAAAACATGCTAGTTGCATGTACTCTTTTTATATTACTTGTCATTATTTTGTCTTACTTACTGTAATTTCAGAGATTGTTCTAAATGTATGTGTAGCTTTATTGTAATTGTGTGAGTCCCCTCTGTGTACACCTATACCTGTACACCAATGAGCTTTAGCAATAATGTTATTGAAATGTCCATGCCAATAAAGCTTTCATGAACTGAACTGAATTAAATTGAGAGACGGAGAGAGAGAGAGAGAGAAAGAGAGAGAGAGAGAGTTGTACACCATGACACATGAGAGGTTTGTGGCAGCACTAGGCTATAGCAATATAACTAAAGTATTAGTGTGATACAAAGTGTGAATGTGTCCGCTTGTGTTAAGTGTGTGCGTGTGTGTGTATGTGTGTGTGTATGAGAGAAAGAGAGAGAGAGAGAGAGTCCATATGAGAATCCAGCCATGTGTCTCCAGTTCTCACTTTTACACTGTGTGTATGTGCATGCGCATGTGTGTGTAAATGATACTGACGTGTGCATTGTTTCTCCTGTAGGGGGCGTTGGTGAGCGCCCTGGCTGATGACAGTGTCCACCTTTGGAATCTACGTCAGAAGAGACCAGCTGTGCTTCACTCACTCAAGTTCAACAGAGAGAGGTATGTGGTTGGGTGTCTGGTGCATGTATGCGTGTTTGTTTGTGTGTGTGTGTGTGTTTTGTGCCAAAGGGCTCAGCTGTAGTCTCCATAATACCTGCTCATGTTTTTCTCTCGCTGTCTGTCCCACCAATCACATGCACACAAATGCACACACATGCATGCACACACATACCCAAATACACACACACACACATACACAAACAAGTACAGTTGTGAGTTTGTGTGAATGCGTGTGTATGTGTGTATACACACGTGTGTGTGTGTGTGTGTGTGTGTGTGTGTGTGTGCAGAGTTCACCAGCCATAATGAGTTGGCATTTGCATCCTGCACCTTACGTACTCTCAGTCCCCTGCACTCGACTGCACTCCCACACAGGCTAATACATGCCTGAGCCCTCGTCAGGGGCCTCCTCATCCACCAATCACAGTTAGCAGATTCACTAAGTCAAGTAACTACACAAACAAACAAACAAACAAACAAATAAATAAGTAACTCATGGCTCACAGTGCACAGGGAGGAGTCCAGAGTGTCCCAATGTTCAGATCGGATCTTGTTTGGAAACTTGGTGACCTCAACGTGGAAGGTTATCTGTCACACACACACATACACACACATTCAGCAATGCAGCCTGTGAGTCATCACCTGGAAAACAGCTCAGCCTGCTTTATATTTTAAGTCTGTTACTAAGGGAGAAGACTGTGTGTGTGTGTGTGTGTGTGTGTGTGTGTGTGTGTGTGTGTGTGTGTGTCTGTGTGTGTGTGCGTGTGTTGGAGAGGATGAGTGTCTCTGTGTATTAGTCTCTATGTATCAATTCAATTCAATTTTATTTATACAGCACCTTTTACATTTGTATTGTCTCATGGCACTTGGAACGTGGAGGATATCTGTCATCATCACTCACCACACTGCATGATGGGAGAAGCTGCCAGTAGCACCTCTGTGGGGTCTATGTGTGTATGTGTGTGTTTGCATGCATGCATGCATGT
>JAIFZK010000001.1:18570000-18597500 GCA_027481765.1 Tenualosa thibaudeaui
ATAGATAGATAGATACAATCTGAAATGCAATGTGTAGTAAATAAACTTTTAAAATAAAATAAATACAATACAGTAAACCAGCTAAGGTGCACAAGTGGAGAGGCATCAGTACAGAAACGCACATGGGAATAGATGTGTCAGATGGGTTTCCCAATCTGGGACACTTCAGACACACACACATACATTTTTATACTATGCATTGTACTGTAGGCAGAGTAAAGTGCAAATTTGGTAAGGCACAGTGAACAGGTACCATTCTGTATACAATGAACCTAGTACCACTCCAGGATTGGGGAGGTGTTGGTTGACTCTTTACCAGAGATGTAGCTGTCGTTGTAAAGTGTGATGGCATATGGCAGGAAAGATTTCCTATATCTGTCCCTAGGACAGCGGAGTTGGAGAAGTCTGTGAGAAGACACTCCGCTGTCTGACAACCGTGCGATGGAGAGGGTGCTTATCATTATCCATTATGGTTAACAGTTTGTTCAGTGCTCTCCTCTCCACCACAGTTTCTAATGAGTCCAGTCTGAGGCCTAGTACAGAGCCAGCCTTCCTGATGATCTTGTTTAGTCTAGCACAGCGGCCCAACATCTGTGCTAGACATGTGATAACAATGGGCTCGTTGATGAGCGTCTGAGCTCCTCCAACATCAGCAGACCTCTGCCAGCTCGTTTGCAGCCTTAGCAACAGAGCTACGGCAGTGGCTGCGGTCAGACACAGTCAGCCTGTTCTCTGAAGTTTGCCGGGTGTGTGCACACACTATTACTGTAAGTGGATAACATTAGACATTACATTTGACTTCTGAAGTCAGAAAGAGAGTTATGTTATGTCAGTTGTTTGTTTTTTCCAAGGCAGAAACACTATTTTCTTGAAATGGCCATAGTAATAAAGTGGATTGAGAATTGTGAAAGTGTTTCTGTACTGGGACTGAAGGTCATATGCTATGTGTTGTAGCTGTGTCCGGTGCGTGGGCAACAGGAACATAATTTTCTTTTAATTAGCCATACCAATAAAGTTTAGTGAATAGAAAGTGGGAAAATGGAGATAGAGAGAGAATGAGTGAGAGAAAGAAAGAAAGAGTTTGGGTGTGTGCCATGTGCTGTTTGTTGAGAGTTAAGCGTAGCAGAATATCCAGCTTTGACAGGCAGCAAATCAGCTTTCTCCCTTCTCACCCTGCCCAAAGGGATTGTGGGTAAATTGATGTGGTCAGGACCAGTCAACCAATCAGCTCCCTGCCCCTCATCCGTGGTTGTCATGGTAGTTGCTTAGCCAGAAGTGTGAAACCACTCTGACCTATCTGGGTACTGGCATGTGCGTGTGAGTGTGTGTGTGTGTGTGTGTTTGTGTGTGCGTGTTTGTGTTTGTGTTTGTGTGTGTATGTATACCCTGCATTTGTAGTCCCCCCCACCTCAAATTCAGAAGTGCTTTATTGGCATGATGAATAGCTAAACATTTGTATTGTCATAGCATAGATATACAGACATACAGATAGAGGACATAGACATAACTACACACACGAGTAGTCAGAATACGAAAGTAAATCTGTGCATGAACTTCAACAGACATTAACTGTATAGAAGTATAATGTGAACGATCAATACTCAGAAAAGGTAATGCAATTTACAATGTTGTACCAAAGGATGGTTTGTGTGTGTGTGTATGTGTGTGTGCTTACTCTCCCACCCTCTCTCTTTCTTTCTTTATTTCTCCCTCTCCCCGGTCTTATCAGACTGTCTTTCCCTTCCATATCTCCTATGTGGATGTCCCTGTGCACTTCATATTGCGGTGTCATAAATCTAAACCTTTATGAATAACCCCATAATTTAAACTGTGTGGTCATGTCCACAGCGGTGGTCTGATGTTCTTCAAGGACTCGAGTTTACGGCCATAACCAAAACCCTGCATGCCTGTATGTGTGTTCATACCAGACCAGATTAAATGTGCCATGCCACGCAAAAACATTTTCAAGTGTAGCAGGATGTCTGAGTTAGTTCTTCAGATTATGTACAGTAGGAATAAAAAACGAATTTAAAAGGATTTTCTGAAGCAATTTTTATTTTCTATGGTTCGCTTTTCCTACCAACAGCACTTGTTCACCTCAAGCCATTGTTGTTTTTATTGTTTTCTTCCTTAGATATCGTACCCCAGTGGGGGCTCAGTGTGCAATGTGCATTGCTTTCAGGACTCTGATTTTAGTCAGAAGCAGATTTCAATTACTGTGGAGATGTGTTGTTGTTTTATACACAGCACACCTCCAACAGCACTCCTGGGGGAAACACTGTTGTCTGGAAGCAACACTGCACTGCTCTGCTCTGGGTCTCTTCTGCTAAAATAACCAGCTCTCTACAAGTGCTGTAGCTAAGCTTTTTTTTAACCTCCGGAGCTCCCCCTACAGTTTTTTTTTTAAATCAGCAACAGCGGTGTAAATTTGTTCGGAGTTATGTTGATTGACAAGGTAATAAACAAGTTTTCAGCTTCATTCAGTTTTGGTTTCATTTCACAGCGGCTCTAGCTTGAGAAGTGGTGGAACTCGCCCCCAGAGAGCCATCATTTACCCCCCAGTGAGCAATTTGACCATCAAATTAACCTAAAGGCATTGTCAAATGTTGCCTGGTGTGCCTTTAAACCTGGAATGAAGGCTAAGCTAAAAGCCCAGAGACTCCTGTGGAGACCAGCAATCTTGAGCAGGTCCTGGGGTAAGGGATAAGGAAATGTATTTAGTGGACAGGTGAACACAACAGGTGAATGTATGGTGATGAAGATGGGCAAGTAGACAGGTGATCAGAATGGGTGAGCAGGTAAAGAAGACAGGTAGACAGGCATAAGGGTAGGTAAGAACATGTCCTCAGCTGGGGCAGAAGAAATGGGTACAGGCCGACAGGTAATCAGAACAGGTGGACAGGAAAAAGGATAGGTAGTCTGAACAGGTGGGTAATTTATGAGGACAGGGGGACAGGTGATGTAGACATGTGGACAGGTGATAAGAACAGGTGAGTTCCTGGGGATGGAAGGAGACACTAGAGTCACAGCAAACACAGTAGATGGAGAATGGAGAGTGTGTGTGTGTGTGTGTGTGTGTGTGTGTGTGTGTATTTGTGTGTGTGCGTGTGTATCTGCCACTGTGTGTGTGCATGTCTGTGTCTATGCCAGTGTGTTTGTACATGTGTGTTTGTTTCTGCGTATTTGTGTGTGTGTGTGTATGTATTTATGTGTGTGTCTGTGTACACACATACAGTAAGCTGAGTAAAAACCTTCTCGTGGGAGGAGACTGTTTGCTTAACTCTCTCTTTCTCTCTCTTTCTCGCTCTCCCTCTCTCCCCTGCAGGATAACATTCTGCCACCTGCCCTTCCAGAGCAAGTGGCTGTATGTGGGGACAGAACGTGGGAACATTCACATCGTCAATGTGGAGTCCTTCACCCTCTCAGGGTACACCATCATGTGGAACAAAGCCATCGAGCTGTGAGTCACTCTCTCTCACGTATACGCACACGCACACGCACACGCACACACACATACACATACACATACACATACACATACACATACACATACACATACACACTCAGAAAATAATACACACACAAACATACAGTACACACATGAAAAAAAAACACATTTAGAACATGCATGGACTCACATCCACACACACACAAATACATAAACATAAAAACATATGCATACACCTACACACCCTCAGCCGTATGCAAACATACATACACAAGTATTTGCACTGGCAGCATGCATGCATACATCTCAGATACACCTACACACGTTAGATCCTAACATTAGACTGGAGCCAAGTCAGAGCCAGATCGGGGCCAGATCAGGGCCAGACTATGGGTGTCATCCTACAACTCCACACCCCGACTCTGGCCCACTCATAAGCCCCAGTGAGAGAGAGCGCTGCCTGATTATGTGGCTTGTTCCATTAAGACAGTTGGAGTGGCCCTGCAGATAGAGAGAGAGTGAGAGACAGAGATAGATAGCAACCAGCACCATTTTTGGGCCACCACTTTTCAGAAAGGCGCAGCAACATCTCAGTGGACTACTGCTAATCTATCAAAGCTGAAAAGAGTAGCAGTAATGGTGGATCAAGCTCCATACACAGCAGAAAATAAGTTAGAAAAGTTAGAAAGAAGTTGTATCTGTACAATCTAAAAACCTTGTTGTTTTTAACTAACATGTGTGCAGTGATTTGGTTTGGTTTCATGTGTGCTGTGAGAAGGTTTCTGTCAGCAAACTATCTACATTCAAGATGTTAGCAAGCCAACTACCCCAGTCATTATGCTGTTAAACTACTGTTGTCATAGACATGAACAGAACGTCTTTTGGAGAAAATGCTGGATCCCTGTTCCAGTAAATGAGTTCAGTATGGCTGTTTCAGTAAGCCGGCTCCAGTAAGACTGTTCCAGTAAGCCAGTTCAATAAGGCTGTTCCAGTAAGGCTGTTCCAGTAAGCCTGCTCTAGTAAGACTGTTCCAGTAAGGCTGTTCCAGTAAGACTGTTCCAGTAAGGCTACTCCAGTAAGACTGTTCCTGTAAGGCTGTTCCAGTAAGACTGTTCCAGTAAGGCTGTTCCAGTAAGGCTGTTCCAGTAAGCCTATTCTAGTAAGACTGTTCCAGTAAGGCCACTCCAGTAAGACTGTTCCAGTAAGGCCACTCCAGTAAGACTGTTCCAGTAAGGCTACTCCAGTAAGACTGTTCCAGTAAGCCTGCTCTAGTAAGACAGTTCCAGTAAGGCTGTTCCAGTAAGACTGTTCCAGTAAGGCTGTTCCAGTAAGACTGTTCCAGTAAGGCTGTTCCAGTAAGACTGTTCCAGTAAGCCTGCTCTAGTAAGACTATTCCTGTAAGCCTGCTCTAGTAAGACTGTTCCAGTAAGGCCACTCCAGTAAGACTGTTCCAGTAAGGCTACTCCAGTAAGACTGTTCCTAAAAGGCTGTTCCAGTAAGACTGTTCCAGTAAGGCTGTTCCAGTAAGACTGTTCCAGTAAGCCTGCTCTAGTAAGACTATTCCTGTAAGCCTGCTCTAGTAAGACTGTTCCAGTAAGGCCACTCCAGTAAGACTGTTCCAGTAAGGCTACTCCAGTAAGACTGTTCCTAAAAGGCTGTTCCAGTAAGACTGTTCCTGTAAGGCTGTTCCAGTAAGACTGTTGCAGTAAGCCTGCTCTAGTAAGACTGTTCCTGTAAGGCTACTCCAGTAAGACAGTTCTTGTAAGTATGTCCCAGTAAGGTTGTTCCAGTAAGCCAGTAAGCCTGTGGTGCTGCTGCATGGCCCTGTTGCTGAATCCACAGGATTTGTGTTCATCTGATGCCTATCAGCAGATTTACCCATGATCCTCGTCTTCTGAGAGCCGGCCTCTGCCTCCCTACTGGCATTATTTAACCTTGTTCCCATTTTCTCACTCTTCCTCTCTCTCTCTCTCCCTCTCTCTGTCTGTGTCTCTCTGGTTTGCACCTTTTTTCATGACACTCTCTGACTTGTTCTGTCTTTCTTCTTTCTCATTGCTCATCCCTTTTTTGTCTTCCTCTCTGTCTCTCAGTTCCTCATGCTCTCTCTGTTTCTCCCTGTTTTCATTCTCTCTCTCTCTCTGTCTGTCTTTTCCTCAACTCTCCTCACTTCTCTTGTTCCTGTTCTCAGCTGATCTTGAACTCTTAAATTATTGAGTTTTTTTTTGTGAGCGGTGTGTGTGTTTTGTGTGTATTCTGGTGCATGCATGCATGTGTATAGGTTATCCAATCCTGAGGTAAAGTGTCTTCTCAGATCAGTATCTGTTAAAAGAAGATGCCCTGATGTGGCCACACACACACACACACACACACACACACACACACACACACACACACACACACACACAGATTTTTGTCACATCTGGCAGACGAAGCCTTAGAGGACCCATCTTCTCCTCTGCTGTCAAGAAGGTGCAGATACTGACTGATGGGCCGAGTCAGGAGTGTTTAATCACACTCTACTGGACACACACATGCACACACCCATACACACATACACGTTCACTCTCTTGTACTACACACTCTCACACACACACTTTACATACTTTCACTTGTCTCCACCACACACACACACACATATTGAAACAGGTATTTTGCCAGCAGCAAGTACACCTGTCAGGCCCTCTTAAATCTCCTGCATAACAAAAGTTCATGTTGGCACAGAAAAGTTTGGATACTTTTGAAGATTCTTTCAGAATCATCTAAACAAATGTGATATAATTATGCCTTACAAATGACACATCATGAGGCTTACCCACACACTAGTCATCATTGGTTCAATGGCATCAGATTAAGAATACAATAAGTGTCTATTTGGCATAATTGTCATGATAGCTTTTATTTTTATTTGCTGTTTGTTTAAGTTATAATCATATTTATCACCCATAGAAATTACTAGCTCTGCAGTTGGTGAAGGCAACTCCACTCCACTTCATGTCGTGGAGTTCTTTGCCCCCCACCTTTTCCCAGAATGCCTTGGCAGCTGTTATCCCTAACATATAGCACAGTCTGGAATGGCATCTTGAATTTGCAAGAACATAACATTGTCATGTCTTTTAAATCAGTTCTGAAGATCTGCCATCACTTACTTGCTATTTTGTGTTGAAATCTTCCAGAAACCTCCATAGTTTACCAGCATTTATCTTGTGACTGGTAACATACTAATAATCTCCATCTCTATGCCAATTTAAGGCATATTTAAGACAAGTCACTCTTATTAGACACAGATGATGTTATATGTCAGTGTGTAAGCAATCATGACAGGGGAAAATTATTGAGAAAACAAGCCCTCTTTTAGACAGATACTTTGTGGTCATAACGAATAATCCAATTACGACAGGGTTGTACTCCAATAACAGGTATAATATTGAGGCATAGTGTAGATAAATGCTGTGCAAATCTTAATCACATTACAAATGGGAATTTTAGTGCTTCTTTAGAACCTTGATCAACCATTTTGACTGATTATGCTGTGTCACATGAAAAAGGGGATACGAATGGAATGTTCTATTAATGACTTATGTCAGCACCATAATTCCAGTATTGTCTTTTTAGAATAAGGCCAACAGTCAGATTATTGCTGTGCATGTAAACCTGAAACAAAAGCCATAACCCTGTTGTTTGAGGTCACTGGGTGTTGTCACAAGGAAGAAGAACAAGAACAAGAAAATTGGTTAGCTGTAGCTGTCAATTCACTATTAATTTTATGTTCTACCAATCTACCGATTCTTTAGCTTGCTTGTTTGAGCCCAGGTTGCAGCCAAGTGCAAGGCAGGGACATGCTGGTTAACACAGGTTACGTGTTGCAAGTCTAAACTTGCCATCTTAACCCTAGGAGGTTGAGATCCCAGCACCAGTGCTGCCCTGGGATGGCATGAGTGGAGGAGAGAAGGACAAAATGGAGGCGGCTAGAGGGTTAGGGGTGGAGCTACCCAGCTGGCACTACCAGATGTGTGTGTAGGTGTGTGTGTGACTGTGCCTGCTACCCGATGGTGACAGTGGCAATGGGGTGATTTTTTAGAGTGGTGTGAGATTGTATGTGGATTTGCATTTATTCGTATGTTAGTCTGTGCATGTATGTGCTTGTGTGTGTGTGTGTATGTTTGTGTGCGTGCTTGTGTGGAGAGGGAGGCATTGTTGGTGCCAAACCCAGCCTGTTTGTCTGACTCCTCTATGCTGCTGCAGCTGCTGATGCCTTCCGCTTCCAGGCCACAGCCGGGCCAGATCCTAGACACGGACTCTGGCCGGCTACATGTGTGTCTGCTTGTGAGTGTGTTTGTATCAGTGATTGATGGATGACCTGACAGATTCATCAGTCAGCGCTGCTTTCTATGTCTGCAGTGGCCTCCCTCACACCATGGTCACGCAAAGACTTTTAGGGTGTGTGTGTGTGTGTGTCCACGCATGTGTATGTGTTTGTGTGTGTTGGTGATGGGGGTCGTGCTATGTCTGACTTCTGTCCTTCTCTCATGTTGCCATGGTGATAGGCCCTGAATTTAAGGGGGTGTGGTGGGAGTGTTAACATCACATAACTGCACATAAATGAAGAGACACACATACACTCGTGGGCACACACTCACTCTCTCTCTCACACACACACATACATACACACTTACACACACACACAAACACACAGCATGGAGGGAGACAGGGAGCAAGAGAGAAAGAAAAAAGAGAGGAAAAGAGACTGACAGGAAGGCATAGATGGAGAAAAAGAAGCAAGAACACATGAATACATGACCAGACCATGTGACTGCTCCTTTTTATGGCAGGGTGAGAGTGTTTGTGTGTGTGTATGTGTGTGTGTGTGCGTGTGTGTGTGTGTGTGTGTTTGCTTTCTCCTGTGATTACGTAAAAACACCAGTGGAACTCATTATATGAGATATATCCTCCCCTCCTTGTTGCATAGGGTGAACCTGGGGACCTTGACTTATATTGACACTAGTGTGTGTGTATGTATGTGTGTGTGTGTCACCAGTGAGTTGTGAAGCCTAGTGTGTGATCGACTGGATAAGCTAATGGTCTGGCTGAGTCCAGTCCATTGGCTCTCATTATCTGGAATATGTCCGCTATGTCAGCCCCTTTGCAGTTCTGCTCTGGTCCATATGGACACAGATTGATATTGGCATCGGTGAGTGGTCAAGCACAAGATAATGGTCAACAGCACAATCTTCAGTAGCGTAGCGTCCTCAGTACTCTGTGCTAAGATAACTGAGCTAACACTTTATTGATGGAAGTAATAAATTGAGATGAAAAACTGGCAGTGGCATATAATTTCTCTAATAACAGCAACAATAATAATAACAAACACTAAGCATATACATTTTTTAATAATAATGATAACAACAAAACACTAAGCATCATTTTACATTGAAATAATGACTCAGTCATTGATTCATTTCAGTCAGTGCCATCAGCTGGTTCTAAACTAGGTAACAATGGTGTACCATGACGTTTTTGTAGCTTTGTTACTGCATTGGCTCCCCTATAGTATTGCTTTTCCTATAAGCAGGGCAGCCCAATACAATCTCATGGAACCATGCACCTCCACAAATGATGGTAAAAGGTTACTGAGCATGCATCAATTCTAAATCACTTGTGTTACTTGACATGACATGACATGACATAGGGTTCTGTTTGTGTTGCATTGATTGCTGAATGAGACTCTGCATTAGGGAATAGCTCCGTGCCTCTAGACTGCCCCCCTCTGCCTTAGAGGGCTTTAGAAGGTTATGCTGAGAGGTGGGGGTGGAGGTGGGTGTGGAGGGGTGCGGGTTTGAGTTCTCCTATGAAGGTTACAGCTAACAGCTTAGAGTGTCCAATAGGCTTGGAAAACAGCCTGATTTTGCCCATGCATGCATTTGATACCTTTTTGCCGTTGTGTATTCAGCAACTCGCGACATCATTTTTGCAAGCTCGGTCTCAGATGAATGGCTGTCCTATTGAGTGGAGTGCTTGAGACACCAGATTTTTCTGGACCTTGCCTGCTTGGCAGAAAATGAAGAACATTGATGTAGTTTTCTGTTTGTTTGTTTTTTCCTAATCAGCACTGAACATATGTTATGTAGTCATTATTGTACATTTTGATAACGGATCTCAGTGTGATGCCTTGAAAAGGGCAAATTATTTGTCCAAAGGTCGAGAGGCATGTGCATCTGAACACACACATACACATACACACACACTTTCTCTCTCTCTCTTTCTGTCTCTATTGTTCTCTCTCTCGCACACACACACACACACACACACACACACACACACACACACACTCACACACTTACCTATGTGCTGCTTCCACTGAGTAAAATTAATATTGTCCTTGTGTGGGTCAGTGGTTATAGACTGGGGCGTTCAGGAAGAGCAGAGGGAACTAGAGAGGAGAGATGAAGAGAAAATGAAAAACCACAGAGATGAGAAGAGGGAAAGACTGCATGAAGAAGAGAGAGAGAGAGATGAGCAAGGGCAAGGGATGAGAAGAGAGAAAGAAAAGAAAGTGAGAGGAGTGCAGCATCAGCACTGAATGTCCACAAACAGGCCAAATAGAACAGCACTTCTGTAGAATAAAGCCATTCATCAACTTCTAACTTACACTTAACATAGAGACAATGTGTGCGTATGTGTGTGTGGGTGTAGTGTTTGTGCTCTCTCCCTCTCTCTCTCTCTCTCTCTCTCTCTCTCTCTCTCACACACACACACACACACACACACACACACACAGACACACACTCTTTTTACTTTCTTTCTATAATTTGTAAGCATACATTGTGCTTTTCCAAACTCTTTTAATGTTCCCAGCCTCACACTGTGTGAGTGTGTCAGTGTCTGTTGGTGCTCCTTTTGTATTGTGGTGGTGGTGGAGGTGTGGGGGGTGCCTCCATGTAACATCAACATCTCTCTCACTCTCAGCTCTTCTAAGGCTCACCCTGGCCCAGTTGTGCACATCAGTGATAACCCCATGGATGAGGGGAAGGTGGGTGACCCCTGAACTCTAACTGTGTGTGTGTGTGTGTGTGTGTGTGTGTGTTTGTGTTTGCATGTGTGCTGTTTGTTTTCTTCTGTGTGTTTTGTCTATGTGTCACTGAAGTTTAACTGCATGTGTTGTCTTTGTATGGGTGTTGTATTGTTGGTGTTTGTATTGGTGTGTGTATATGTGTCTTGTCTGAATGTGTGTGTGTGTGTATGTGCGTGTGTTTGTGTGTGTGTGTGTGTGTGTGTGTGTGTGTGTGTGTGTGAATTCTGAGCTTGCCGCTATGTTTTCCTCCTGCAGCTGATCATTGGATTTGAGTCTGGAATCGTGGTGCTGTGGGACTTAAAGTCCAAGAAGGCAGATTACCGCTACACATACGATGAGGTATGCTTGTGGTCTGCTTAAACACACACACACACACACATGCACATTTGCACCATGTGCACACAAACTTTTTCTATTGCACTCTCTCTCTGACATGCACACACACACACACACACACACACACTCACATGCAACTCTTCTTAAAAGCGAGACTGATAAAAGGTAGTATCAAATATTCACGAGGAAGCTAATATAAATAGCAATTGCTGTGGATTTAGGTGGCTAGTGTATGTGTGTGTGTGATGAATGAGTGGCTCCCAGAGCTCCATCCTTTCCCCTCATCCCTCGTTCTCTGATGTGGAAAGATGAGTGCAGTCATTCAGGGAGACCTGGACCCATAATCATTTATCTTTCCCCTGTGCTCCCTCCATGCCTCTCTCACTCTCTCTCTCTCTGTCAGTGTCTTTCTCTCTCCCTCCTTCACTCACTCCTCTTTCCTTCTCTCCCTCTCTCTCTTTCCTTCTTTTCCTCCTTCCCCTCTATCCCTTTCTCTCTTCTTCCCTGCATCATTCGTTCTTGCTCTCTCTTTTCGCTCCCTTTCCTCTAAGTTTCCGCTCTCTCCTTCCTTCATTCCTTTTTCTTGTCTTCCTCTCCCTTTATTTTCTTCTCCCCCTCACTGTGTGCCTCCTTTCCTTCTTCATCCCTTCTTCCCTCTCTCTGTCCTTCTCTCTCCTCCATCTCCCTTATTCACTATATTCACTAAGCAAAGACCGCTACAGTAAGGATGAAAAATGCCCATCATTACTGCATACGCTTGACTGTCACAAACACACACACACACACACACACACACACACACACACACACACACACACATATATAAACATAAAATATTCACTTACGTCAATGGATTCGTCCACCAAAATCGTAAATCTTTCCAACGCCTGGTGTCTCTATCCGATCCTCAAAAGTATTGGTGTGTGTGGGTGTGTGTGTGAGTGTATGTAAGGCTGAGTATGTGTCTGTCTTTGTGTGTGAGTGTTTTTTGTGTGTGAATGTTCTCCAGAAACTTCCTTCTGTAAATTATTTATTTTATTTACTATCAATTCCTTGGCTCTACCTCACATCTTACACAAGGATCCACACAAGTAGTCTATAGTACACATATGCCTCCATACAGCACCGTATAGGACCGCAGAGTGAAACAGCAGTTAACGCTAATAATAAAGGTTTCCGTTGGATTTTCTTGTGCCCCTTTCAGTTAGCGTTAGCTGATGAGTCACAATTTCATCTATGTTTTACCAACTTTGCTTGTTCTTTGCTTTCACCTTAAGTAACAGGGAAATGGTTGGTTTATGCCCGAGTTTATCTGCAAGGTAAAAAACCATGGGTTGATTTACGGCAGACCATAGGATGCATTTACATTAATCAGCACAGACATCCAGGTGGAAAAGAAGTGCAGAAAAGTGCACTTTTCAAAAGTGTTTATGGTTCTAAAATGTGCTTACGATGTATGTATTTTAATTGCACTTCTTTATGTACTGAATGCACTATTTTTTAATGATTTAATAAACTAAAACACTAAGTTAATTTTGGGGCATTAAAATGCACTATTTTTATAACACTGTTTGAGTAGACTTTCAATGTATTGAATATTTTAAAAAGTAGACTTTCAGTATATTGCATATTTTTTTAAAAATGTATGCCTTTCCATTTAGCGACTTGCACCAACTGTAGTGACATCCTGAAACTCAGGATGAAGCATTTGCAACCACAACCAGAAATCGAACCAACAACTCATCCTCTTCCACAACTACTGCCTCCTAACCCAATTCCCAAATACACTAAAATACACTGAAAGGGCTTAATGCGAAGGTACATTAACTTTAAAGCATAATTTTATTTCATTTCACATGGCAAGTGAAATTTATTAATGAATAGTGTATTAAATTAATGCTTGAAATGTATTTATTTAAAGTATACTTTCTTTGAATGCATTAAAATCTACTTAATGTGCACAAAGGTAATATTTGTTCAATTTGATACTAAAAGTAT
The DNA here is from genome assembly GCA_027481765.1 of Tenualosa thibaudeaui. Classification (NCBI taxonomy): domain Eukaryota; kingdom Metazoa; phylum Chordata; class Actinopteri; order Clupeiformes; family Clupeidae; genus Tenualosa; species Tenualosa thibaudeaui. The sequence continues at coordinate 18,582,852 of JAIFZK010000001.1, forward strand.
TTGAAAATACTTTTATTACCCCTTTTTTTCTTGGATCTATAAAGCATATTTCAAAACAGTGCTTTAAAAACATAATTTAACACAATTTAAAATGTATTGCTTCTAAGCATGTTTTTCCAAAATATTTGAGATGTACTAAAAGTGCATGAGACTATATTTCATCCCAAACCAAATACTTTTCCCAAATGTGGATGGAGGGTATTTCAAAATAGTGCATTCAAATCCTGGTTGAAATGTACTGTTTGAAAATGTATTTTCCCTAAACAATTTCAAATACACTTAAAGAAGTGCTCAGCAGCTTTTCTTTTTTGCATCGTTGTTGCATTAGCCTAGCCAAAAGTTGTGAGGGGACCTCCACAGAGAGAAAGAACGCGACAAAATCCTAATTTGTAAATCCCTCTCCCCTCTCCTCATGCATTTATTTTCAAAAGTCAGTTCTACTTTACAATTGCTAGGCTTCTATACTCTATACTTTGGTAAGTAGCAGGCATAAACCGGCAAGACAATGTACTGCCAAGTGAGGTAAATAAAGAGCACTCAAAGCACTTCAGCTTCAGCAAGCCGCATCCAAACATTCCTGAACTTACACAGCTGTGGATAGTCTACCTTTACTGAAAATAGCCAGCCACTAAAATTAGTGATTGGCATTTTGGACATAAACTGGGCTACTGATTGTTCTGCCAAGACAGACACAATGCAACTTTCTTACAATCGGAGCAAAGCCAGGTCAGAGTAATTTTTGCATGCCTTGAATTCTCAGAGCTCTGGCCATTCAAAAAATATTCACCCTGGAGCTTCTCTCATTTCTCACTCATCCTATGAGATTTCTGAAGGATATTCATAAACTAGTAGGCTTAAGTAGGCATGACTAATCCATTCTACATTTCAACTTTCTTACAAACTTTCATAACTTCTTCGCACATTACATGTTAGGCCTACATTCAGTAATGCATCATACATATACGGCTCTACATACCATTATGTGTTTTCATCATCTACTGGCATATGTAGGATTCAAAACAAAAGGCGACTCACTCCAACAAGGGTTACGAATGCTGTTTTTTTCCAGACTGGTGCAGTGAAAGTGACTGCTTTCGCTAAAACAGGTCAATCAACCAAAACATTGATTTCTAAATGGTTTTATGACTATGAAAATGCTGCATAGGGTCTCTTTAAAGTGCATGAGTTTAAAATACATCAGAGTCAAAACGGCCTCTGAAGCATATTTCAATACAGTGCTTTAAAGTGTATTTTTTGCATATACATTAAGATGTGCTGAAAGTGCATGAGGCTAAAATGTATTACATCCCAAAGCTCTTTTAAATGTCTTCATCCCAAGTGTATTTTTCCTAAATAATGGCAAAGACACATAAAGTGCATTAGTTTGAAATACATTAGTGTGGAAACACTTTTGTTGCCCTTTTCTTTAAGGCCTATAAAATGTACTCAAGATTATTCCACTAACATATATTATGAAAGCATACTTTTCCTGAACACAATAAAATCTACTGATTCATTGATACTAGGGATGTAATGATACACTGTCAACCAGTGAAATTTCGATACGACTGCGTAAGGATTAATTTCAGTCAAGATGAAAAATTAATCAAGATATGTTTATTTTTTTCATTATTATTCATCATTTATTTCATCATTTATTCATAATTAAGCTACTTTCTGCAGGCCCACTAAGACAGAGATAGCAAGAGTCATAACACAGCAAATCTGGGCATGGGTCAAACAACTCCTGTCCAGTTTGTGCTAATACCTGCTATCACAGCATTGCTAACCAGAGATATTTCAGCGCGTGATTGTTAAATTGGGCTGGATGACATAAAAGACGCATGCACGGTGGGTCCGTAAACACTCACCCTGAAGTTGTTCAGTGATGTTCGGCCTCTCTGTACCACCATCACGCTAATTAGTCCAACACCCAAGAGGTTATCCACAAAAACAATATACATTGACTCGCGCAAAGATGTTGATTTGACAACATTGACCGGAGAACCATGTTGCCTTCTCTTGTCAGCAAATAAAGTTAAGATGTCTTGGCTTTTCGTGTTGGCTAATTGTCAGAACAGGTTTGGTTAATTTAAAATTTTCTCATCGCACCATAATCTAGGGCACTGTAGTGTATTTAGAAATAGTGGTATTACATAACATTAATAATACTTTTTTTAAAGTGAACTTAACACCCACACTATAGATTTATCTGTATATAGTGTAATGGAAAGGTACTTTATCAGAATATATTTTGAGAAATGCAAATATAGTGTACTTTAAGCACATGTAAGATAAATACATAATAGGACAAAATGTTCTTTACATACACTTAAGACACTTATGACAAATATATTAATATGTTATAATAACATATTAAGTGCACATCTTTTCCACTTGGGCAGGCAAAGCTGCTAGTGTTTTATGATAAAGATAAATCCCAGTGTATTAATATTTCAGATCCGTGAACAATGTGTGTGTGTGTGTGTTACAACATTTCATTAATAATTTCTGAGAAGGCTGTGATGAGCTGGTGGTGGCTTTTTCCTAATCCATAGTCAATGGGCACACACACACACACACACACACACACACACACACACACACACACACACACACACACACATACACACACATTCACAGTTACAGTTCATTGATTTGTTTTCAGATCTAAAGCTAAATCACCTCCCATAGACCAGAAATAGAAACAGTGGATTAGTAGGAAGAAGTGCAGCAAGAGAGAGATGGAGAGAGAGAGGGAGGGAGGGATGGAGTGAGAGAAAGAAAGATGGAAAGAGGAAGAGAGAGAGGGAGAGCAGAGAGATGAAGATGATGATGAGGGCAGATCTCTTTCTGTCTCTTGGAAGAGAGACTGTTAGATCTCTCTGATCAATAACAGGCCCCTTTAATCGCTGTTAAAAAAACACCCGTTGTCATTTTCTGTTGCCCTGTGTGTGTCTCTTCCTTTCTCCTTATTGCTCTCCTACTCATCATTTCTCTCATTCTGTTTATCTTTCTTTCCATCACTCTATCCTTCTCCATCCATCTGCATCTTCTCCTCCTTCCCTTCCTCCCTCTCTACCCCTTACCCTCTATCTCTCTCTCTCTCTCTCTCCCTCTCTCACGCCCTCCTCTTTGTTGCTGGGAGATGTTAATGCTGTATTTGTCCTAGTGGGGTAATTGTGTGATAAAGTTAGACAGTGCTTTAATAAAGGAGTGTTCTCTCTCTCTTTGTCCCTGCCTCCCTCTCTCTGCTTCCTCTCTTTCTTTCTCTTTCTCCCTCCTTCCCTTTGTTGATTACAGGTTTGAATGTTTTTATTTGTCCTGATGGTGCAACTAAGAAAGATGGACATACAGAAGCATTAAACCTTCTCTCCCACTCTCTCTCTTCCATTTGTATCTCTCCCTCTCTCCCCCTGCTCTTTCTCTTCTTCTCTCTCTATCTCTTTTGTCCTCTGTCTCTCTTTCCCCCTTGTTTTTTCTTGTTCTCTCTCTTTCTCTCTTATTTTTGCCCTCTCCCCTCTCTCTGCCCCCCCCCCATCTCTGTCTCTCTCTCGCCTCTCTTGTCTCTCCTTCTCTCTCTCTCTCTCTTTCTCCCTCTCTCCCAGGCTATCCACTCAGTGTCCTGGCACCATGAGGGGAAGCAGTTTATCTGCAGTCACTCTGATGGCTCCCTCACCATCTGGAACATCAAGAACCCCGCCAGACCCCAACAGACAATCACTCCACATGGTACGCGTACACACACACACACACACACACACACACACACACACACACACACACACACACACACAAACACACACACAAACTAAGCAGAGCTAGTTTGATGCATTCTCTTTTAAACAGCATTATTACTCTTACTGTTATAGTAGTATGTATAGAATGCAGATCTAGTATGCTTGCACACTGGACTGCACTCTATAGGCCACACACTCTGTAGTACTGCCATCTCTCTTCTCTCAACTCATCCCTCTGGCCAGTACAGTCCTGCTGAAGTCATACTTAGTCAGCAAGGTCCTGTGTGTGTGTGTGTGTGTGTGTGTGTGTGTGTGTGTGTGTGTGTGTGTGTGTGAGCAGTTTGTCACTGTGACAGTCAGGTGCACCGACAGATGTGTATGTGTGTGTAACTGTGCTTAGGTCTCTGTGTGTGTGTGTAATTGTATGAGTGCAGTGTGTCACTATGACAGCTTGGTGTGGTTGAGTGTGTGACTTTCCCAGTCCTCTGGTCATTGTCTCTAGGGGAAAGAGTCTCCTGGGTAGTGCAGGGAAACCAACTCTGACTAAGGGTTGCCACACACAAACACACACACACACACACAGAGAGAGAGAGAGAGAAAGAGAGAGAGAGAGAGGGGTGACTCTGCAGCCATTTGCTTCCACGCTCATAGAGGGCATTGTGTATGTGTGTTTGTATGTGTGTGTGTGTGTGAGTGTGTGCTTGTCTGTGTTTATCTTTCTATTAATCTATCAATTTTTATCCATCAAGAGTTTTTGTGTGTTTATCTGTATTTTGTGTGTGTGTGTGTGTCACTAGAGCCCTGTCCGCAGTGCCAGTATTTGATTGATCCTGGAGGAATGTAGATGACTCAGGGGAACTAACAGAGTCTGGATCGGCCCAGATCAGTCTGGCTCTTAGTGGGTCCCGGCTGTCACATTTTCTCTCTCTCTGTCTCCCTCTCTCTTCTCTCTCTTCTCTTTCTCTCTCTCTCTCTCTCTCTCTCTCTCTCTTTCACTGTCTATTGTTCTTTCTCGCTCTCCCTCTCCCTCAGTGTTTAAGAGAGAGTGGAGGTACATTCCAAAGTGTTCTGCCTTTACACTCAAGGACATTTCCCTGCCAGGAAAGAGACGCCTGATTTGCATTGGCTGGAGCCTGTCTGTCTATTGGTGCTGGTGCTATTGATGCTGCTTGTGCTGTTGCTCAGGATGGGACTCATAACAGTCTTTGTGCTGTTTTGAAAAGGGTCTGAGGTGTGCTTTGGTTGTTGTTTCTTTGTTGAGAACATTTTTTGTGTGCTCTCTCTCTCTCTCTCTCTCTCTCTCTCTCTCTCTGTATTACTCTCTCTATCTCTCTTATCTATAATTTAGAATTTTATTCCCAGACAGCAGCTTTCTGTCATGCTGCATGGCCCTAATATAAATAGTTAGCTCTTTAACTATGGCTTATGCTTTTAGCCTGTGCAGTGGTTGTAGTCTGTGTGTGTTTGTGTGTGTGTGTGTGTGTGTGTGTGTGTAAGCTGTTCAGATTCCTGTCTGCTTCCCAGGCCTATGCTAATCAGAGTTGGCACTAAACTGAGAAGGCCTGTTTGGTTAGCATATGACATCATGTTGAGTGCAAACAACTCCATATGGGCCTCACACTGCCATGAATCACACTGAACCAGTGCTCAAGAAGGCACAGGTGCATGCACCGTGTGTACATTGTATGTGTGTGTGTGTATGTTTCTGTGTATGTGTGCAGGAGAGATAGAGAGAGAGAAAAAGAGTACACATTACTCAGGTCTGTAAGTAGGCCATTATATTCTAAGTGCTTCAAATATTTCTGCTTTCTGCTTTCAAATATTTCTGGGGATGTTGTGTGTTAAAACAGAGCAGTGGTCGGATTGGCCTGTTCCATAGCAAGTCATCTTATGGCTAATTAAAACAGAACAGTGGTCTGATTGACTTGTCATGCAACGAGTAATCTTATGGCCAATTAAAACGGCAGTGGTCTGATTGGCTCATTCTACAGTAAGGCATCTTATGGCCAATTACAAAGGCAGTGGTCTGATTGGCTCATTCTACAGTAAGTCATCTTATGGCCAATTAAAACAAAGCATTGGTTTGATTGACATGACAGATTACTGCACGCTGAAATTGAGAAGTGGTCATCTGATGGTGTTCCTGAACTACTACCCTTGTCAGTGTTTCTGTGAAGCTGGCCCACAAATGGATAAAATTCAGTTATATTTGACAGGAATATTATTGTGTTTTTATATTCATCTTAGGCAGTGGACAGTAGACATTTTACCAGTGTGTCCTCCCCTGGGCTCATGGCCCACCTCCCACCTGCCAGGCAGGAGATGTCTTTCTTCTGGTCACACACACACACACACACACACACACACACACATACACACACATACACACACATAAACGCACTCACACTCACACAATTTCTCTATCTCTCTGTCTTTCTCTCCCTCTCACTCACTCAAACACACATACATTTTGTCTCTCTGTCTTTTTCAGAAGTGCATACATCACACACAACACACACAGACGCACATATATACACCTCAGTTTTTCACTGAAGGAATTTTGGAAAGTAACTCTCTAGAGGAATCTCTGGTTCCTTTCCTTCTTGATTTCATAGAGTTGCATCAGATTTAAAGTGAACTTACCAGAATATGCACGAGTCTGGGTATCTGTGTGTGTGTGTGTGTGTGTGTGTGTTCTCTCAAAGGGAAAGCAAACACTGCCTCTGTCCCAGTGTTAACACACACCTGGGTTCTCTGGGGGCATGAAACAACAGAAAGCAAAAGGAGTGTTCACTTTTTCTATCACTGCTGTAGACTGTGTGTGGGTGTGTCAGTCATGCTTTCTCTGACCTTAACTGTGTGTATGTGTGTTTGTCTTCATCTGTGCATTTAAACATTCTATAGGAAGGGATGACGGGGCCCGTTGGGTTTCCTCACCTAGATGCTGGAGAATGGGGGTGGAGATAGGGGTTGGGACTGGAGACTGGACAAACTGTCCAGCCAGTGCTTTCATGCATGCGTCATTTTAGTCTAATGTTATATTGTAGGCATATAGGTACATGTAAAGCCTCACTGAGTGTGTGTGTGTGTATGTGTGTGTGTGTGTGTGTGTTTGTGTGTGTGTGTGTGTGTATGTGCATGTGTTGTGTGTGTACACACACAGCTGATAATGGACATTGGTGAAACCCAAGCAACACAATATATTCTAATTCTTCTATTTCATTCTAATACATACGATGCATTGTGATGTAGAGTCATGTCAGGGTGCCTGATATAAAGTCAGAAATATTGTGCAGTGTTGTAGAATTTGGATTAAGCATCATTTAGTGAAACAGATTGTTCATATTCACCTCCAGCACAAGCCATCTCTGGTGTGCCTATTTCTCTGCTATGGATTTCAGCACCATGGACAGCAACAGAGCCTAATAAACCTCTCAGTCGTTATTTCACATTCTGTCTTTATCTGCCATATAAGTCAAATTGTGTGTGTGTGGGGGGGGGGTGCGTGTGTGTGTTTTCGTCAACTGAATATTATTTTTGCTTCCATTTCTCTCTAGATTATTTAATGATTGTGTACATTTCTCTCTCTCTCTCTCTGTCTCTTTCTCTCTCTCCCTCTGACACACTCTCTTTCTCTTTCTCTTTTACCCACTTAATGTGTGTGTTTTTCATCTTTCACAGACTTACCTGCACCTTTTTCTACCTCATGCACACACACACACTCACACACACACACATGTACACACTCTCTGTCTCATACTGAGGCTGTGTGTTTTTACTTCTTCAGGAAAACAGCCCAAGGATGGGAAGAAGCCAGAGCCATGTAAACCCATCCTCAAGGTGGAGTACAAAACCACTCGTCTCGGGTGAGTCCCCTCTCTCTCTCTCACACACACACGCACACACACACACACACTGCATGCACGCATTAACACAGATAGAGAGAAAGAGACAGGACCAGAGGAGTGCAAAAGTAAAGTCAGCATAATTTGTGGCGAGAGGGCATGTTAGATTGAACAACTGCAACTTCTGAGTCTTCCCGGACTCCCATTTTCTCTGTCTCACACACACACACACACACACACACACACACACACACACAAACACACACACACACACACACACACACACACACACACACACACACACACACACACACACACACACACACACACACACACACACACACACACACACACACACACACACACACACAAACACACTGTGTCCCAGAGGAATAGGATAAAATCACACAGAGTCCCAGGGGATGACTAACTCACTCCTAGGGCATAGCATTGCTTACCCTGTGTTGCCTACCCTGTGTGTCACAAAGGATGATAGGCACACAAACACACACACACACACACACACACACACACACACACACACACACACACACACACACAGAGGCAGCCTTAGATTTGGTTCTATTTTTGCAGTGCAAATGTCCTTGAAGAGTTGGAGAAAAGTGTTTTTTTATGACTCACACACTCAAAACTCATTGTAATGCACACTTTCTAACTATCGGTTGTGTGTGTGTATGTGTGTTTGAGTGTTTGTGTGTGTGTGTGTGTATGCATGTGTGTTCTGCAGTGAGCCCTTTATAATCCTCTCGGGCGGTCTGTCGTACGACACAGTAGGCCGGCGGCCCTGCCTGACGGTGATGCATGGCAAGAGTACAGCTGTGTTGGAGATGGACTATCCCATTGTGGACTTCCTCACTCTCTGTGAGACTCCCTACCCCAATGGTATGGCCTAAACTCCTTAACTCACTTACCCCCACACAACTCCAGCTGGTGGTACTTTCCACTGGCTCAGCAGGCCTGTCTGCTGTCTGGGCTTACTTAAGCTTCATTTTATAGCTGACTATACTCTTAATATTATTTCATTAAAGAATCATATCATACTACCATAGTTAGAGTATTAAATACTCATTTCATGCTACCAGTTGTCTTTGGTGTTGAAGATTGAGCTGATCATTTGGGTTTTTAATTTACCATAACAACATGTTTGTTATGTGAGGGGTTGTTAGCACTTACTGTTAATAGTACTCTACAAAAAATAATATTAGAATCCATATACGTTTGTTTATCAAGTGGTGGGACTGCTTACTATGATGTTGGAGTGTGTGTTGTATTTAGATCAGCAATGCAGTTCATCATGTAGGGTGGTGTCTGTCACACAACAAACATGTCACAGACATGTCACAGACTGCACTCTTAAAGGGATTGTCTAAAGGGATAATTGACCGAGGTCACTGAGTGCTGTCAGTAGGAAAAACCACCAGAAAATGTGGTCCAGTACAAACTGAATAGCACACCAGCAGCTAATGCTACCTGATGAAGGCATATCATTAGCAGTTGTTTTACAAACTGGTTAATGTTGTAAAGTTTCCTCCTGAATAACCCCTTTAACCCCTGTTATTGTCTGTCCCCTGAAGATGGCATTCCCATGTTTGTTGTCCACATAACTTTGTCAGTCAGCAACTTTGTCACCTCAAAGTCTACTATTATCCTCCTCTGTATCTTTCCTTTCCTCTTTGGTCTCATCAACCCTTCCTCTCTTCTTTCATTGTGTTCTTCATCTCCCCTTTTTTCCCCTCCACTGTAAATAAGATAACTTATGAATGAAATGTGTGTATATGTGTGTGTGTGTGTGTGTGTGTGTGTGTGTGTGTGTGTGTGTGTGTGTGTGTGTGTGTGTGTGTGTGTGTTTGTGCTTGTCTGTGTGTGTGGCACACTGGTGTGTGGGTAAATGGGATAACAGAAAATTGTAAATGAAGTGTATGTGTGTGTGTAGCACTTGTGAGTGTGTGTGTATGTATGTGTGCACACGTGTGTGGCACGCTTGTGTGAGATTAAATGTGATTAAAAAAATATAAAAAAATATGAATGAAGTGTAAGCATGTGTGTGTGTGTCTGTGTATGTGTGTGTGTAAGGTGAGAGAAACTGTGTCCCAATCTAAGGTCACTAAGTGCTGAATCTGCCTCTGTACTATCAGCAGTCACTTAAGGTGCTGACACACTCAGTGTCCTTAATTAAACTCCCTTGTCTCTGTTTGCTGAAATGACAGTGTGTGTGTGTTGTGTTGTGTGCTTATGTGTATGTGCATGTATGTGTTGTGTGCTTGTGTGTGTGTAACTGTGTGTGCATATGTGCTTGTGTGTGTGTGTGTGTGTCACACTTATGTGTGTGTTTGTGTATGTGATTTCACGGTAATGTAATGTAGTAATGGCTATGATTGTATAACCTTCCCCTCACCCCCCAACCCCTTCTTTTTCCAATGCAGACATTACACATAACCACACCCAACCCTGTCACACACACACACACACACACACACACACACACACACACACACACACTGGGCCTAGGTTACACAACATGCTGTTTTCTACCATACTGGTGGGGGAGGGAGAATTTTCAGAGTCAACGTCAGAGCGGAAGCTTTGGATCAGTGTGTGAGTGTGTGTATGTGTGTGTGTGTGTGTGTGTGTGTGTGTGTGGAGAGGGAGGGGCAGGGGTGGGTTTGGTTTACTGCTGGTGGGATTAATGTTTTTTTTCAGCAAAGCTTAAAGGACACAGTGTTCAGTCTAACATGTTTACATGTGTCCATGTTCTACCCAGTGGGGTGCAAAACATTTCAGTCCTAGTCAGCTCATCATCAGTGCATATACATTCATTCCCATGCCCCAGTATCTGTCAGGGCAGTTACATTACTAGACAGTTGGGGTGTTAGTGTTGGAGATTAGGGATGTTAATGTATTTGTTGACATTATAGTGTGCATTTTCATATCAATCAGCTCCTTTATTCATGTTCATCAGGAAACACACATCATGGTGCAATGTCAGCTTGTGTGTGTGTGTGTGTGTCTGTGTGTGTATGTGTGTGTGTGTGTGTGTGTGTGTGTGTGTGTGTAACCCCTCTGCTTTCTATTATGTTGTAGATTTCCAGGAGCCATATGCTGTAGTGGTCCTGCTAGAGAAAGATTTGGTAGTCATAGACCTTGCACAGAATGGGTGAGAAGAAAACACACACACACACACATAGTCACAACATCATGCATATGTACCACTGCAGTCTTCTAGCACAAAATATGCCTCTGTAAAAGATGAATTCTGTACTCACATGGGAGGCACTGTGTAAACAGGTCTGTGTAGACACACTTGCATATTCATATATGCAGGTTTATGCATGTATATGCATTCTCAGTGCACACAAACACACACACACACTCACACACACACACACACACACACACACACACACACACACACTTCTTTTAGTTTTTGGTTTTGCTGACCTTCTCTTAGCATCACTCAGACCTTGGCATTTATATCACCATGTCTCTCCTTACACACAGGACAGGAAGAGTACTAATCCCTCCTGACAAACACGCAAACACACACACACAGACAGAAGTGTAATACACAGACACACACACACAAGGGTAGGAGGTGCGTGTTTAGTTGAAGTTTCACTTCTTCACACACGCACACACACACAAACACACACACACACACACACACACACACCAAAGAATGTATGAAATTAATAAATATGTTTGTGTGTGTGTTTTGTTGAGCAGGTACCCTATCTTTGAGAACCCCTACCCCCTGACTCTGCACGAGTCTCCGGTCACATGCTGTGAGTACTGTGCCGACTGCCCAGTGGACCTCATACCTGCACTTTACTCTGTGGGCCTGCGACAGAAACGCCAGGGCTACAGCAAGAAGGTACACATCCACATAAACACACGCTCAGAGAGAGAGAGAGAAAAAACTATCAAATAACAGCAACATTTTATTTTCCCCCAATCAAGATATTTTTTTTCAATAAACGCTAAAAAGAAATAAAAACACTACTGCCTGGCAGAGACAGACAGACATACAGACAGACACACACAATGTTCATACTTTCTGAACAGTACAGATCACGAACACAGGGGAAGTGAGATGTTAAAAGATACAAATATGCTTTCATCTCTCTGTGTGTGATTGTCTGTGTGTGTGTGTGTGTGTGTGTGTATGTGTGTGTGCTTCCATATTTCCATTCATGTTTATGTGTGGTCAACATTTTCTGTTAGGAGAATTGTATGTGCATATATTGTATTCAGCCTGGTTTCAGGATGATGTCATCATGTAATGCATAACCATATAAATCAGTTTTTTGTGTTTGCGTGATTGTTTTATATTTATGTTTATGTTTACATTGTGTGTGTTGTTTTATGTTATAGGAGTGGCCTATCAGTGGGGGTAACATGGGTCAGGGTGCTCAGATCTATCCTGAGATAGTCATCACGGGGTAAGGAGAGTGTATGTGTGTGTGTGTGTGTGTGAGAGTGTGTGTGTGTGTGTGTGTGTGTTTTGTATACAGTCTGTACTGCATGTGCACACTGAACATTTATCCACCCTGACTTTTCTTTGTGTGCTCATGTCTTTTTTATGTGTGTGCGTGTGTGTGTATATGTATGTGCACACTGAACATTTATCCACCCCGACTTATCTTTGTGTGCTCATGTCTTTTTTATGTGTGTGTGTGTGTGTGTGTGTGTGTGTGTGTGTTAGTCTTACTGCAGTGGCTGCCTCTGACAACATTACACTCTAGTCTTTTGTTCCGCTGAAACGGCAGAAAGAAGAATGCCGTCAAAAGCCGAGAGACAAAGCGAGAGAGAGAGAGAAAGTGAGAGAGAGAGAAAGTGAGAGAGAGAGAAAGTGAAGGAGAGACAGAGACAGAGAAAGCGAAAGAGGGAGAGAGAGAGAGAGAGATGAGGAGTAAAAGCAAGAGATGCCAAGAGATAGAGGGAGGGAGAGCTATAAAGAGAGAGATAGTCAAGTAATGGCCATGAGAAAGAAAGAGATAGAAAGAGAGAAAATGGAGAGAATGGGAGGGAGGAAAAGGACAGACAGAAGAGAAGATAGAATGGGTTTGGAACAAAGAGAGACAGAGCACTGAGTTTAGAGGAAAAGGTGTGTGTGTGTGTGTGTGTGTGTGTGTGTGTGTGAGAGAGAGAGAGAGTGAGAGAGAAAGAGAGAAGGGTTGAAAGGGGTTGAATGAGGCCAGTGGACTAGAGGTGTGTGAAGGTCACACACAAACACTCACACAGACACACACATAGCTGTGACTAGCCATTATGTGCGGGTCTGTGTGTGCCTTATCTGTGTTTATGTGTGTGTGTGTGTGTGTGTGTGTAATTGCGTAACTTCCATTTATCCTTCACAACCTTGAAGAATTCACATCTAAAATTACCAACATGTGAAATCTTTGGGATTGAAATGCAGTTTTGTATTCATCTATAAATGTATTCTTTTTCCTTCTCCTTTTCTCTCCTTCCTCTCAAGCTGATTTATCTCTCTCTCATCTTTCACCTATAGGCATGCTGATGGGTCATTGAAATTCTGGGATGCCTCTGCAAGTAAGTGTGTGTGTGTGCATGTGTGTATGTAACAGTGTGTGTGTGTTTGTGAGTGTGTGTGTGTGTATGCGCCTCCTCTGTGTGTGTGTGTGTGTGTGTGTGCCTCCTCAGTCTGTGTGCTTTTGTGACATTGTGTGTCTTAGTCTATGTGTGCATAGGTGGGTGTATATGTGTGCATGCTTGTCTGTGTGTGTGTGCGTGTGCGTGTGCTTGTATATGGGTGTAGGTGGCTGGATGGCTAGGTGGTTGTGTGTGTGGTAATCTCTCCAGAGACAGCTGTCTGAGTGATTTATGCATGTAAGTTTTGAACCATTGTCCACTGTGCCAACATCTTTAACACCAGCATCCATTTCACAAGACAGACTCCAATTCCCACAATGCACTTCTCTGACCCTTTTATCCTAGTCTTAGCAGATTTCACAGCACAAATGTGACCTGTTAACAACCTCAATCTACTGCTCTGCGTCTGAGCATGCTAAATGAATATTTCCACACTCTTAAGTAGACAGTATGCCGCCTGCACAGGGTTATGAGAATTGTAGTTCATAGTTGAAGCTGCTCTGAGCCTGAAAGAAGCGTAGTAAGAATACAGTATCCGCAACACCCTTGGTGTCTTAACCTCTTTTAAAAGCTCAGGCCCTCTGTGCATATTTTAGGGGCCCCAGAGAAATTTCCAGAAATGTCCATGTAATTATCATGTGCTGTTCTACATAAAGAGAAGGAGCCTAGAGACACACCAGGGAGGCACTGACACACACACACCCACACCCACTCTGTGATGTCAAACATACCCACACACAAATAGGTGAACACACAACACAGAATGACACCTGCCACATACAGACACATAAACACATAAACACACAAACGTGTGTTTGTGTGTTTAGACACATAAACACACAAACACACATCTATACCCACACCCTGAGTACACACAAACACTCTCTCACTCACACACATCCATACTGATACTCTGAGTACACACAAACACTCTCTCTCACACACACATCTATACCCATACTCTGAGTACTAACAAACACTCTCTCTCACACACACATCCATACTGATACTCTGAGTACACACAAACACTCTCTCTCACACACACATCTATACCCATACTCTGAGTACTAACAAACACTCTCTCTCACACACACATCCATACCCATACTCTGAGTAGCTGATTTCTCAAGCCATTGCCACACTGTGCATATATGCAAGGGGGAGAAGCACAGGCGAGTGGAAAAGTTCTACCTGAGCCACAGAGACATTCACATCAGCTATTCACAGGGTTTGTGTATCAAGTAGAAAAGTTATAAAGCCTCAACATGTGGATTCTTCAACTAAAATGGTCAGGGAGTGAAGGGATATCTAACAGAAATAGATAAATAATCAAGTTTAGCAAAACCATTCCAACCATTCATCTTTGTTTATGTGTGTGTGTGTGTGTGTGTGTTGAATAGTGTACACACATGTCTTTCTGAAAGGAGAATGTG
>JAIFZK010000001.1:18600000-18652500 GCA_027481765.1 Tenualosa thibaudeaui
GGAATACTTTCTCTCTCTCCATCTCCTCTTACATTGTACATCCTATCACTTTCTTTCTCTCTCTCTCTCTCTCTCTCTCGTTATCTCCATTCCCTCTATCTCTCACCTTTCTCACCATCATTCCTCTTCAATTCTTCTCCATCTCTATTTCTCTAACTTGTCTTTCTTTTGTTTTCTTTCTATTATTTTCTCTTTTCTTCCTTTTTTCTTTCTTTCTTTCTTCAACTCTCTCTGTCTCTCTGACATTTGACTTCCCCTTCTTATTCTTTGCCTTGCCTCACCATCTGTGGTATCTTTGTCTCTCTATTTCACTTAACTTATTTCATTGACTCTCTCTCTCCCTCATTGTCTTCTAATCCCTCCCTCTCATTTTCCTCTTCCTCTACCCCTGCTCTTCCATCTTTCTCATCACAACTTGTCACAACTGTCATCTCTCCTCTCTTCTCCTTTTTCAACTTCCAATTTGTCTCCAATCCTTTTTTTCTCTATTCACTCAATTTTCTCTCCCCCTCCCTCTCTCTTCTCTCTTTCTGTCTCTCCCTCTCTTTCTCTTTCTCTCTCTCTCTCTCCTCTCACTTCTCTCTTTCCCTCTCTACCTGTAGGGTACGTAGCTTGTCTCTGAAGCAGTCACCGGGTTATCAGGTGGAGCTGGTGGTGCAGCTGGTGTGGGTGAGCGGGGAACCGCCGCAGCAGATCAGCAGCCTGGCTGTCAACTCAGCCTACGGCCTGTGAGTCCCCAAACACACACACACAGACACAGACAGAGACACACACAAAGAAGAATACAACACAAGCATACATTTATATTCCCATGTGCACTGACAAGCATGCACACAGTATGCACACAAAGTAACATTTGCATAATCATATACAGAAACAAACTCTATCCTGTCCATGTCTGGAAATGCTCATGTTCCAAGGTTTTCCAAAACAAACTTTGGCTTATTGTGATCCTTGGGGAGCAACATCTCTGAACATGCTCGCCTGATGCATGCATTACAACATTTGGAAAATACTTCACATGCTCCACATACATCTATGGAAGCATTTCAGTGTTTGTTTGGGTTTTGGAAAATACTTCAAATGATGTGTTGAAATAGACAATGAGGCATGAACAAATTTAATGATCTCTGAAATGTGTGGCTTTGGATTTCAAATAAATAGCAGCTGATGTTTTCCAGGGTAGATGTGACAGATGATTATCTTCAATTTGTTGTTCTTTATATATCTTTTCTATTTCCAACTCCTGATTCCCCACATACCTCTGATGCTGTATTTTCCCATTCACTCACTCAGTCTTACCACCCCTGTGATAAATCCACATTGACTCAGCAGTGGAGAATTCTGGGAAACGTCTTTTTTTCTTGTTCCCTGCACTCTGCTCTTCCTGGCATTAGCATTTGCATCGCAGCTCCTTCGCTTTATCTTCCATTTCATCTTAATCTCCCTTGTCCCAGCTAAGCATTTCTGTAGTCAAAATGTGCCCAAGGGGCTACGTAGCTTAGCACAGATCGCCCTTCCCCTCAAGGCTGGTATTTATTAATGCCACGCTAATACAGGTTCCATGGCTAATCAGTCTAAACACAAAGTCAATTTTTCATCTGAATTTGATTTGGTAGAGAATTAAGAGAATGGCTGAATAGTAGTGACTGGATAGCAGTTTAGCTCTTCAGCTTAGGGAGACATTGCCCCAGGTATGCTGCTTCATGGTTCTCTAATAGTGAACAAATACTATTTCCATTTCAAGTTTTCTTTTCCTTGACTTGTCTTATTTTGAGAGTGGAGATGGTAGAAGGTTGTGCAAGTTTGCTGGTGATGGTTTGAGCCTTCTTGTGTTGCTCCCTGTTCTGTTCTTTAACATGAAGACTGGAGTACTATGTGCAGTGGCTATATGCTTGATCATGTGATGCTATTTATGCTTTTAAATGTGTGTGTCTCTGTGTGTATGTGTGCTTGTGTAGCACTGTTCATTTGGAAGGCTGTGTATGTGTAGATTTTGTGGGTTTCCTTGCACCTAATATGTTATACGAGTCTGTGTTTGTGTGTGTGTGTGTGTGTGTGTGTGTGTGTGTGTGTGTGTGTGTGTGTGTGTGCGTGTGGTGTAGCGTGGTGTTTGGCAATAGCACAGGTGTTGGGGTAGTGGACTACCTGCAGAAGACGGTTCTACTTAACCTGAGCACGGCTGAACTCTACACCACCAACGACCCTTATCAGCGGCAACCACGCTCACCACGCAAGAGCAGACAACCCTCCGGAGGTACACACACATGCACACACAGACACACACACACACATGTGAAGACACACAAACACACATATACACACACATATGCACATATAAACACATATAGCACATACGTAGTATGTTATTGCAGAGAAAAGAGTACTGTATATAACACATACATACTCTTGAATGTACAGAGAGGCAAACACAAATACACACTCGCAAATGCACAAACACACACACACTCTCACAACACACACTAAGTTGTGCCTGTCTCTGTCCTCCAGGTCTGTGTGACATCACAGAGGGTACGGCCACATCAGACGACCGGTGCAAATCTCCCACCTCAGGTACACTGTCTCGTTCAGTCATTCAATTATTAATCGATAATAATATTCAATCAGTTAATCATTATTTATAACTTTTGTGCAAGCATACAAGGTGCTTAACCAAACATGTGAGAAATGCTTGAGCCCAGTATGGCACAAGGCCAGACCAAGTGCTTGAGCAGATGTTGAAGGACTCATCCCACTTCTAGCAGAGGTACATTGTGGGTTTAGAGTATGTGGGTGGGCAGCCATGATGGCTGTGGAGATTAATGGCATGATTAGAGGAAGAGAGCTTGACTGGGCTGGTGCCCATGGAGCTGAAAGACGCTGATTGGGAGGAAGTTTAGAGACTTGAGAAAACTAACTTGTTAGCACTTTGACAACAGCAATTCTCCAGAAGTATTTGAGTCTGTGTGTGTGTGTGTGTGTGTGTGTGTGTGTGTGTGCGCGTGTGTGTGTGTGAGAGAGAGAGAGAGAGAGAGAGAGAGCTCTAAATCACAAGAGGTGTGATCAAGTATTGATGTGTGTGTGTGTATGTGTGAGTGTGTGTGTGTGCATGTGTGGATGTGCGTGTGTTTGCATGTGTATGAGTGTGTGTTTGTCTGAGCATGTGTGTGTGTTACCTGGATCACTGTGGCCACTGAAAGTGTGATAAAGTACTGTGTGTGTGTGTGTGTCTGTATGTGTGTGTGTGAGTGTGTGTACATATGCACCTTGGAGTTCAAACACAACTGCTGTCAGTGCTCGTGGAGATGCAGTCTCTCCATAGTATTGACTCTTAATGCAAACCCTCTCCATTGTGAGGTCATCTGTTGCCTGGAGACCAGGGAGACTTTCAGGAAGGAGGAGAGCTTTCTAGGGCTGTTTTGTAACTGTACCGTCCAGCAGTAGTCAGAATGAGACGTGTTTCATTGAGGTCTTAACATTTCCACAAATGACAATGAGAAGCTGTGACCAGAACTCACTGACCAGACGCCAAGGCTTTTAGGCATGAATTAACATTTTAGGTAATGAGAGTAGCTTAGATGCAGCTCACATACACACACACACACACACACACACACGGTGACCTACCCAGACTCACAAGAAGAGCCAAGATAAATACAGAATGCATGCACAGAGGCACACAGACACATCTACAACACACATTAAAACTCCCCACCTGCTAGATATACACTCAGAAAGACACAATTACACACAGTCACTTACTCACACCACCAGGAAGAGCTGAGATAAATGCAAAATGCATGAACAGACACACACACACACACACACATATACAAATGTGCTTGTGTACACACACACACACACATGTGGACGCATGCATTCACACATAGACACACACACACACACACACACACACACACACACACACACACACACACACACACACACACACACAAATGTCTGGAACCTCAACTGAAGGTCAGGGAGAAAAAAAGATCTCAGAGTCATTTTAACATTTCATCCTTCTAATTTTAATTTTCAGCTTTTTTCACTTCAGCAGTAATGCATACATTTACATATTGAAACACACACACACATGCACGCACAAGCAATACATTTCACAGCAATACTGAGCTGTGTAGCCATGCCAGCTGTGTGCCTTACTCAGATGTGTTTGTGTATGGATGTGTGTGGGTGTGTGTGTTTGCGTGTGTGTGTGTGAGTTTCTAACAGCGTGTACTCTACTCTCCTCTGTTAAGTGTTGAGCACAACCCATCAGCCGTTCTACAATGGAGCAGGCAAAGGTAAGGCCAAACAACCCACAATCCCGCTGGGCCCATTTGTTTCCTTGTAGTGACCACTTACAGATGAAAGCACTACAACTCCCAAGAGGCTGTGCTGCTGTCTCTTCCTTCCCCCTTCTTCTTCTTTGTGTATATCGGTGTGTGGGTGTCATTGTGTGTGTGTATGTGTGCACGTGTGAGTGGCTATGTGTGAATGTGAGTGTGTGTGTGTGTGTGCCTCTTCGTGTCTGTGTGTGTGCGTGTGTTTGTGTGTGTGTTCCTGAGGACCTGTTATGACTTACCCATTCCACATTTCTCCTCTGGGATTTGCTTCCTGTCTCCCCCACATGTCAGTCACCATGGCCCGATCCCTCCTCCTGTGTCATTCCCAGTCACATGATTGGCTAGCTGAATGCATCCTGACAGCCTGTCTGTAATGCCTTGTGTGTGTATGTGTATGTGTGTGTGTGTGTGTGTGTATGTTACTATTTGTGTGTTTTTTTTGATAGAATGTTCATTCTGACACCATCTGTGTCAGCCTTATCTGTAAATCAGCCACACACACACACATACTCACACACAGACACACACACATACACATATACATACACCAAAAAACTTACATTTTTTGTTTTTGTTTTTTTTACAAGCAGCATTAGTTCTGTTTAGTCTTTTCTGTATGTGTGACAGTATCGATATAATTTTACCATTACATCTTTTTGAATATACTGCTCTCTTCATTTATTAAATGTTTTATTTTGCAGCTCATTCCTCTTTGGTTTCAGTATTGTTCATTGTCAGCCATTGTTATTAAATTATTTTTCATTCTCTTCTCATTATTGGTTATTATTATTTGTTTCTTTGCCCCCAGATTCTCCACAGCTAGGTGAGAGGGGAGTTGGTTTCAACAGTTTGTCTTTGTCTGTCCAAACTGTCTAACGATACACCTCATGCACTGTCTGAAGTGGTGACCTCACTTCCTGTGTCTATGTCACTTCCTGTGTCCAGATGGGCCCTCTTGCGCTGTTCCTTGTAGTGTTGTTTGTGTATGTGCATGTTCCGTTGGCATGGAGATACGAGCTGCTGAGCCTGGGCTCAGCTCTCTGTCCGGATGACTGGGTCTTCCAGCATGTTGCACCATGGGACAATTGATTTGTATGTATGAGACAGACAGAAAGTATGTGTGTGCACGTGTGTGTGCAGTTGTGTTTGCTTTGAAGCGGTTTCCAATGAATCAAGATGTCAAGTGTGTGTATGCCTGGGGGTGTGTGTATGTGTGTGTGTGTGTACTCCTCGCTACACTGCCCTGTCTGCGTGTGTTTTGTAAAAGAGGGCCATGTCTTCCTTCTCTCTCCTCCAGCTAAGATGTCCAGGAAGCTCAGCTTGCCCACTGAGCTTAAGCCAGACTTGGGTAAGCCTTGACTCGAGCACGAGCACGTCTCTGTCCATCAGTGAGGACTGCTATGTCTGCATCTCCCCCTCTTCCAAAGATCCTCAACTCACGCACACACACACTCACACACACAAACACACACACACACAAAGCAGTTTTTGCAGTTTCCTGGGTCTCAAAGTTTTGTTTATCAATCAGTGTTGGCAAGGATAACACGCTTGCTTCTATCATGGTTAGCATGGCTCAAGTCTAGCAAGGTTAGTAGAATTAACCCTTTGGAAGTCCTAGACTTCCCAGTCATGCCGTCTCATAAGACTCCTGTGTGCCAAACAGCTCAGCTTTATTTCGAAATGTATATAATTTCTTTTGAGTTTGCAGTCTTCCATGTAGTTAGTCTTTTTTCTTCCCCTTATAGGTAACACAGTCTTCCTCCCACTGTCAGGGATCTAGTCTTCCATTTTGCTTCCATTTCTCTTGAAATCTGCGCAGGTCCCTGTAATTAAAGCTGCGGTTGAAACTCTGAGGATGTTTAACGCTCTTTCAGCTCTTTGTCATAATTAATTACAGCTCCCCTCAGCTTTACATTAAAGGGAGATGAAAGACGAGCCAGATTCAGCCATACATGCATCCATAGGCGCAGTAAGAGCAGTAAGTTTCATTACTCCCTGCTGTGACATTCAAACTACAATTCCCATGAGTCTTTGCAGCACTGTGTGAATGAAGAGCTTTGAGGGTCATATGCAGGTCATCAGGCGTGATAATGTGTGTTCCTTTGGGTCCTTCTATTATACCTCTGTGACTCAGACACAGACACACAGACACACACACACAAATGCCTTTACATGAAGTATGTGGGGACTGCTTTCACAAGGCTACATCTAACTTGCGTGTGTGTTTATGTCCTTGTTTGCTAACCCATTCTCCGGAGCATGCAAAAGCATGATGGACTGTCTCTAACACATCTCTTTTATTCGGTTTGTGGGTGTGAAATGTAATGTATTACTAGTATTAACTAGTGCTGTCAATCAATTAAAAAATGCAAAATGTAAGTGAGTTGCAATTAATCACAATTAATCAGACATTTAAAGTTCCAGAATTCATCTTTATTTTTTGGTTATTAAAGAATGTCACACATACCCCTGGTTTGTGCAGGCATCACCTAAGTGATGCTCCTTGGTTTCCTTCACACCCAACAAGAAAGAGTGTAGTTGCCGCAGGTTGTCTAGGACAGGGGTGCTCAAACTTTTCTGGCTTGTGAGCCACTTTAGACAGGATGGGGTTTAAAAGATCGACCACATGATTGTTTTTTTAATCATCAACCCTGTACTCTCATTCAACTTGTCTGTCAGCTCTTTTAAAATGCCATATTATGAAGCATCTACAACCATCATTATGCTGCATGTATTCTACAAATAATGTCTTTCATCTCCGGACAGAGCTCGCAAAATCTTAAGAAGAACTTGAGACTAGGCTATTTTTGCCATCTCACATTAGTGCACAGCAGGGTTGCAATCAACCCTCAGATAAACACAAACACCTGTCTTTGAACCAGTCATGCACTAGAACTTCTGTGTAGTGACTTGTATACTTTACGTTACCTTAGAAGAGAAAAGAGACCGAAGACTCCTTTTGTCACAAGTTAGGTAGTAGTTTGCAGCAGATGCAGACTTTCTGTGCCAAGGGCGTTTATGTCAATTGCATGTCAAAGCCAAAGCGAGGAGGGCGCAGGAAGTGTGGTATACATCCGCGTTATTAACTTGCATGAAAAAAAGACAACAACTCTTTAAAAATGTTACATTAATCACATGCATTAACATGTTAACATTGACAGCACTAATTGTAAGGTATGAACTAAACTGAATGAACTGCACCTTCCCTTAATACACACGTCTCTTCAGCATGTCTTACAGGTGGAGCATGTAAAACATTGACTGTGTCGACTACTTATGTTTGGCCATTTTTTGTTGTAAAGTAATGTAATGTGTGTAAATGTGTAAATTATTTATTTTTTATTTTATTTTATGTTATGCTGTGTTGTGGGCTCATACACATCGTCCAAGCAAACATGAGTATTTACTCTGACGTCTTCTTCAGAGTGAGTACAGAATTCATGGTGGGAAAAGATACACATTTAGTTATCAGTAGCCTGGAAATACAACCCATGACTTATAGGCTAGTGCTCCAAAGCAGACCTAAAGGAGTATGCACCATTAAATGTATGATACATACATATTCAGTAATATACTATAGACTGTTATGCACAACATCAACTTCCTGGATATGGGTTTTGGGAAAGCTGGAAGACGTACATTTGCTTTTCTTCATTTAGCTGGTGCCTTTTCAGTGTGATGTAGACAGCCACTGTATGCTAGCTAAGTGGTATTGTCCTGATGTTATTTGCACCACAAATCTCCACCACAGTCAGCCTCAGCACAGTAATCTGCTGTTGGATGCTGTGTGCTGTGAGTTTGTTTGGCCTTTGTGAATGGACCCAGAACACTATAAATCCAAACCTTAAAAGCTGGCTCAGCGACATGGATATGAAATATGTATTATTACTATCATCCCTGTGATTATCAACCCCTCTTGAATGGACTAACAAGGTATGACTGTCCCCCCCACCCCTTTCACACACACACACACACACACACACAACTCCAGTCCACAGAGGCGCGAGCAAGTGATTCGTGAGGTTTAGAGTCATCAGAGCATGTGAACGCGTCCTGTACGCATGACCAGAAGCCCCTCTCCCGCACCCCCACTACACACACATACACTCACACACACACACACACACACGCATGAGTCACAGTCTTTCTGACAAACAGACGCTAAGCTAACCTCCCATTCAATCCCCTTTCCACACACTGCATGTCTCCTGAAGTGCCCGTGAACCATTTTTCAATTCTCACATGTTTGTGTGTGTGTGTGTGTGTGTGTTGATCGCACATGGCAGCCATCCTGTCTCAGGGAGAATCCCTTGGAAGAGGGTTTTCTGTGACACAAGTGTGGGTGCGTTATCTTCTTCTCTTCTGTCTTTTTTCCCTCTACTGTCCTACTCTCTGTATGTCCCTCGCGGGCACCCGTCCCTCTAGACCACCGGGACAACTCCTTCAGCCGCTCACGGAGCTCCAGCGTAACCAGCATCGACAAGGAGGCACGCGAGGGCATCACCGAGCTCTGCTTCTGTGAGACGCTGGCACGCAGGTCCGAGGGAGGGGGCCCGCAGCCAGCCCTCTGGGTGGGCACCTCGCTGGGCACCGTGCTCACCGCCACACTCAGTTTGCCCCCCGCTGGAGAACAGAGGCTACTGCAGCCCATCATTGCCTCGCCCAGCGGTAAGACCCAGCACAGCGCACACTGGTGCAGTATTATGGGATGGTGCTTAAAAACACCAGAGCATTGGAAATGGGAGTATTATAATGGGATAGCTGAGGCCAGAGTCTCCAACTGAACAGGTATAGATGGATTCAGACAGTAGTAGACAGGGAACACCACAGGCCCTTAACCAGCACAGCTATGTGACTCTATTAGATAGTAGTAGGGTGTCTGTGAGTGCTATACAAATAAATGTGACCTATTTATTGCTTACTAATATTATGTGATAGCTGAAACAACAAAGAGGCTCTTTCAGTGTAGCACCGTGATATGACATGTTCAGACAGTGGGGAATATTATGGGATGGCTGAACATTACACATGCACAGCTAACAATAAATAATATATAATTTATCTAGCTTTTTTTGTACTCCTTGCACTTAAAGCACTTTACAATGTCCATGTTACTCATACACTCATTCACCCATGCACACACACTCACATACACCCATGCACACACACACACACATACACCCATGCACACACACACACACACATACACCCATGCACACGCGCACATACACATGTGCACACATACATAGGAGAGTGCCATGCAAAACACCAGCCTCAGCATCAGAAGTAGTTAGGGGTTGTGTATTGCACTCACAGCACAGGGCTAAGAGATGTTGGGCTTGAACCTGCATACTCCAGTTGCTGAGTGACTCCTCTGCTTACTGTGCCATTATTGCCCATAGACGGTATGCATACTAAGCTGAAGTACTTACCCACCCAATCTCTCTCTCTCTCTCTCTCTCTCTCAGGTGCTCTGGTTCGTCTGAAGGGCAGCATCCTGCGTATGGCCTTCCTGGACGCTGCAGGGGTCTTCCAGCCTCCCCCGTATGAGCAGTGGTACGAGCCCAATGCAGCAGAGGAGGAGCGTACCAGGCGCCGGCGTGGGGGTGGCCTGGCCTCGCCCTGTGGTGTGGGAGGTGGCGGTTTGGAGGTGGAGAGGGACACCCAGTTTGCGGTGTTCTGCTCGGAGAAGCAGGCCAAAGTGTTGTCGCTGCCATCGCAGACGTGTGTGTCTAAGCACAACATCACCGAGACGTCGTTCGTGTTGCGCTCAGACGTGGTGGTACTCAACAGTGGTGCCTGCGTGGCCTGCTTCTGTGCTAATGGACACATCATGACGCTGAGGTGAGGAGTACACACACACATACACACACTCATACACACACATACACACACTCATACACACACATACATGCTATGTGTGTGTTTATCGCAGGTTTTTGTGCATGAGACTGGATTTATTTGTTACTCAAAGACAGAATGGTGGGCAGGTTTGTGTATGTGTGTGTGTGTGTTACAGGGCATGGCAGGATGATGGTCAGGTTTTTGTGTGTGTGTGTGTGTTACAGGGCAGAGCAGGATGATGGTCAGGTTTTTCCATGTGTGTGTGTGTCTGTGTGTGTGTTTTACAGGGCAGAATGGTGGGCCGGTTTGCCCTTTAAAAGAGGACAGAAGCTGTTGCCAGACTGCCTAATGTAGCAGGAGCTATTACCAGTCGCCAGATGTTTTGTGTGTGTGTGTGTCTAAGGGACCCACTATTCTGGGAGATGAACTTTGTAGCCATGCTTGTGTGTTTTTGCAAAGTCATCGCCACAGGTGACAGGTGATTTAGCAAGATAACGCAGGCAGCAGAAGTGGATGTGCTTTTGTGTGTGTGTGTGTGTGTGTGGCTGCCATAGTGGGAGACAATGTCTGGTCACTGTCTCGGTTGTCTCATCAGAAATGAATCGCATGGTCACACGCTCACACACACAGCATAGACTGAAGGGCAGTTTGTGTGTGTGTGTGTGCGTGTGTGAATGAGTATTTGCAGAAGTGACAAAGAGAAAGACGATGGTGTTATAGACCTTTGGCCAACTAGCATGAGGACACATAATCACTTAATCACTCATTTGGAGAGGGGTCATTCTATTTGTCCCTTTTCCCCTTCTCTCTCTCTCTCTCTTTCACTCTTTTTTCTGTGTCTGTCCCTTGCCCTCTTTCTTTCTGTCTTTCACACACAAATGCATATCATTCTACTGAAATGTATTTGTGTGTGTGTGAGTTTGCCTGTATGTATGTGGTCATGGACATAATGTTAATATGCACATCTAACTGTGTGTGTGTGTGTGTGTGTGTGATGTGTATGACGTATCTCTCCCTGTGTGTAGTCTCCCCTACCTGCGGCCGCTGTTGGACGTATACTACCTGCCTCTGACAGATATGCGCATCGCCCGAACCTTCTGCTTCTCTAACCTGGGCCAGGCTCTCTACCTGAGCTCCCCCACTGAGATACAGAGACTCACCTACAGCCAGGATGTCTGTGAGAACCTGCAGGTAAGTGTGTGTGTGTTTGTGTCTAACCTGGGCCAGGCTCTCTACCTGAGATACAGAGACTCACCTACAGCCAGGATGTCTGTGAGTACCTGCAGGTATGTGTGTGTGTGTTTGTGTCTAACCTGGGCCAGGCTCTCTACCTGAGATACAGAGACTCACCTACAGCCAGGATGTCTGTGAGAACCTGCAGGTAAGTGTGTGTGTGTTTGTGTCTAACCTGGGCCAGGCTCTCTACCTGAGATACAGAGACTCACCTACAGCCAGGATGTCTGTGAGAACCTGCAGGTAAGTGTGTGTGTGTTTGTGTCTAACCTGGGCCAGGCTCTCTACCTGAGCTCCCCCACTGAGATACAGAGACTCACCTACAGCCAGGATGTCTGTGAGAACCTGCAGGTAAGTGTGTGTGTGTTTGTGTCTAACCTGGGCCAGGCTCTCTACCTGAGCTCCCCCACTGAGATACAGAGACTCACCTACAGCCAGGATGTCTGTGAGAACCTGCAGGTAAGTGTGTGTGTGTTTGTGTCTAACCTGGGCAAGACTATCTTCCTGAGCTCCCCCACTAAGATACAGAGACTCACCTACAGCAAGGATGTCTGTGAGAACCTGCAGGTAAGTGTGTGTGTGTGTGTGTGTGTGCGTGCGTGCGTGCATGCGTGTGTGTGTTTGTGTCTAACCCGGGCTAGGCTCTCTTCCTGAGCTCCCTCACTGAAATACAGAGATTCATCTACAGCCAGGACATCTGTGAGAACCTGCAGGTCAGTGTGTGTGTGGGTGTGTGTGTGTGTATGTGTGTCAACTTTGGGCTAGTTACAAGAGACCTAAAATGATGTCATGTCACAAAATCGTTCACATTTTCAGTTCAAAAGAAACACATTTGCTATAAAAGTTCAGCCTCCACCAACAAATTTGAAAGCACCCTAAATGTCACCATCTTTCATTTGAGAAAAATAAATCCATTGACAAGAGAGTGTGGTGGCCTTGGAGTCTAGTGATTAAGCCCCCATGCTGTCCCAGACTGAGTGATATTTCTCTCCCCCCAAAAAACACACACCCACATGCAAGGAAGGGGTCAGGCACAAACACACAAAGGAAACACATAAACAGAAAAATATTCCATGACTTGTGTGTGTCTGTGTGTGTGTGTGTGTGGGTGTGGATGTGTGTGTGTGTGTGTGATGAGGGTACTGCAGAGTCAAGGTGCTAGGTGGGGCTGTCCTATTGGCTAATCTACTTCCCTTCCCTTCAGCTGATGAAGTAAATTCTGGGGAACTGTAACACTGTCCATTCTCAGGTGCAGCTAATCTATCTGTGTTAAGAGAGTATGGGCTTCTGTGTGTTGTGGTGTGTGTTTGTGTGCATGTTTTCAGATGTGAGTGTTGACAATTCATGACATACATTTCTCAACATTTCTCTCCCTCTCTTTCTCTGTGTGTGTGTGTGTGTGTGTGTGTGTTAGGAGATGCTGGGGGAGATGTTTCTACCAGTGGAGACCCCGGAGGCGCCCAATCGGGGATTCTTCAAGGGCCTGTTTGGTGGAGGAGCCCAGTCATTAGACAGGGAGGAGTTATGTGAGTCACACACACACACACACCTTCACTCACTCATTCACTCACAGACACACACACACACACACACATCTATTTCTTTCTCTCTCTTGTATAGTGTGTGTGTGTGCACATTCATGTATATTTGTTTGTGTGTGCATCTCTCAATGCACTTTCTTGGCACTGATGAGTGTACAATTCTTGAACGTACTTATGTGTGTGAATCTGGTGGATGTGTGTGTGTGTGTGTGTGTGTGTGTGTCTATCTGCTGGCTGTCTGGTGCATGTGTGTGTGTGTGAGAGAGTGTGTGAGTGTATGCATTATGAGAGAGAGGTTAGAAAGTGTGCTTCATTTTTCATTGCCACCTTCCTAAAATCCCCTCATTTGTCAAGATGCCAGGCTTTGTTCTCCCTGTGTCCTGCTCTGCCACTCTCCTCCTCCTCTCCTCCTCACTTCCTCCTCTTCTCTTTTTTCCACCTTTCTGCTTCATCTACTCTTACCCATTACCCATCTCTCAATTCTTCCCATCTCTCTCTCTCTGTGTGTTCTCTCTCACACTCTCTCTGTTCAGTGTTGTTTTGTTCTCTCTTGCTCTCTCTTTTCTCTCCTCACCTCCACTCATTTCTCTCATTTTCTCTTTCTATTGTACCCGCTCTACCCCTTTTTTCTTCTCTGCCTCTCTCATTTTTCTCTCCGCCTCTCTCTATTACTCCTGTGCTATGTTCACTCTCATTCCTTTATTCATTTTTAATTTAATTCTCCCTCTCTCTCCCTCACTTTCTGTCTCTTTCTTTCTCAGTGCATGTGTCTAGGTTGTTATACCCAGTTACACCTCTCTCTCTCTTTCTCTCCACTGTGAACTGTCCGTTTGTTTTTTTCTCAGTGGGTTAACAGATCTAGCAGAGCGTCTTTATTGGACGTCTCTCATGTATCATGTGTTTAAAGGGGGCACTGAGGACTGCTATAAGGGGATTACTTATAGAAGGTGAAGAAGGGATGAATAATGATGCGCTCTCTCTCTCTCTCCCTCCCTCCTCTTTTCCTCTACTCTCTCCATCTCTGCTTTCATTCCTTCTTGTTCCTTCCACTTTCTCTCCTTGTCTTCCCTGCCTACTCTTTTATTGAATCTTCTCTTCCTCCTTCCCACCCTCTCTCTCTCTTTCCCTTCTCTCTCTCTGTCTCATTATTTCTCTGTTCTCTGCTTTGACCTTCACTCCCCCCTTCACACACACACACACACACACACACCCTGCCACAGTTGGAGAGTCGGGTGCTGGCAAAGCCCCCCGCAGTCTGGCTCAGCACATCCCTGGTCCCGGTGGCATTGAGGGCATGAAGGGGGCGGCCTCGGGCATCGTGGGGGAGCTGGCGCGGACCCGCATGGCGCTGGATGAGCGAGGCCAGAAACTGAGCGAGGTGGAGGAGAAGACGGCAGCCATGATGGCCAGCGCCGATGCCTTCTCCAAACATGCACACGAGGTCAGAACACACACACACACACACTCTCACACATACAGGCACACACACACATATAGACTGACGCCTTCTCCAAACATGCACACAAGGTCAGAACACACACACACACACACTCTCTCACATACACGCACACACACACACATACACGCACATGCATTAGGTTAGAGGGGACACACGCACAGAAAGTCAGGCAAACAAACATACACATACGTTAACACACACTCTCTCGCTCACATGCACACACATACAAGCATATTCTCCAAACACACATACAAAACCAGACAGACAGATAGACACACACACACACACAGCATTAACTCTGTTAACACGGACTAACACAGTTGTTAACAAACTTCTGGTTGTTCTGTCTGTCTGCCCTCAGATGATGCTGAAATGTAAAGATAAGAAGTGGTACCAATTCTGAGGCCTGGTGCCACAGGGACGCCATCTTGCCCTTTTCTCTCCCTTGGACCCATCTTCTTCTATCCCTTTTTTCGCTTCCTCCACCCCTCTGATCAGGCGCATCTTGCACCTCCTGTTCCCTCGCCGAGCACAATGACGAACTTGCCTCAGGATGGACTGAGGAGCGGAAGGGTAGAAGCCATCGCTGTGGTGTTTTCTTTTGTTTTGTTTTTCTCTCTCTCTCTCTCTCTCTGTCTTTTGGAAGTGTCCATGTGGAAAAATGTGAGTTTGTTTTTTTGTTTGTTTGTTTTTGCTTTTGTTTTTGTTTATGTCCCTCTTCCATGGCGGCTTGGGGTCCCGATGGCACAGAGATGTCCACAGAGCAGAAAACAAAAACAATGATGAAAAAAAGCAAATACGTAAAAAAAGACACATCTACACACAATAAAAAATATGTACAAAGTTGGAAAAAGAAGTATATACATAATCTCTATATCAACCTATATAAAGGATCAACACTGTATACACCAGAAACTTTAACCCCTTCCTCTCCCTACTAAGAGCTCACCGCATTGGTCCAAGCAATAGGAAAGTGCCATGTTGTCACACAGTGTGACATCACAGGAAGTGATGCAAAAGGAAGTGACATCACAGGAAGTGGTGCTGCAGGAGGTGACACAACAAAGCAGAGGATGTGATGTCACTCCTGAAGAACAACTGGATCATTTTTTTTGTCCTCTTCACCTGCAGCTGTCAGGACTCTCCCATCATGGTCTTTTAGGCAAGCTGTTTTGTTCTGTTTGGTTTCCTTTGCGTAGTGTGTTCTTACTTTCTTGGTCAATGGGTTATATCCCTGAAATGTATGTGAATGTGTCTGCTGTAAGTGTTACGGAAGTGAACCACTCGGTTATTTATGTATTTATATTATTTATTTTTTGCTGGTAGACATAATTTCGTGTTGCAAATGTATTTTTGTAATGCGTCGTCCTGCTTACCGCTCTTTTTTAAGGGCTGTGTGTGTGTGTGTGTGTCTGTGTATGTTGAGGGGGGAGACAAAATGGAAAAAAGAGGGAACTGTTGTAGAAAACAGTCTTGTTTATCATATGGGAGATTTGTGTGTGTATCTGCCTGTATGTTGGAGATTCTTCTGGTCATTTAGACTTTAGATATTGATTAACTGCCTTTGGGAAGCTAATGCACTTAATAATAAGGATAAGAGTAATGATGGGTCATTGTGTGTGTGTGTGTGAGAGAGAGAGAGAGAGGGGGGCTATGTATGTGTATGTTTAATTACCTAGGAAGATCATTAGGACTGAGTTTGGATCTGGAGGGTATGATGCATCTCTCTATCTCTCGTTCCATCCCTCCTCTTATCCCCTCCACCACTCTCTGCTATCTCTCTCTCTCTCTGTTTCTTTCTTCCCCATGATGCTCTTTGCCAAAGGGCCATGGGAGGTATAGTGTGGAGGCCCTAAGGAGCTCACTTGTGAGAGTGCACAATAAACTACACTCACTTTTCCCAAGGATCAGACAGAAAGACCATCTGTCTCTCTCTTCTGTGTCTCAGAACACAATGTGTGTGTGTGTGTTTGTGTGTGTGTGTGTGTGTGAGAGAGAGAGTGTAGAGTCCATATTGTGTGTATGATGCAGAGAGGCATATCCAAAATGATCCAATTGTATGAATACAGTGCCAGAGGGTTCAGCCATAAGTGTGTGAGTGTGTGTGTGTGTGTGTGTATGCGCTTGAGGGAGATAGAGTATGTGTGTGGGAATGAGTTTAAAGAAAAAGAAAAAACATCAATCTTGTTATGTTAATTTTTTTGTACTGATGCCATCCTTGGTTATCTATTGCACAACTGTGGCCATATCTTTCACATCGTTCTGTAAATACGGACAAAAAAAAGAAAATACGACAATCCAGACCAACCCACCCTCCCTTTGTGGAAGTCAGAGCGACTCCAAAAATCAGTTGCCATAACTTTATCAGACGCCAAAGATTTAGTTTTCCCGTTGTCTGTTGAACGTGTTAAACGTGATGTGAATAAGAGCTGTCATGTTTCGCTATTGATCATGTGACTTGTCTTCTCCCGTACAGCAAATAGGAACTGAGATAAGAACAGACCAGTTATGCTGACCAGATATGGCACAGATCCATGCCGCACCAGGGCCAGATCACACCCAGATCTGAGCCATATCGGGCCAGAACAAAAGACTGGACCCAAGTTGTCTTTGCTCTCATGTTTGCCATTGGTCATGTGAGTGACTTGCTGTCAGTTCTGGGGCAGATCTATTCTCTGGTGTATTCTGCTCTCTAACAGACAAAGGTGTTAAAGTCTGGCTTCAAAACGTAAAACATAAAAGAGTCCTACCATGTTTATGGTTCTACCCGTGAGCCTAACACAAGTGATTTCACTAATTAGCTGATCTACCTTACTGAGGAGGTAGGCTAATTTGAATCAGCTGGTTTAGTAAATGGTGGGACCAAACATGTGGCAGGACTTTTAAACCTTTACTGACAAAGAGCCCAGGGCATCTCCTTGCATCATTGTATTTGGTCAAATCAAACATTGACAGTCTAGACATTACTGTAGGCTATGTTCAATTGCTGCCCCAACCTTGCAAGTGAAGGCTGTCAGATGAAACCTGTGGTCTTGTAACTTTCATTCTTCAGGCATTCAGTGTCAGATCTGTGCGGAATTGTTAAAGTGAAACTTTGAGTCAGTGTTGCCATGTCACCCAGTCACAGAATGGGCAAGAGAACCTTCATCTTTAGTGTTTTGCCCAGTGTCAGATGTCATGGAACTTGAATTTGCCAACTTGCCTTTTGCTTGCCAACTTCAGAGGAAAATAAATCGATAAGCCATTTGGCTAGTTTCTTTTCACGCAGTGTTAATTTGGCCGGTTCTGTGTGGTTCGGTCCATCCAGTTCTATGTGCTTTGGGTGGTTAGGTTCTGTATGGTTATGTTGATAAGGCTGTGTGTGATTTGGTCCATAAGATCCTTAGTGGTTTGGCCCATCTGGTTCTAACTGTGGTACAGTCCATATGGTCCTATGTGGTTTGGACTGTTGGACTGTGGGGTGTATGTGTGTGATTAGGGCCAAATGAGCTCAGTCAGCATGGTTACAGAGTATGTAAAGGTCAAATATTTAATAGATGCTTTTATCCAATACACAGTGGTCGGGAATCTAACCCAGATTAACCGCTTGGTCGGCGGACAGGACGCAATGCTAGCAACTGTTCTACCACACCCCCCAGTGCAAGAGTGTGTGCCACTGAAGTGGACTAGAGCCCATGTTGTCTCAGGCCTCAGAGCTGCATTCTTTCCAGTCTAGGTGTGTCTTCAACTCTTAGGCCTTTCCAACCAACAGAGAACTGGCTCTGTTCTGGTCTACGGCCCAGATGTCAAACCAACCAGAACTTCATGACCAGATATAAATCTGGTCAGAACTTGAAAGTTGGAAGTTGGATGTTGGATTGAGGCCAGAGCCAAAAACTGGTTGGTTTTTGTTCTGAACCAGAGCTGTTGTGTTATGTGATTGTTCATGCACACTTGCAACACTCTGTTAATGACACGTCCTTGGTTCTGTCAGAAACTTGAGGAAATGTTGGCTGGTTTTCTACACAGCACTTAGAAATCTGAACAGAAATGGTTTCTAAAAAAATAATTCTCTGTTAGTTCAAAAATGCTGTGTGTGGTCATGTTGAGCTAAGAGCAAAGGGCACCAACTGTTTCTAGAGATGTTCTGTTACTGTAAACACATGCAGGTCTGTCTGCAGTCTCTGTGTCAACTTTACTTTTTACAAAGCAAGACTTAAGGTGTTGCAAAGCAAGTTGTCTTTACGGTGCCCATATCAATACTCTAAAGACAAGCTGAGGCTGTTAGGATGTGGTCGCACAGAGGTTGATAAATGACTACATGTGTCTGTGTACTTCAACTGCAATACTTTAAACTGAAAGACTGTTTGATATAAACTGTATACTGCACATGTCAGGTCTCATTTGGAAAACACCACGAGAACAAGAGCCATATCTGAAAGC
This sequence comes from Tenualosa thibaudeaui, assembly GCA_027481765.1. Taxonomy (NCBI): domain Eukaryota; kingdom Metazoa; phylum Chordata; class Actinopteri; order Clupeiformes; family Clupeidae; genus Tenualosa; species Tenualosa thibaudeaui. The sequence continues at coordinate 18,618,846 of JAIFZK010000001.1, forward strand.
TGCATACACATCAGAGAAAGGGGTGGGAACAAATGGAGGCTTTGCTTTGATGTGGTGGTGGTGGTGATGATTTGTGACTGGATGTTAAAGGTGGAGTAAGCAATGCTAAGCAACCAATGAACACATAAATTGTAATACTCAGTAAATATCTCCTCACGTCTCACCAGGAGAATCCATTGGTGATCCCACCGACTACGCTGTGTACACAAGGTGCAGTGCACTGCCAGGGCAAGCGAAATCGTAAAATTCGTAAGTGCTCTGCAATGATGTCCGATGTGCGGAACTCTGACTCTGTAACAGGAAACTACATAGGGGCAACTTGTGCCTACAATAATAACCGAACACCTGTTGCCGTTGAAATACTGAGGGGGCGATGCGTGGTAAGCAGTGTGTTTATTTGGTATTTGTTTCAAATCTAATGTACTGTGTTGAATTAAAGCATCATATTATAAGGAAGATATGCATAAACAGAAAAATACACAATGCTGTTGTTCAGCATTGGCTACCCCACCCGTAACGCTGTGGGTAACAGAGGTTCCTGTGTATGGTCAGCGGCTATGAGCAAGAGAATTTATGGTGAGTGCATTGCATTGCTGTGGTGCTGTTAAATTTCAGGGAAAACGCTGGAGCTTAATGTGTGGAACTTGTGTGTTGTTTCAAAGACAGAGGTGTGTAATCGTGCTCCCATAGACTGATAGGTCGTTGTCAGTGTGTGTGAGCTGAGCTATGATAGCAGGGTTATAGTGTGTGTGTACACACCGTGCTACCGGTCAGATGTCTGATGGTGTTGGACCGGGCGATGAATGTCTGTGGTCCTTTGAGCACTATTCGCAGCTGTGCCGATATCCATAGCCGTCTGCCAGCTTGTTTGCGGATGATTCAACATGTTGAATTCAATGTGTTGAATCAGCAACAGAGCCACTAAGTGCTCAAAGGGCCATCTGCAGCCATGGTCAGCTGGTATCAAAGTCAGTTCTCTGTAGTCGGCCCAGTGCGCACACATGATTAAAAATAACATTATTTGACACACAGAGCGCTGAAGAAGAGAATAATCGGGTTGGGGACTTACTGAAAACGCATTATGAAATTCACTTTCATAAATTTGCAGAGTGTAGGTTGAATTGCATCCTAAAAGTTTGACAAAATGCTTCCATCTCTGGCCTTGTTGTTCATCTGAGTCCAGTGCTCTATATGCCGATCGATTCCACATCAACGCAAACTCCGTCACTACATGGTCGTTTACAGCCATGTTTTGAAATACAGTATATCATGTGCATTGTGGTATATATCTGGTTCAGAGCAACAATAGATCGGAACAGGTTTCCTGACATGCACATAGCCGCGCTTTCCACCCACCAGTCACCTAAATGCCCGCTCCGTTTAACAAGTCCTAGTTCGCAAGCATGGCATGGATTCCATCCTGGACTTGGCATCTACTTTTCATGTCTGATTTTGTTCAGAGGAGGTTGTGTGTCATGTCGTCACTTGAATAGGCATACCTGCCACACAGTGACTCCCTAATGGAAAGGTCTGGAAAGCCGTTCAGTCGGGGGTCCAAGTGTCTGTGCTTGGCTATGTTATACTGACAGAAGTATTTGGGTCTTTTATTTTTTAAACTAAATGTGTTGAGAATTTTTTTGTTTTCCTGGTGTTATATATGGAACTCTTGACATGGGAGTCTGTCTCATGCAGCCCAACGCGTTTTTTTGTCCTGGTTCGAATGGTTGTCAGTCGGTTGAAGTATTTTCTCATTGTAGCCAATTTTTTCTTGTACAGTTTTATGCAAAATTTCACATGGATGTTTCTGAGTATCTGCTGCCACTAATGGTCTAGACCTTCTGTAGATAGAGATTACTGTGCAATGAAAAAAATAATAAAAAATAGTTGAAAATCCTCACTTTTTGGCTTCTTCCTTATTGCAGCTTTGTCTAACACAAGACGAGGAGTCTTATACATTGCATTTCATATAAAATAATACAATATAATATAACATAATGCAGTGATACACTTTTACATCATTTTATTTAAGTAGCCAAGGCCCTATTTGATATAAAGTGTCCATAAGCACTGTGCTCCTACCTAAGTGGAAGATTTCCTATAATTCTTACATAATTTTAGTATTATTTCACAACGCATTTGGGATTAGGGCTTGGATTAGCGAATAGCATGTAGCCTACTTAGATTTGGTTGGCACATTTAAAGTGAGCCCATGGATTAGAGTTTTACAATGGGACAATCTACATAATTTACATCAATATATTATGCTAAAACACTTACATCAATATATTATGCTATGTGTCATTCTGGATAAAACTTTTTTTTTTTAAAAAGTGTGATTGAAGACTACCTTTTAATGAATTGGAGACTACCTTTTAATTTAGTCTGCATTGTCAAAGGTCAACAGATCCATATAAAACCCACAACTACATCCAGAGTTGACACCCAACACAGAACACTCTTAACTGTGCACAGACTGCGCCCTGCTGGTCACTGTGCATTATTGTAGAAAAGACAAATGCACCACAGAACTCTACAGTTGCCAGAGCAAACAGAACAGCTTGACTGTATAACTGTATCACTGAAACACATAGGCCCAAATAGAGATTTATAAATATATCTAGATATGTGTAAACACATAGGTCCTCATAGAGATTTATAAATATATCTAGATATGTGTAAACACATAGGTCCTCATAGAGATTTATAAATATATCTAGATATGTGTAAACACATAGGTCCTCATAGCAGCTGACTGATACATTTCCATTTCCATTACTACACAATACAACTAAGAGTGCAACTTGCTAACATGAAATGATCAGGAAATGAGTGCAAGAGGGTGATGAAGTAAAGAGTAGAGTGGGGGTTTTAGGCCAGGAGATATTCTTGGTGTCTTCAAGAATTTCTTGAAGATGTAGAGGGTATCTGTTGCTCTGAGAGCACTTGGAAGGTCATTCCACCAGCTGTGAAACAACACATGAGAATAGTCTGGATTGATCTGAGCAAGGTGTTGGCCGTGCTAGACGACGTTTCTTGGAGGAGCGGAGTGGCCATAGAGCTTTAAGAGGGTATTAAGGCAGATGGAGCAGATCCATCAAACACTCTGTGGGCCAACATTAGTGCTTTGAATTTGATGTGAATGGCTAAGGGTAGCAGTGGAGTTCAGTGAACTGAGGTGTGACATGTGCTCTTTTTGGTTGGCTGAATACCACACATGCAACTGCATTATCTATCATCTGTATTGGTCTCACAGCACAGACTGGAGGATGTGTTAGGAGGGCATTACAATACTACTTTACTTTACTACAATACTTCTCTGCAGTGAAAGTGCACTTATGAAGGAATCAAAGAAAGTTTACTGTCATATGCATATAATTGGGCATAAATGAGAGGGGGAGGTGGTGGCGAAAGGATGGGATAAAGTGCATACAGTGTAGTTGGGGAGGGACTGGTGTGTGTGTGTGGGGGGTGGGGGGGGGGGGGACCTGCCTTTTACAGAGGGACAGATGACTTGAGAGAGGCATAAGGACCCTGAGGCATTGAGAGGCATAAGGATCCTCAGGACCTGCTGTGACACATTTTGAGTGAGACAGGCCAATAGCTTATGAGTCAGTCACTTCAAATTGTCAATTCACATGACATTACATCAAACAATTGGAAACGATCAAAACCAAGAGGTCTTTGAATGATCCTCACTGAGATTTATGAGTTCTCTGGTTGGCTAACCACTGACAATTTAATTAGCACATCACTCTCGTTTGGCGCCTCCCCTCTAAGAGTCAGCGAGTCTCGTCCCCTTATATGTACAACAGTGCAAATCTCACCGCCCACTCGCTGTATCGCGTCACCCACAGCCAGGACTGATGTTTTAATCATCAGACTGACCACATTAGTCATCTAGTGTCATCTTTAAACTCTCACTCTTCTCACACACAATGAAGAAATATATTTTGACAAGGGCTAAATATAAATATTTGAAAATTGTCAAATAAATATATTTTAACATACTTGGCATTGCTGTTTGTAATTCTGCAATATATTTTGAAACACAAGGGGAGTATTTTGCGAGACAGTAGGCCTCATTTTGATAGCCTACTTTTGAATATTTGCATACAGTATACACATACAGTATATTTGTATACCAAATGTATTTCTGGTAACATTTTATAATAGCTGATCTTAATGTTGTTGATGTTATTAACAAACCATTATTAGCTTTGAACAAATCATTTTAAGGATTTGTTAACATGGACAACTCAATTATGCATTTATGACGGGATATGCTATAAGGATCCCTGCAAAGACAGTATACAAAATTTGTAAACATACTGTAAACAATCACATTAGTAAACACATATTTTATAAACATTTGTCGATATTTGTCGAATTTTTCATTGTAATGAATTCTTTACAGCTAAAACTGGCTTGGTAATGTCTTATTAATGACAGTTATTATATTATATTATATTATATTATATTATATTATATTATATTATATTATATTATATTATATTATATTATATTAGTTAAGTGTTACCAGAAGTATATTTGAAATATATTTATTTCTATTCTGTATTTTGCCTGTACAAAATCCACAACCATTACTGCAAAACATAAGTGCTTGAGTCATCTGTACAGTCATCTGTATTGTGCCTCTACTAGTCCATATTCAAGGACACAAAGATCAGGATGCAGCTCAACAACTTTTTTGTTGCACACTACCTAATTTAGGAAATCCACACACTGTATTTAGAGCTCCTCTGCTGGTCATAACTGGTCATTACATCATTGTCCTGGAATACACTGCAGCTTTTGTGTGACAGCAGTTGTCACCAACACTATACTTTAGTGGCTTTGATCTTTCATGAAGCTTCACTAACAAAGAGCCTATTTCTGATGGGCTGCTCCTGGCAGTGTGGTAGAACTGGCAGTGAGTTCAGGACGAGCAGGACTTTTTTTTCTCTCAGTTTTTTAGTGAAATGTCTCTTTTCCCTGTCCTCCTTCTCTTCAGCACACCACATCTCTGACAAGCCCCAGTTCAGTCCTGTTATTCAGGGAGTGGAACTAGCACAGGAAACCAGAGGGAATGAAAGGAGACAGAGAAAGAGGAAGAAAGAGGGAGTATTAGAAAGGGCCACAACTGACAACAAGTCAAAGGAGGGATAGAGAGAGACAGAGAGAGAGATAAGTTGAGCATGAGAGGCCCACCTGTGTGTATGATGCTGAAAAGCACAGTTCATTACTGTAGCCTCCTACCGGGCCAGACTGTCTAGTGTAGAGTCACTTAGGGTGAACATGTCTGCAGTCTGCTCTCTTGACACAGTCAGGAAGCATGCAGCAAGTCAGGATGACCACCAAAGTTTAGCTGCACAGAAACCTGTCAAAGTAAAAGCCTCCCATGGCTGAGCCACTCCAGGGAGGTCTCATTAATCTCCCCCACAAGACTCTGTGGTCATTCTGGAGATTCACAGTAGCTAGAGGTAAAAAGTAAGTTACCTAAAGTAAGTAAAAAGTGTTATGAAGGGTCACTGAGTCTTACAGTCAGAGAAAGTTTACAGTGAAAGTTACCATCTGTACATGGGACATTATTTCATTATTCTATTATAAGGTCATGTAAGAGTCATACATACGTTTTCCACATAGACTGTTTTTAACAACATGTTTCTGTGAGGCACTACTGATGCAAAAGCAATGGATGCCAGCTACCCTAGCTACGCATGTAGAACGTTAGTAAACCTCCCTCCCAACACTCCTATTTAGTTGACTGGTAGCTGGGGCTTTTTGGTTGACTGGCAAGGGCGTCCGCCTCATGATTCTGAGGTTGTTGTCATTGTGAGGTTGTGGGTTCGAGCTGCAGGCTGGACTAGCACATGATGACCTCTGTTACATGAACACACATCATTCTGCCCAGGTGAACTAGGCTTAACTGTAACCCAGAAAACTAATATCAGTAATATTCAATATTGCCACATTTCATAATGAATGAATTTTAACAGTAAGCATACTTGTAAATACATGACAAATCAGTCATACAAAGAGAAAATTAAAACTGACATAAAACCAGTTAACAGGATGTACAGAAATCCTCTCACACACAATTTGTCAGAACACAACATTCCCACGCACCAGAACAGAGCATGCATGCAGAGAAGCAAATCTGTCTCTTCAGAACTCATCATCATTTGCATGAAGATGTGGCCTATGAGTGGCTGCACTTTAGGGTATGCCACAGCAGGTTTCACAAGGAGAGTGTGTCTGTGTGTGTGTGTGTGTGTGTGTGTGTGTATGTGTGTCTGTGTCTGTGTCTGCGTCTGTGCATATAAGAAAAAGAAAGTGTGTCCAGGTCTCTCTCTCTCTCTCTCTTCCTCTGTGTGTGTGTGTGTGTGTGTGTAACGGTTGCCGTATGGTTGAAAGGAAATAAAGTTGTGACATGAAAAAAAGAAACCTTTGATATCCAGATATGTCACTGGGCCTGGATGTTGACACTGATGCCCTTGATATGACAGCTGTCTTTACTTTCATGTTTGTTTGTTTTCCCATGGAGGACTTCATCAGCTCAAAAGTCACATGTGTATTTCCTTATGGCTATGATGCTCTGTGTGTGACTCCTTCTGCATTTTTATACCACTAACTGCCCCATCAAAATCACTATTAGTGATACACTATGTAACTGTGCATATTCCCAGTCAGTTCACTCTAGGAAAGGCTGTAGACCTAATGCAGCAAAGACCTATAAAGCAAAATCTACTTCACCTCAAGCTACTTTGTTGACAGAGAATATCAAATTGTGCAATGGTATAGCCTCCAGTATTTAAGGGCAGAGTATTAAAGGTATTTTCTCTTACACTGTAAAAATTGGTCCTATTAAACAGTTCAGACAGAGACAGAGTCCCTGTCTTCACAAAGCAGTGACTAAACACTGTGTGAAGGGAATCAAGAAGCACGCTGTTACAATTTTCTGAAGTGTGTATGCAAACCAAAGGGCATCATGAATATTCTTTTGTAATATGATGTTATACCATGTGTGTGACTGCTGTATTAAAGGAGAAATCTGCTGTGATTCAGTCCATAGTCCTGTTGTTTAAGGTAACTGAGTGCTGCCTAAATGAAAAAGAATGAGAAAATTTGCAGCTAATATTGATGCTGTTTTAATTTACCAGCTTTGCATTCACTTTGATGGTAAATGACTATGGAATGAATGAAAGCTCTAAGATCTCCCTGCAGATTCTTTACATAGATACAACACTTGCAAGATGACAATGGCACCTCCATGTAGAACAAAACCAAAACTGAATGAAACTGAAATCGCATTCAAAATCTTTTCAGTCAACATAAGTAAGTGACTTTGAGTTTGTGAAAAGCGTTATACAGTATAAATATAAGCTATTATTATTATAACATAACACTCGCCAGTTGCTATCCCTTGATTTGCAAACAAATCCACATGCATTGGTGAGAATTTACAACATTGGTGTTAGTTTTACAAAATCAGTGACGTTAAGGGGACTTTCATAGGTAAAAAATCACAGGCTTGCCAGGTACGCCTTTAACTAAATGGAGCATAGAAAATACAACTGAAAGTGAGGTTCTATGGCCCATTTTGTTAGTGTTAGCTGACAGTTCACTATTTGTTCTAATATTGCAGCAAATGTTCTCGTTCCTTTTCCTACAGACAGCACTCGGTGGCCACAGACAGACAGTGATTGTGCCCATATAGAAATATATGCAGGGAGTATGCAAATTATATATGGGTACTTATATAGTCATTGCATTAGTATATGAGAGGGGTCCTGTGGAGGCATAAGTGTCTATTCTTGGTGTCTCAGGGCACCAACATCCCACCCTCACTCCCCTGACTTCCAGTCACCATCCCCACACAGTCAACTAAAGCTCCTTGCATGTCTACAGATGCTGCCTGCTGCCTATCTGCACAGCAGACAGGAGAGGAAATGGGTGAACTGCTGAAAGCCTGGCCATTGGCAGCAAAGGCTGTCTTTTTCTAGCCTGAGAACTTCAGATATTTTCCCAGCCCTTTCCCACCTCCCCCCACCCCAAAAATGGAGCAGTGCTGTCTTTCTGTACATGTTTGTTTGTTTGTTTGTTTATGAATTTCCGAGACTATGCATTAGTAGATCTGTTCCTTCTGAGCTAATTCATCTGTACCTTTCATGTATTTTTAGACGTGTGTGTTCCAGATTGGCCTCCTCTGTTGCCACCATGAAGTGATGATGTGAGTCACCAGTTCTTCCAGTGGGGATTTGAATGACAGGCCTTTGATAGCTTCAGTGAATAAAGAGTCTCTGTGATGTGGTAAACCTGCACCTATATAAAGAGAGTTAACATGATCAAAGAACTTTTTTGAAAAATCTTGAGTACTTAATATTTTTGCCTATCATTATGTGCACTAGGTTCTGTGAAAACATATAAATAATATATACTTAAATTGTATTTGGCCATACAACTCCTTCCGTCAGTTCTTCTAGAATTGGTGTTTCAACGAGTAAAGCTCAAGGTTGCTTCAGAGCAGTGCATATGCATCAGAGCAGACGGCCTAAAGAGTGGCCTTGAGTATAAGCTGGTATGACAGTGGGCAATGGGCAGTAAGGCCAGCAAAGCCCACATAGCACTGATGATTAGGCAGCCTTGAAAATCAGCAAACAACATTGGCAGGTCACGCACACACACACACACACACAGAAACACACACACAGACACACACACACAGACATACACACGCAAACACACACACACAAAGAATCCTTGATTGAATGTTTCTCCCAATGAACCAAATTATACTTTAGAATTAGCCATAAGCATGTTCCTGTATGTGTTGTATTTGTGTGATGTTAACATACAGTGTATCTGTGGGTTAGGAATTGTCCACTTGTGTAATTTCTAAATTTGCCACTAGGTGGTGCTATCAGCTATCATATAAACATGGCAAGATTCAGTCAGATTTACTGTAAAAAAGTTATCTATGTGTATTAAAATATGAGTCAGAGCTAACACAATTGAGTGAAAATACTGGAAGCCAAAGTGTGTGTGAATGTGTGTGTGTGTGTGTGTGTGTGTGTGTGTGTGTGTGCGTGCGTCTGTGTGTGTGTAGTTGGTGTGTGAGCTCCTGACCCCGACCCTGACACCACACACATGTTTGGAATTGATAGAGAGACGCCACCCATGTTTTGATTTGAGAGCTCCACAGAATGGGCTTTTCAGAACGGAACTCCTCACTGCCAGCAAACTCGCCTGGAAAAGCACTGTGACAAAACATTCGGATTTGTTATACACACACACACACACACATGCGCGTGCTTTCACTCATACAAACACACACACACACACACACACACACACACACACATACACACACTCTTCTTCCACCCTTAAAGTAAGAGTTCCACATCTAGTTTATTCAGCTTCCCATTCATTTTAGGGTGACATTCTTGCCTGTCAGACATTTTGTTGAGGTAGCCTTGCTGAAATTATTGTATTATCAAAGCCTTCACCTACTCTCATACTTAGGGTTCCTACCAAAGTAACTGGTTAATGGAGCTAAAGCTAAAACTATCGCAATGCTTGCAGTAAATACGTAGAGTATATCCTTGAATCCTTGAATATGTTTTGTAAAACTACTTTTGTAAAATAAAAAAATGTTTCTGGTATTCTGCCTCACTTTTATATTATTTGACAAATTAAATGATGAACATTATTAACCAGAATTAGCACTAATAGCACTAATAAAAGGTCTACTGTTTTCAAGAATGTGTGGTGGCTGTTTGACCATATTATTTTGAAGTGGTGAATAGTAACATTACCAGAGAGAGAAAGACAGACAGACACAGAGAGAGAGCCTCTCTGGAGCCTTCCTGGGTCCCCCTGGCACTAGGACCTGAATGTGGTCCAGTGCAGACACTACAGATGCCTGGATCCACTGCAGCCATTGAGAAAGCAGAATCTTTGGATGATGCAATCCCTCTGACTACAAGATGAGTGGCAGCCTGCTAGACTAGTCTCTTTGGAGTGAGGAAACTGAGTAGGTGGTTTGATTGACACAAGGTGGTCATACCACCTACAACTAGATGATGGATGGATGGGCACAGGAATGGATGGATGGTTAAAGGATCTGCTTACCAGTAACATCTGACTTGAGAAGGGATTATGCCAAGATTTTAAAAATTAACTGTCAATCACTTTGCTCGACATGAGCAAGTACTGTAGCTTACCTTCAGAAGGCACATTAGCCACACACTAGCCTACTGCACAGAACATGACTGACAGACAAGCGCAGTTGCTGTTGATTTGAGATCACATCCATTGCAAAAGTATTTAATTTTATGTAAGGTCGAGTTGTGCGTGTATGGCAAGTCTAACACTCAAACTGTAAGCTATTTACAGCGTCTCCATACCTGACCACTTTCTCTATTTTATGTTAAATATTTTTTCCTGTTTTTTGTTAAATTATGCTGCTGTCCTGCAATTTTCTTCTAATTATAATTTTAAAAAACACATCAACATCAAACATCACTCTCTCTTTCTCTCTCTCTCTCTCTCTCTTACACACACACACACACACACATATATACACACAGAGACACACTCACGCGTGCGCGCACACACACACATTCATGTTGTCAATGTAGAGGAGCTCTTTTGGATTTTTGGAAAATACAGTCACAGTGACTAGCTCTTTCGTAGCACTGGTTAAACTATGCTGTGCTATACTAACAGTAGTTTGCCACCAGAGGGAGTATCTGAGATTTGATCAGCGATCAGCAATACACATCTATGAACCCATCAACCCATCCAGATATAGACTATGCAGCAATATGGTGCAATGTAGAGTTGCTCCATATTACTGTAAATATGTGAGCATCCCCTACAAGATTATTTCACATCACAGAATGATAACTTCAAGACATAATACATTGTTCAGCAACCCAATGGAGTATGATCCTGACGTACCGTGACAGTTTTGCAGATAGAAAGTAACGCCTTGCACCACACACACCTGAGGACGAGTTGGCCTATGTAGGAATCTGCCACTTGTTAGTCCGAAATAGTCCGCCAGGGGGAGAAAGTAAGCGCAAACCCACATGGAACTGGCACCCGAGCTCTACACGCGCACAGAATGCCAGCGCTGTGGAGACAGACGCTCCGGTGCGAGTAGGAGCCGCGCTGGAGAGGGGAGGGAACGATGAACTGCTAGTCTTTCAATTGCCGTCAATCACCCACTATTACTGTCGCGCACTCTCATAGTCTTCGCCGATAACGTGGTCATAGCAAGTTAAAGTGTGCAATTAGTTCTGCTTGATGGACATTAAAAAGAGAATGCGGACCTAGACAAGACTTCTACGCCGTTCATGTGACGGCCAGTGACGGTTTGGCTTTCTTTACGAATTGAGCTTTTTTCGGTAGCTGGGCGCCGAGCACTGACTGGCTTTGAGTGTTCGCTGGCGGTTAGCCTACTTCTTCTCGGCTGGCTTCCCGGGGCTTGAGGCAACGCGGCTACTCTGGGCGAAAAGAACCGCAGCCAGGGACCACGACCGCCACCAGAACAGAATCCTGTTTGGGGTTACTGGCAGACCGCAGAGACAGTCGTCAGTTTCGGCTTCGGGAGACAATTATTCTTGCTTGCTGGGAAAGGGGAGTGAAAGACGCTCTTAACACTATAGTCAGCAAATGACAGCGCGGGAGAACTATCAGCGAGCTCTTGCTACTTAGACTGGTACCTTGAATAAGATAGCTTAATCTACGCTAGGCACAGAGCCGTTCGTCGCTGACTTGAGTTTCCCTACAATTTTGGACATAGCTTGTTATTTAATCGCGTCGAAGACTTCCTTGCAGTGGTGCGGCTTGTGGGAAGCCAAACCACCAGTCTGACCCGGTGCTGGAGGCTCGCGCTGAGCTGTCAAATCAGGTAACATCACCTACAAGTCGAATCCGGTCGTGAGGCTGACACCAGTCCATTTGTCCAACGCCTCAGCATATAGTTTTGTTTGTTTGTTTGTTTTTACAAATTATTATGTTCTATTCTCATTTGGTTTACTTAGGGTATTGTATATTTTGCCAACCGTGTGTTCTAGATTTGCAGCTGGTTGGATGAGGTCTTGTACTCTGGTTAAGGTAGGCTTACCTAATGCGTGGAATTGCATGGAGCTTACACATGTCTGTAACATGGTGATGAACTGCTAAATGACACACAGACATATCCAAATGTATCGGCAGCAGTTGGAAAGCAACCACACATCTGCGTTCCGTTTACCTGATTAACGCCTTCATTCAGTGAGAGGCTGTAGGCGTACACACGTGTGAGAGAGTGCGCGCGCGCGCGTGTGTGTGTTTGGCCTATGCGGGGACACCTCTGGCTTTTGGTTTATCTGAAACACTTTTTGAATCGACCACAATGATGAGCGGGGGACCCAACATTGTGTACGAGTGGCTCCGCACGCTCCAGCTCGTGCAGTATATAGAGGCTTTCATGGATAACGGCTACGACGACCTGGAGGTTTGCAAACAGATCGGGGACCCAGACCTGGACGCGATCGGGGTGTTTCTGCCACACCACCGACAGCGCATCCATGACGCGGTGCAGCGGCTCCGAGACGAGGATAAAGAGACAGCTAGCGGGCTGTACTTCACCCTGGAGCCGCTGCCACCGTCGGCCTCCGAGATCTACACCACTCGGCTGTCGGAACAGTACGAGAGTCGCCTGCGGGGCTCCAAGTCGTGGACCGAGCCGAGCAGCGAGCGGGGCTTCGTGGTGGGGATGGTTGGAGCGCCGAGGAACCTTACCCTTGGGAACCGTAGGGAGCTGGCAGTCTACCCGAAGCTCAAGCTGAAGATCATGATCAGAGATAAACTCATCCGCGATGGAATTAACCTGGCGAGGCCACCTTACTCCAACAAGGTAATATCCTTGCCTACCTAACTTACCTTCCTAACCGTTCTTTTCCACAGAGGAGTTTTGTCATAGGGTTAACTACTGAAATACATCCCAGTGCTACACATACACGCACAGACACACAGACACACACACACACACACACACACACACACACAGCATCCACTGTGGCCTGCAGGGCTGGAAGGCCATAAGTCACTGGGAGCAGTCTGAGTTAGTCATGGTTAAGTGCACTGCAGGGAATTACTTACAGCGGGAGATTTTCCCATTGATCCACATGAGGAAGTTTGTTGAAGTCATTTAGAGATTCTGTGTATGTGTGTGTGTGTGTGTATATGTGTGTGTGTTTGTCACTTTGGTGTTTGACCTTTAGACCCCACTACTTGCAAGATGCCAGGACTATGTGCCTGGTGTTGACCGAGACAGAAGAAGTGTTCTGCACTGGTGTGTGTGTGTGCATGTGTGCTTTATTCATCTTTATATGTGTCTATTATATTGGTATTTGCAGACCTCTAGCGTGTTTGTGTCTATTCCTGAGCACAAAGCAGACACACACACGCACACACACACCTCATCTGACCTCACTGTCATTAAACACATCCAGCTGAAGGCCACAGACACTCCAGATGAGTAGCCTTGAGTCTGTTTGGGAGTGGGAGTGTGTGTACATGAGAGGGGGATGAGAGGAGAGGGAGAGAGAAGAGGAGACAAGAGGAGGGAAGGAGAGGGAAGAAGAAACAGAAGGGAGAGAATAAGAGAGATGATAGATCAAGTGGAGGAGAGAATAGGAGAAGAAATTATAGAAGAGGAGGGAAGAGGTAAGGAAACAAGAGAGTAGAAAAGAGGAGAGGAAAGGAGAGGAGAGTGTTACAGTCGTCCCCAGTCTGACCTGGTTCACGTGCAGCTGCTCAAAGCAGAAGCTCAAAGCAGAAGCTGAAAGACTTCTCTCACCAGGACTACCCCTGAGAAAAAAACACAGGAGTACTCTCTCTCTCTCTCTCTCTCTCACACACACACACTCACACTCACACACCATTCCAACACACACACACGCACACACAATTATTACATGTACTAATAAATGTGTCGAGTCACACACACACATGCACACACACACACGGACACACACACACACACACACACACGGGCACACAAAGCTGTTAGCTGTTAGCGCTGCCTAGTATGCCCCACGCATACCCATATAACACATGTCTATATGACTGGTTTAGACAATAGACTCTGTATGCCCCCTGCATTCCCACATAACACAGGCTCAGGTCTGTGAGAGCCCAAACCTTCTGTCTTCCTAATGTCATGATGTTAGGGCACAGCCTTTGCTTGAGTGTGTGTGTGTGTGTGTGTGTGTGTGTGTGTGTGTGTGTGTGTGTGCGTGCATGCATGTGTGTGCGTGCCCAGTGAAAAGGATGTGACTGACATCTTCCCACCGTGTTCTCAATACACACTTTGTCTCTGTGTGAGCACCAGCTCAGGCCCCTGCTGCTGCTGGTGCTGTGTGTGTGACTGTCTGTGCTTATGAAGAGTGTGTTTCTGTGTCTGTTTCTTTGTTTGTCTTCATATACTTGTGTGTGTGTGTGTGTGTGTGTGTTTTATGTATGTAAGCATGTATATGTGAGAGATAGAGCTCCTCTGGCCCTGTGTGTGTATGTTTCTGTGTGTGCAGTCTTTGGAAATGTAATATTGAGGTTGTATATTGATTCAGATTTGCAGATGTTTTTCAAGCTGTGTGAGTGTCACTCAGCTCATCTCAAACTGTGTGTATATGTATGTGTGTGTGTATGAGAGAAAGAGAGGGAAAGAGAGAGAGAGAGAGAGTGGTGTGTGTGCCTGTGTCTATGTTGAATGTTTCATGTGCTGGCCCAGGGCTAATCAGTCAGATGGGTGGCAAGCTTAATCTGATTACAGGAAAACATAAGCTCTTCGTGAAGGCTGGAGTGTGTGTGTGCGTACGTGTGTCTGTGTGTGTGTGTGTGTGTGTGTGTGTGTGTGTGTGAGAGAGAAAGGGAGATAGAGAGGCTATTGCCAACATCTGTTTACTTGCTAATAGAGAGCAGTTGAGTTGGTCTCTTCAAACTGGAAAGTTATAAATATCCTAACTATGCGTGTGTGTCTCTTTCTCTCTGTGTATGAGTGCATGTGTGTGTGTGTACTTATCTGTGTGAGTATGTCTCTCTGTGTTCATGTGTTCACGTGTCTGTGTGTGGATATGTCTGTTTGTTGTGAGTGTGTCTATGTGTGTGTGTGTGTATGGAATGTAGTGTCCACATACACATACACACACAACACACAGACTCACATGGACGCAAACAAGCACTCATACATGCAATTTGCATGCGTTGACGCATATACACACACAAGCAAAGGAACAAATGCTTGTCATGAAATGATTTTTAATTGATTTTTCAATGTCACTCTTCACCAACTCTAAACAATATCAGCAACTTGAACACAGCCAGGCAATGAATCAGCACTTTTCTAATCTTAGTTCCCTACTTTGTCAGTTTGTTTGGGCTGGTTTATGGTCTTTTGATGCACATTTGTCTATTTACTTCTCTTGTTCATTTTATTTATGCCCAATCAGTTTGTAGCTGTTCATGTTTGTGAGTGTGTATACATCAGTCTGTCAATTAGTGTGTGTGTGTGTGTGTGTGTGTGTTTGCTTACACTGGTTTGTTTCTTCATTCCTTATCAGCATCTGACCTTTACTGCATACATTTTTGTTTGGGTCTGTTTCTGATTTGTGATTGTTTGTTTGTGTACATTTATAATGACAATGAATTTTTTTATGAGGTTGTGGTTGGCAATTGTAAAGGGATTTAATTGGACTCGTGAACGCCACCACACTGCACGCTCTCTCTCACACACACACGCACAAACACACACACACACACACACTTTTTGCTTGGAATGAGAGTTTATTTCAGGACATTTATATGTGGATGAAGGGGGAAGAGGAATGGGTCTGGAATGAGGGATGGAGAGAAGAGAGAAGGAGAAGGCATGATAAAAGGACAGAGTGAATGGGAGACATGAGGGAGGGAGAAGACAATAAGGGGAGATGGAGAGTTTTTTTCTTTTCTATCATTTAATTTAATGCTTTAGCTGGGTATGTCTGTCACCACTAGTGTTAAAGACTGCTGAATCTCTCTCTCTCTCACATACACACACACACTATTGCTCTATTTCTTATTCGATCTTGGTCTTTTTCTCTCCCTCTCTTCTGTTTTTTCTGTCGCTCTCATACTTTCTCTCTTCTCTTTAGTAACCATGTTCTTTGTCTTGATCTCTCCGTCTCACATTCTCTTGACTACCTCTCTTTCCATCACATCATTCTCTAGTCTTTCTCTCTCGTCCCCTCAGCCTGTGACACGAACAAAGCTAAAGACACTTCTTTTTATTCGCTTCTTTTTTTTGTCTTGGTGTGAATAATTTGTAAAATTCCCATGATTCCAAATGGGGAACATTGCTGGCATAAAGATTCACACACCAGTGTGCAAGATGATGAAAGCAGACAGCAATTTTTAGAGCACACACACACACACACACAGAAAGAGAGAGAGAGAGAGAGAGTATGTTCAGTATGTATGCAACACTAAGCTGATAAATGCTTAGCTTTAATGATGCTACAGAGAGCAATGAAAAATGGCTGGTGAAAATGAAAGTTAAACTCGAACACAATGTTTTATGGGTTTATGGTTTATGGAAGGTAGCTCAGGAAGGCCGTTAAGCTTCTCCAGGCATGGACACACACACACACACACACACCTCTGTGGCCGCCAACAGTTTGTGTGTGTGTGTGTGTGTGTGTGTGTATGGGACAAACGCAAAGGTTAAACACAGGGAGGGCAGATGGCTCCAGACAGTGAGAGGACAACTGGTGACATGGCAAACAGCTAACATTTGGACAATGCTGCATGTGAAAGCCTGTTCTTAGGAGTGTTTCTTCTTCTCTTGTGTGTGTGTGTGTGTGTGTGTGTGTGTGAAAGGGGCAGGGGGGTAGAGGGGTGTGTATGTGCTTAATATGAAGCTCATTAATTTGCGTGAGAGGTACGCCCTTCATATATGGTATGCACACACCTTGCACACACACAAGCACACACACCACCCATGTATCCGGAAATAAAAACTCTCCTAATGAACCAGGGATATCTGCAGATGTAATTAATGCAGATATGTATTCTGAACACACACACACACACACACACACACACACACACAGAGAGAGAGAGAGAATGTCACTGGTGTTGGGGAGATGAGATGTGACCTTGTTGTACATGTGAAGATTGTGGAGTCTCAGTCATGGACAAGAGCTGGGTAAAGAGAATTTGTAATTCTAATTAAGACCTGATCAGCATTCAGAGATGGGTGTGTGTATGTGTGTGTGTGTGTGCGGGGCGGGGGGGTGGGGGGGGGGTCTGCAGAGCAATAATGACAATTCCACTGTGGAATAACAGCCTTATTAACACAGAGATCTCAGGAGATGACTTGTGATATTTAATGAAATACAAAACAACAACAGGAACAATAAACAGTAAAATTAATGGTAACCAAAGCAGTGCACTGTAGCTTATTCAGATGTAAAAAGGCTTCTAACTGGGTCTGGCTCTTTTTTGGGGCAGTGGGAATGTGTGCATGTGTTTTGTGTGTGTGTGTGTGTGTGTGCTTGTTTGTGTGTTTATCTTTGATGGTGTGCATTTTCTCCTAAATTTTTGATTTAGGAGATTTTTGGCACATACACACACACACACACGCATACACACACAGAGAGACAGAGAGAGAGAGAGAGAGAGAGAAGGTCCTTTTTCGTTGTGTGGGCATGTTTCACCTTAACATTACTGTTTAGTGTATGCAGGTATGTTGCAATTACAGACTATGAGAAGTTTCAGCTTATGGCTATGCTCCCGTTCGTGTGTGTGTGTGTGTTTGTGTTTGTGTAAAAGAGACATTGAGTGACTATGACCTGAGGCTTTGGCTATGAGATCTAACACCTGGCAGACCTCTCTGGATTGGCAGTTAGTGTGTGTGTGTGTGTGTGTGTGTGTGTGTGTGTGTGTGTGTGTGTGTGTGTGTACAATTAGCCCCACCACAATCAACACCTGACAAGCAATCCATTAAACTAATAAAATTGGAACTTCACTGTTCCATGTTACATACACATACACACACACACACTGTGCCAATTACGGCACAAGACGTGGCCTGTCGTGCCCTTACCATGCATGCCAAAGAAGTACAAGACCTGGCCCGCTTTAAGAAAAAATGCATGTCACACACACACATACACATATGCACACACACACACTCAGTGTGATATGTTCAGCTCAAAAGAATAGAGAAAGAACAAATAGACTGGGCCAAAGGTCGAAGGTGGATTGGTATCGATGAGGCTCAAGTTTGAGTGGCGCAGTTCTGGGTCTTGAGTGAATCTGGGGGTCCACGGTTTTCCTGTGTGACTGGGGTTTGCGCTTGTTGAACCATGTGGGCAGAATGACTGCCTCCGCTTATCACAATGAAGCATCAAAGAAAAGGAAAAGGCCAATCCCTTATCAGAACACATACAGAGATTTCTGGGAAATGTAGTCTTGTAAATGTTTGACTGTTCACATTGACACTCTGAACCCCAGGGGGGTTGGAGTGTGTGTGTGTGGTGAGTGGCGGAGGTGTTTGGATGGCTGGTGTCCGGTGGTGGGAGCAAGGGTCTGTCTTAGCAGCAGGGGGTTCTCTTGGCCAATCAGCATCAGTTGTTGAGGACAGGTGGAAGCTAACTGGTTTGCTCTCTCACCCAAATGGCAGTTGGTGTAGTCTGTGTGTGTGTGTGTGTGTGTGTGTGATCTAATTAGGAACTGATATCATTAGTGGTGACCAGGCGTCTCTATCCACTGACGGTTTAGGGTCTGGTGTTGGACATCCACATTTGGTGGAAAAGAAATCTTTCAGCCCTTGTGGCTGGATGCTGTGTGTGTGTGTGTGTGTGTGTGTGTGTGTGTTAATGAAAGCGGACTATACAAAATAATTGGCTTTGTCCAGTGTGTCACTCTTAAAGAGAGTGGACAACACACCTTGAGCGTTGTGTGTTGTGCATGTGTGCGGGTGTGTTTTGTCTGTGTGTTCATGTTTGTGTGTGTGTATGTATGTCTGTGTGTGTGTGTGTGTGTGTGTGTGTGTGTGAGCATGTACAAGTGTGTGTGTGTGTGTGTGAGAGTCAGTTGGCTCAAACTGCCCTCTATTTCTGTGTTGTTAGCTAATTAAAAATGACAGTTCTGAGCTGCCTGGTACCCCCTCTCTCTACTTTGTGCTCTCTGTCTGTCTCTCTCTCTTTCTCTTCCTCTCTCTCTCTCTCTCACTCTCTCTCTCTCACACACACACAGAGAGAGATCTTGTAAACCAAATGATAGAGGGGTGGAAGGAGCTTAAGGGACAAAGAACTGAGGAGTGAGAGACTGCATTAGACAGATATTGAGGGCCGTTTGGGGTGTTTATAACCTATTCACAGGCATCTTGTCTAAGTGTAATAGGGAGGACGAAAGTACTATCCTTTGTCCTTTGTTTATGTTTACATATAAATATTCCCTTGTATGTATGTGTGTGTGTGTTCCAGTGACACACTTTAACACAAATCTGTGTCACCGGCTGGCTAATTGGAATCACTCCAGTCCATCAGTGTGAGTGAAATCTTTATTGATCCTGTCTCACAGACTCTCACACACACACATACACACACACACACACACACAGACATACACACACCTCTTGCTCTCTGTCTCTCTCCAAGGTATTCTAGACAGCTCAATGAAGACATCACCCCAGACTTGGTTTTACAGTAAAAAGACAGGTGGTTTTACAATACATTTCCCATTTCACAAAGTACAGTATGTTCTGTACCCACCATGCCTGTGTACAGTACACTACTGTAAAAGTATACAGGGTTCATACTAAGCCTTAAATCCTGTGGTAAAAGAGACAGTAGTTACAGGCAGAGCTCATAAAACCTAATTTGCACTTTTTGCCCGAAGACAAAGTGTATTGTTGGGAATAGTGCAGTGTTGCCATTGGCCTAATAGTTACTATAAATTCCAGGAATGTATTTTAAAGAGTGGGAGGCATATACCCGCCAGACAGTTAAAAACACTTCACTATTCTCTAAGGGCACCTGTAGGTTTTAATGAACCCCATACTGTGGTTTAGGGTAGCTGGGAGCCTTTGAAGAAGACAAGATATTTTTAAAGATTCAGCACACACACACACACACACACTCCAGACTCAGTTGCAGGGCCTATTCAAAGGTGTTTGTCTCCTTACAGAAGTTATTTGTAAAGCACAAAGGGATTATTTTGGTGATTTCTTAGGGGACTATGTGGAGTAACGACATGAGATTTCAGCACTAAAGACTGCAGTGAGGGGAGGAGGGGGGAAAGTTGGAACATGCATCCATTTAATTCCATACCATTTGAAATCAAGTGAATTAATTTTATGAGTTCATTTTATTCACAGCAATGATTGTAAAGCATCACTATATAAATAAACTAATAAATATGCCATGTTCTAATGCCTTAGACTGCTTACTTCACCTTGAAGTGTTTTTTTATTAGCCTAAGTATGGTGGTTTGATATGCTTGTATCCTTGTATTCTTGATGATGGTAGAAATCATGCACAATGATTATTTTGATCAATCACAGCAGTTTTGCCACTATTAGTCAATAATTTCTAAATGTTCAAAAACATATATGAGGTAAACGTAAAAATTTGGATTGTCACTTGTTCATGTATTGGTGGTTTTACAGTAATGAACTGCACAGTATGCCCAGTATGGACTTATGGCTGTAATGGCCGAGTGGAGTGGGTTTGTTGTGCGTTTGGCAGTGCAGTATGAAAGAAGAGCAGTTGGGATGGTGTGTGTGTGTGTGTGATGTGGCGGTGAGAGGAAACTGTGTGTGGCTGCTGATGAAGCGTCCAGCTGATCCCAGGCTGCCCTGAGCTAAACTAGCTGAAGCTGGACAGAGCTGTCTGTTTGGTCTCTCATTTGTCTCTCATTCACTGCATATATATATATATATATATATATATAGAGAGAGAGAGAGAGAGAGAGGTAGTGTGAGGGAGGAGAGAAAGGGTATTTGACTATCTCTGTCTGTGACTGTCGTTTGTGTGCATATAGAGTGAGTGTGAGAGAGAGATAGGGAGAGAGAGAGAGATAGAGAGAGAGAGAGTGTGTGTGTGTGTGTGTGTGTGTGTATGTGTCTGCGTTTCCGTGTATTCAGGAGAGATGAGAGGGTGGGTGTCCAGCATTGTGCAGACGGGAAGAGCACACACACAAACACACTCACTTTCCCCCCTCCTCCCCTCACTGTTTCAGCTTCATTGAGTTCTGTTTAATTCAGCCCTCAGTGTTTCCAGAGGTTCTGTGTATAACAATGAGAACACATTAAGGGGAGAGGGATCGGACTCTTGGATTGGTCTGTGTAAGCATCCTCAGCAGACACTCAGATGACCTGTGTACACAATACTCTCTCTCTCTCTCTCTCTCTCTGTGTGTGTGTGTGTGTGTGTGTGTGTGTGTGTGTGCGTGCGTGTGTGCGTGCGTGTGTCTTGTTCTTTGTTTGTCTTGTATGAGGCGCCATTGAGAGCCTTTTGAAGGAGCGTTATCTGACCTTGCTGGTCTGGTCTGATCTGTGCTGGTCTGTCTCTGGTCTGAAGTAGTAAGGAAGAAAAGAAAAAGAAAAGAAAATGAAAAAGGCAGTAGAAAAGAGGAGGGGAAAAGATAGGAGAGGAGAGCAAAAGAAAGCCTATTTCATGTGTACTGTGCCTGTATTTATCTGTCTTTTCCTTCATGCCTTGTTCCATCTCCCTGGCTTCTCTCTCTCACTCCATAGTTCATTACAAAGGCATTAAAGAGCTGCTCAAACACTCAAGCCCCTGTTCCTGCCTTCATAAAAGCAACTATGAAATGGTATAGGCACAGGAGAAGGAGAGAGAGAGAGGGATAGAGACAAAGAGGGAGAGTGAGTGAATATTGCTTTGAATGAGGAAGGTTTCTCAGGATTCTCAGAATCATCCCTCATGAGGTAATGCAATGAGAATGAGAGGACGCACACACACACAACAGGCATGCGTCTGCAGCTGTGTTAAGGATATGATATAGTGAGGAGGAAGGCAGGCAAGGCTGAGTGTGACTTACAGCTGTGTTTGTCATTAGTGATGTGGACACATACACACACACACACACAACACACACATGCGCATCACTAACCATAATTCAAAAGCATTCTAAACACATACATCCCTTCTGTATTTAGTGGATATGATAAACCAACATGTATACACACACCCACCCACCCACCCACACACACACACACACACACACACACACACACACACACACACATACACACACACTTTCCATTTCATGCAGCTATTCTGGGCTTGGGCTGAGACAGCTCAATATGGATCCTATAAGATCACAACATGAAGAGAGCAACTATACACTTCATTTACAAGAACAACTATAACACACACGTGCGTGAGTGTGTGTGTGTGTGTGTGTGTCTGTGTGTGTGTGTGTGTGTGTGTGTGTGTGTGTGTGAGTGTGTGTGCATGCATGCGTGCACATTCTCCCATACACATAGTGGAACCAGAATGGCTGTGTTCCACACATAATACACACACATATCATATGAAACATTAAACAAATGAATGTGTGTATGTTTGTGTGTGTGTGGTGTGTGGTGTGTATGTGATGTCAGTTTTGCCAAGTAAACAGAATAAAGTAAGGTAATGAGTGCATTGTGGTATTTATGTGTTTAATGTCGGAAACAGATCAGTGGTAAATCGACTTGATTGGAACACAGCCATTCTGGTTCCACTATGTGCATGGGAGAACGTGCACGCATGCATGCACACACACTCTCACACACACACACACACACACACACACACACACACACACAGACACACACACACACACACACACACACACACACACACACACACACACACACACACACACACTCAAGCAAAGGCTGTGCCCTAACATCATGACATTAGGAAGACAGAAGGTTTGGGCTCTCACAGACCTGAGCCTGTGTTATGTGGGAATGCATGGGGCATACAGAGTCTATTGTCTAAACCAGTCATATAGACATGTGTTATATGGGTATGCGTGGGGCATACTGAAAATGCAGAAATGAAGTGCTAACATTCAAATGAACTGCACTTTCCCTCAGGTTCAATACTCATGAAGAAGTCAGTGTTTCCACTGAGAGACAGCTTTGTGTGTGTGTGTGTGTGTGTGTGTGTGTGCATGTATGTGTGTGTGTATGCCGTCAGCATGCAGGGCCTATTCATGGCATCATGAAAGCCTGACAGCCCAGTAGAGGTACACTCACACACACACACACACTCACATACACACACGCGCACAAAATACTCAGGCTGTGCGTCTTTCAGATCCCATCTTCTATGATGTTCAGGGCGCTCACAGTGTGAATCCTCCCTGGCAGAATGTCTTCATGATGCATTCTCTTTCACTGTCTCCTTCTCACTGTTTTTGCAAGCCTTTTATTGCAGGCTTTTTCTAGTTCTCATCTCAATCTCTTCTTCTGTCGTTCCATCTTTTCACTTTTCCGTCTTTCACTGTTTCACCAAATTTCTCTCTGTCCCTCGTTCTCTTCCTCTTCCTCTCAGTCTCTATCCCTGTCTCTCTCCCTCTGTCCCTTTCTCTTGTTCCATCATGCCTCTATCTGTCACTATTACACCTTTACACCTATTACACCTTTTACTTGTTTTTTATACCCCCTTTCTCTCTCTCCCTCCTTCCTCTCTTCGTTCTTTCCATTGCCACAGGATAACATCCAAACAGTACAGTATGATGAACATCTCTGTCTCTCTTTTCCTCTCTCTTGTTCCCTGTCTCTCATTCTCTTTTCTTGTATCTCTGTCTCTCCTTCTGTGTCTGTGTCAAGCAGTCACAAAGGTATTTTGAATGAAAATGCTTTATAGAAGAAATGCTATTAATAGCCCAGCTCATCTGTGACTGCTGAAATAAATAGACAGAAATTGCCATTGATAAGAGGAGTGGATGGCTGTCTTGGATGGCTGGCTCATTGTTGTTGTCAGGGACAGTGTCACCTCTCTCTCTCTCTATATATATATATATATATATAATTTTTTTTTTCTTTTTTCCATGAGTAGCTTTAGTGGGGTTTCAAAGAGCACCCCTGGGCCAGAGGTATCAAAGCAGAACAGTGGGTACCTTTTGTGTTTACTGTGCGTCGTGCATAGAACATATTCACTGCTCTACACACAACGCGTGCCTGTGTGTGTTCATACATGCTTGTGTATGAGCATGTGTGTGTGTGTTTGTGATCATAATGTCGCTGACAGTTCCTTTTCTTTTGAACATCCGGCTCTGCACATTCTTTTTTTTCCTCCTCCGTCCATGAATGGGAATTCTATTTGGTCACATCACTGAGGCTTAATATGGGGGCCAGCGCTGTGCTGTGCTATGTGCTATGTGCTGAGTGAGTGAGTGGTTGTGTGAATGTTTGTGTGTGTGTGTTCTGTTGCTGATTCATTGATCATTCATCATGTAACATGCATTGATTTGTAGCTTCTCGTGTCTGATCTCTAGAAGCTTTGGGGCAGTTAAAATAAAATTCATGCATGTTGTGTGTTTGTGGAAACACATTATTAGTGCCCTAGCTGTGTGTGTTTTTTTGTTTTTGTTTTAGTGCTTCATTACGAGCTTCAGATGGGTTTCAGCATCTTGAGGTTTTGTTGGTAATTATACCACCACCATGGTGTGTTTGTGAGAGAGAGAGAGAAAGTTTGTCTGTCTGTGTCTGTGTGTGGTATCAGTGCAGAAATATCCAAAACATGCTCATATCTGGCGGGCAACTGGCTGACAGCCACACACACATACACATACACACACACACAGACAAACACACTCACCCCAAAACTATCTTTAATGTGGTTGCCAGTGAGCCTGAGACATGTATCATTGAGTAACCTATACCCCACAGTGAGACACACACACACAAACACACGCACACACACACACACACACACACACACACACACACACACACACACAAGCAGTTTCATCCAAGTGAAAAGTAGACATACTTAACCAACATGCCAGTGTGAACCTTTGCATGCACTTTGGCAAGAACACATTTTTTCTCCCTCTGATACACATACATCTATATATGCTCACACACACACACACACACACACACACACACACACACACACATACACACATAAACACATACACAGACATGGAGCCTTGGGGAGTGCTGTCATCTCCAAGGCTTTGAATTGGACAGCCTGCACACACACTGACAGGCTGCCTCCTCATTACTGCCCTCTGTGTTCACACACACATACACACACACACACTGACAGGCTGTAGGGAGATAACTGGGGAGATAACGTTGGCAGGTTGGTGAGTTTTTAAAAAAAACTAAGCTCTCTGTACCTTTTGAAATCTTCATTTCCTCTACCATCTGTGTGTGTGTGTGTGCGTGTGTGTGTGTGTGTTCAGCTTTTGTCTGATGCATATTCACCTCACCAACAGATACACACACACACACACACACACACACACACACACACACACACACACACACCCATACAGGTAATTCAAAGTGTAATGCCTTTAAAGAAAGATAAGGTAATACTCGGTGTGTAAGACTAGAAATATGTAGAGTTTGGTCTTATGCACCTAAAATGCTTGTGAATTTTACACATGGTTATAAACATGAAACACTTAGAACAGACTACACACACACACACACACACACACACGCATACACACACACACACACACACACACACACACACACACACACACATATACCAGTGACTGATGGTTTTTGAAAGCTTCAGACAGCGCTTAACCTTTCACCTTTACAAGGGTTGAAGGCGTGAGTCACTTTACCGTGGTAACAAGCCCTGTGGCCTGGGATATGAGTCCCGCCTGTCAGATTCGACTCCATTCTCTCTCTCTCTCTCACAGACAGACATACAGACACACACACACACACACACACACAGATTCGGGGAGATAATAGTAGCCTAACTGACAGAATCAATAGAGAGATATTGGGGGGGGGGGGGTATGTGGATGGTATGACTAAAATGATACCAATGCAGGAAGTGACAAAACAGAGGAGGGGGGAAAGAGACAATGAGAGAGAGAGAGAGAGGAAAGGGGAATGAGGGAGAGAGAGATAGAAAGGAAAGGAAGAGGGTGAGAGACAGAGGAAAGAGAAGGAAGCAATAGGTTTACTTGCACTTGACAGATGAACATTAGTGTCATTTAAGTGTCATGTATGTGTATAGTGTATGTATGTGTGCTTGTGTGTGTTTATGTGATGTCTGTGTATGTCTGCATCTGTATGTGTGTGTATGTCTAAATTGATGTTTGTACTGTTTGTACTGTGTGTGTGTGTGTGTGTGTGTGTGTGTGTGTGTGAGAGAGAGAGAGAGAGAGAGAGTCTCTGAAAGGCTATTGTGATGGTGCAGAGGTTGGAGGGAAAACATGAGTTCGATTGAGTGAAAGCGCGTGAGGGATCACCAGTGTGTGTTTGTGTGTGTGTGAGTGTGAGTGTGTGTATGAGGGAGAGAGAGTACCAGGAAACAAAAGTGAGCTTTTTGTTTGGGAAGAGCTTATCTCAGCAAAACTTCTGCTACGGTTGTCGCTGATGTTAGCAGCTGTCGGTGTGTGTGTGTGTAAGTCAGTGACAGAGAGAGAGACAGAGAGAGAGTGAGAGAGAGAGAGAGAGAGAGAGAGTGAGAGAGATTGAGTTAGTTACAATATTGGTTGATATTCTTGTACATAATGTAGCTGATGCCTGCATGATGCTGTAGAAGAATACATGTTGTGTGCATATGTGTGTGTGTGTATGTGTGCATGTGTGTGTGTTTGTGGGAGTATGCATGGTTTTATGCAAGAGCATACAGTATTATGTATAGAAATGTGTGTGTATGTACGTGTGTGTATATAGTGTGTGTGTGTGTGAGTGTGTGTAGTGTGTGTTTATGTAGTGTGTGTGTATTTAATGTATGTGTGTGTGTGTGTGTGTATGTGTATGGATTGTGTGTATGTAGTGTGTGTGTGTGTAGGTGTGTAGGTGTCAGTCGGTGAATTTTCTGACAGTACTCCACAAAGCCTCTTTTGTTTGCCAGAGCACTGAGCGGAAGTGCAGAGCAGGCAGATGGAGCAATCTTGCTCTCTCTCTCAAACACACACACACACACACACACACACACACACACACACATACACACATACATACCCATCCACTTACAGACCTCTCAGGTGGAATTTCAACCCTGTTTCTGGAATGTTTTAACTGGATGTCGGAATGCTGTTGCCATGGAAATTGGCGAATGGGGTGCTCTTTGAAAAGCTCCTGTATCCCCAGAGATGGGCTAGTATCCAATGTGTGTGTGTGTCTGTGTGTGTGTATCTGTGTATTGGCATGTGTGACCTGTTGTCCAATAGGTGAAGATTAGAACCTTATCTACATCCAATGCTGTCGCCGCGACAACCAGCTGTAGACAACACACCATGGGGACATGTCTCCAGGGGAACAGCTTGTAGGCATTTAGGGATTAGTGCCCCTGTGTGTGTGTGTGTGGGGGGAGGGGGGGCGGAGAATGCTATTAGGGATTTAAGTAAGATTAGCACCTAATACAGTTGGGAAAATTGCATTGTGGAGTGTACTCACATGTTGTATGCTGCAGAGTATACACTCTCTCTCTCTCGCTGTCTCTCTCTCTCACTGTCTCTCTCTCTCTGTCTCTCCCCTCTGCACCTATACATGTAGACACACACACACTCATCTGCGCTCACACACACACACAGCCAACCATATACAGTATGTACATACACACTTTTAGTTCTTTTAGTTTCCTCTTTCCTCTTGTGTCTCTCTACCGATGATCCTGAATGGGTTTAATGATTGCCTGAAAACCGTGTGTGTGTATGTGTGTGATTAATTTCTTATTGGACAGGAGAGAGTAGTTGGGTGGATCCTGGATGACTCAGCACTTCCTAGTTCTTCTGGGTGTGAAGGTCGGTGTGTGTGTGTGTGTGTGTGTGCGTGTGTGTACAGAGCTCCCTGAACCCTGGTCACCCAGGCGGCGACTGCCCCGGTGAGCGTTGTTTGTTGCTTAGTGATCCGTGTCATGCTGCTCTGTGGAAGTTGTTTGCGTGTGTGTGTGTGTGTGTGTGTGTGCATGCGCATGTGTGTGAAAAGGATATCTCCTGTATCAGCACATTGCTTCTAAAGGCTTGTTAATCTTTGGCTTCCAGTAATGACCCACAGCCCTTCTGCAGACCAGCAGTCTGTAGTCTTTCTCTCCTTCCCTTTTCTCTCTCTTTCACTCTTTCCCTCTCTGATTCATTTGTTTCTATCCATCTTTTACTCATCTGTAGTTCTCTTTTCATCTCTAATTTTCTCACACTTGGTCTTTTATCTCTCTATCTGCCTTGCTTGGCTTCTCCTCCTCCCTTTCTCTCTCTCTCTGTCACACACACATAGCAACATGTATACTGACAGACCGACACACACACACACACACACACACATACACACACACACACACACAGTGTTTTTTTTGGGTTGTAAGTCCATGATGTATGGTCCAGTCCTAACATGCAGACTAGACCGCAGACATTGGAATCTCATTCCCATCTAGCTGCCGGTCAGTGTGAAAAATAACACGTCCCCATTACACCAGCTGGCTTTGTGTGTGTGTGTGTGTTTTCTTTTGCATGTTTGTGTGTGTGAAAGAGACACGGAGAAAGTGAGTGTGTGTGTGTCTGGTAAGTCAGTGAGACATTATGAAGTTGACCTCTGCATGTCTATGTTGCCCTTTAACACATCCAACCCCTGTATCCGTCTCCACCTACAACAACAACAACAAGCATTATCCAGCAGCTGTCAGGGGGTGGGAATGTGTGTATGTGTGTGTGTGTGTGTGTGTGTGTGTGTGTGTGCGCATCTGTGTGTGCATCTGTGTGTGCATCTGTGTGTCTCTCTTGGTGTATATGTTTGTGTGTCTAGGCTACATGCATCCAAGAACACGATCTGTGTTTATATGAGTGACTGTATGTGTGATACAGCAACAGTAGTAGTAATAGCAGTGACAGTGTTAGCATCTGTGAAAGCAGTAGTAGCATTAACAGCAGCAGCATTAGCTGTAGCAGCAGCAATGGTAAAAGAAAGTGAGCTTATGGGCTTGTTTGAGTTGATGAAACATTGGCTGAGATGATGATTAACCAGGATACCTAAGACGGACATAAGTGGAGTATAAATGACAGCTGTCAATTCGGGCACTTTCTGCTTTGTAGTAATGCTATGGCCATTGGCTGACCTCTTGTTTAGTTCAGCCCGGAGGATGGTTAGATAGCTGTAGTGTTAGCAGCAGTAGCAGTAGTAGCAGCAGTAACATTTAGCAGCAGAAGAAGTCTTTTTTCCAAGTCATCTAGATGCCTATATGTCATGGTCTGTCTTAGACACACAGATCAGTATCTTTATGGCGGTCAGTCCACTGGATGCCTGAAACATTTTCCACATATTTCAGCTCTGGACAGCTCGTGATTAGCCTAAACCCTGTTTGTGTGTGTGTGCACTTGTGCATATCAGTTTAGGTCAGTAGCCTACACACAAACAACATAGACAACTTTATCTTGGAGCAAAACCACCCAACCACATGACTATTTGGGAATATTATCCAATTACTTTGCCATTACTCTGTGTTGCACGCCCATTGTGCCTGTGTGTGCGTGTGTGTGTGTGTGTGTGTGTGTGTGTGTGTGTGTGTGTGTGTGTGTGAATGTGTGTGAGTGAGTGTTTGAGAGTGGGAGTCAGAATAAGTAAATGGTGTGATTGGGGCATAAATATAGTTGTATGGCGGTCCATGGCGCCTCTGCCTACCTGTGTGCTGTGGTGACTCAGGTAAAGGCTGTTACACAAGACTGCTCTTTGTGCCACTCTAAATATCCTGTGTGGGTGTGCAGGCTGGCCTCTCTGATTATGCCAGATGACTGGACTGGTTCCTGGGCTTGACTGTGAAGGTGTGTGTGTGTGTATGAGAGAGAGAGAGACAGAGAGGGAGAGAGAGAGAGAGAGAAGAGACACAGTGGGAGCGTATTTTGTAAAAGGGAGAGAACACATGTGTATATGTGTGTGTATGTGTTTGTGCATGTGTTTGAGAGAGAGTATGATTGAGAGAGAAAAACAAAGAGAGGGTATGTATATGTGAGTGAGTGTTAATGAGAGTGAGTGTGTGTGTGTGTCTGTGTCTATGTGTGTAAATGAGTGTGTGTTTATAAGAGTGAGCGTGTGTGTGTGTGTGTGTGTGTGTGTGTGACTTTCATATGTGATTATAGTGTTTCATTATCACACCTCCCATCCTGCTGAGACCTCGGCAAACCATGTGTGACCTTTCCCAGAATGCAGCTGGGCTGACCTGTGCTGATGGAGGGCACCAGGTCGTGTGCGTGTGTGTGTATCCACTCTCATCAGCCTATTTCTGCTCTCCTGTCACGTCTGGATGAAATCCATCACTTCTCCCTCTCTTTCTTTTTCTTTTTCTCACTCTTTCTCTCTCTTTCACACACACACACACATACTCTCTCTTTTACACCCTCTCCCTCTCTCTCTCTCCTCTCTGTCCCCTTTTCTCTACTCTTTTTATTTTCTCTTCTCTCTACTCTCTCTCTCTCCTCCAGTACTGTTTCACTCCAGTCTCTCTCGTTCTCTTGAACACTGTTGTGATTAAAGGTTAATGCGGTGGTGATACGATTGTGGGCGGCAGTGTGTGTGCGTCTGTGTTCGTGTGTGTGTGAGCACGCATGCATCTGTTTGGGTGCAAGGGTGAATATAGCAGTGAAATGCACAAGACTGTGTGATTATGATACCAGGACAGCAGCATGTCATTTGTGTATATGGATCTGTGTGTGTGTGTGTGTGCAGGCGGGTGTGTGTGTGTGTGTGTGTAAGAGAGAAACACACGAGAGGGCACGAGAGAGAGATTAATCACTAATATTGCTGCTGAGCAGTGACAGTGAGGTGCAGTTTGTACTGGATGTCTTCAGACTGCTCTCTGTGAACCGTCACACACACACACACACACACACACACACACACACACACACACACACACACACACACACTAATCTCAGTGGACTGCCACACTAACACAATGACCGTAAGCATTCTACATGTCTTCATCTGAAACCTCTCCTCCTTTAGTGAAAGGAAAGAACACTAGTTCTTATCTTGTCTTCCTCTGAAACACGAAAATCCTTTCTGCTTTCTCTTTGGAGGAAGTTGAGACATGCTGTATCCATGCTGTATCTATTCATATGAAGAATTTTCTTTTGTTACAACAACCAACGTAGGAGCTGTTCTAGCATGGGTGTGGTGAACATTGTTCACATACACACACACACAAACACAAACACACACACACACACACACACACACACACACACACACACACACACACACACAAACACAAACAGAAACTTGGAGCTAGGGCAGTGACAGACCAGCTAGTGTCTAGCAGCAGAGAACCTGACCCTCTTCAGGGGCTCCAGTTTTGCCCTTTCATTATGGGACTCTGAGAGGGTTTGAAGTCTTTCAGTTTTTAAGGGGTGAGTGGCTCTCTCTTGTCCTCTCTCTCTCCCCCCTCTCCCCCCCCCTCTCTCCCCTCCTCTCTCTCTCTCCCCTCCTTTCTTTATTTCTGTCGCACTCTTTCTCTCTCCCTATGCTTTTCCTTCTTTCTTACTTCTGTCTGTTGTTTTGTGCCTTCCCAACACACACACACACACACACACACACATCACACCACAAATACAGTAAACACCCTGTCTCTTTTCTAGTTCTCTGGTTTTCTGTTACAGAAGGCAGAAGAAGCATCACCTTGGAAGCAGTAGCAGACGGCCTGTCTGATTGGTTTGCAAAGAGAAGAGAGGATTGGCGCGCGCACACACACACACACACACGCAATTTTTTTTCACTCTTTCTCTTGCACTCAGACACACACACTCTTTCTATTCTTCTTCCTCATCCTTCCTCACATAGACACACACAATACACACATTTCTGAGAACCTACCAACTGGCTGTCCCAGAGTTCTTTCTATGGGCGAACCCGGCGTAAATAGTGCTACCCTCTGGTGATGCTGGCTGCTGTCTGATGCTGTTTACAGTAACTATCAGATGCCATTCTAGTGTTGCTTACCATGCTCACTGTTTAGCCCAGTCAAACCTCCACATGACATTTTCTTCAGAAACCCACAGAAAGGTGTGATTCAGAGAAACATGATTTGTCTGTGTGTGTGTATGTGTGTGTGTGTGTGCGTGGGTGTGGGTGTGCATGTGCATGTGAGAGGATTCTAAGTAAGTGGCTGCTATGGGAGTGTAGTTGATCTTTAATATCTGCATTCCTTAACCATTGCAGTTTTGTAAGTGTGCTTGTGTGTGTGTGGGAACGCCAGTGCCCACACCTTTCTTAGGAATGCAATTGAGTTGGCACTCATGCCCGTCTGCCTGTCACCTCAGGTTTAGTCAGCATATGTGTTACACACCTGGGTGACTGTGGGTGTGTGTGTGTTTGCATGTACTTGCAAGTGTGTGTTTGCCAGTATGCATTTGAGGGGGTCTGTTTGTGGCTGAAGGTGGGCACTCTGTGTGCGTGTGTGTGTGAGAGAGAGAGAGAGAGAGAGTGCACACTTCACACATAGTCCTGTATAGTCTCATCCTCATGGCCTTAGCTCATCCTATTCACAGAGTTTAGGATTGCTAAACCTCAGGCTTATTCAAAGACTAAAGGCTTAGTTTCTACCTTAGTACTACTATTAACCTAGTTACCTGGAAACACACACACACACACACACACACACACACACACACAGAAAGAAAGAGAGAGAGATTATACAATTTGGTTGTTGTGTCAAGTTATAATAGTATGAATTGTTGTAAAAACTCTGTTTTGTTTGTGTTTGCGTTGTTTTTGTTAAATGTGTTAAATGTGTAAATGTTTTGTTAAATGTGGAAAGGAGGGAAAGAGTTTTTGAGTTTGTCTAGATTAGTGGACTTTGAGGAAGGAGAGAGGGGACAGTGAAGGTGAGATACAATGGGCAAATGGTCTCCTGATGACCTGCTATGACCCGTCATTAAGAGAGTGACAGCTGTGGTGTGTGAGGTGTGTGTGTGTGTGTGTGTGTGTGTGTGTGTGTGTGTGTTTGTGTTTGTGTGTGTGTGTGATTTTCACCAAATATCAGCCTGTGTCAGGAATGTGACACAGACTTTGGTGCACCCTCACACTGACTGTTTCCCATAACCTTCCATAAATGCCATGTTTTTACCTAACATGGGCAATTAAGAAATAATACAGTGCTCTGCCCATCTAACTACCATCACATTATTACACACTACCATAATATTATTTTATGGCAGTAACCCAGAATCTGAAAAACAGAGCTACACCTCAATACTAATTTAAACTTTCAGGACATCATGTACAGAACAGTTTTACATAGCAACTGCTCTGTCCAAATGTGCAAATACTATGTAATGAACAAATGCACATTAAACACATTAAATTAAGGGGTAATTAGGCAACTATAGTTAATTAAAGATAAAGAGTCCAAACAGACTTTGTGGGTACTGTGCTTAAATGAGAGCAGACGGAGGAGAGGCAGATCTGTCCACT
>JAIFZK010000001.1:18657500-18660000 GCA_027481765.1 Tenualosa thibaudeaui
CTTTCTGTCCATATTGTTTTATAGCCTTCATTGCAGCTCGTCCACATGTCTTCAGACTAGTAAACCCTTACTTAAACCAGCCTTGTCATCACACTTTTAGTTAACGTGTCACACAAGTAGGGCTGATAGTGAACTGAGAAATGGCTTTATTTTAAAAGTGATTTTTGTAATGTTTCCATTTAGTTGCATTCATGCCAAAGAAATGAACTGTTTTCAATGTTTTATTCAGCATGTGGATTATTGTTTACAATGGCTGTTATTACTGTTACAACAAGCCCTCCCACGTGGCACCTATCTAAATGTTGAAATTGCATTGATTTAATGTTGAGATTGCATTACAGTAAAACGCTGTGCTATAACCTTTGTTGAGTGATTAGTTGGATGGTTTGTGTGAGAGACAGATGATTGGCAGATGATTGGCTTTGAAAGCCCACTGACTGACAGACGATCTGGTCCTCTGTCATTGGTTGACATTTCTGAGGGGAGGTCTGATGGGTCTGACAGAAAAATGAAAAATGAAGTGGTCTGGCTGGTGAGTGTGAGTATGTGTGCGTGTGTGTTTGTGTGTGTGTGTGTGGCCATTTGTAGTCCTCTAGTCTGTCTTTTCTTTCCCTCTTTTATTGATTTTTTTAGCCGCCTTGCTCCTGCCGAAGGTGTTTGTTTTTGTACCATTGTTTTAGGCCAGCACAATTTGAGTTTGTGTGTGTGTGTGTGTGTGTGTGTGTGTATGTGTATGTGTGTGTCTGGATAAAATCAGTCTGATTATGATTCCTAGGCCATGTATGTTACAACAGAGGAATAGCAAGCAAACTTTATGAAAACAACATACCACAATACACACACGTATACACACACACTCACACACTCACAAACTGCACCCCTATTGCTTGTGCAGAAACCACTCTCTACAGGGGCCCAAGGCTTTAGTTGCTGAGCACTCTAGGAGTGTGTTTGTGTGAAGCAACCAACTGACATATACACACACACACACACACACAAATGTGCACGGCACTCCCACATACACATACAGATGGCCAAATACACCCATGTATTGCACGCACACACACACACACACACACACACACACACACACACACACTCACTCATATGGATGGATGACTCACTGAGGCATGTCCAGTTTCTCCACAGCTGCTGGCATCCTCTGCTTGAAGTGTGTGTGTGTGTGTGTATGTGTGTGTGTGTGTGTGTGTGTGTGTGTGTGTGTGTGTGTGTGTGTGTGTGTGTGTGTGTATGTCTGTTCTCCCAAACTTAGCCCTAGTCTGCATCTACTGCAATTCTGCTGCACTATACCTTTTACATTACTTCACCCCATTTTCTCATATACCGAATGGGACGTACACAAAGCTAGGACTAGCCTTAATTTATGTACTGTACATTAAAGTGGATGTGTAAGCTTGGGTTAGACAAGCATGGCTGAAGCTGTGGGAGTCTCTGAACTTTCATGTTTAGGGGTTAGGAGATGTTTGATGTCTGTAGTGGTTAGCTGTACTCATTTGGCTACAATAATAACAAATGACTTTTATCACTGTCATGACACTGGTATCACCATAATCAAAACAAGACCAGACTTTCAGACTAATTGACTACAACCACATATACTGGAAACTAGAAGCATACCAATAGACAAGAACACATCATTAGACCACTGGCTCTCAAGAAGACGTCATTAGACCATTGGTTCTCAAAGTGGGGTTCGCACCACGTTGCCTAGGGGTCTGTGGAAAAGTTTGCTACAAAATAGCATCAGAACAACGGATAAAAGCCTACATGGTGAAATTTGTGTTGCGATTGTGAGGGATCTTTGCATTAGAAAATGTTCTGCTCCATGAGGGGTCCCTGGCCCAATGAAGTTTGAGAAGCTGCTTTAGGTTAGCACTCCGTTTGCAGTCATTCTTTCCCCAATATACTTTCTTGCCATTGAAGTATCCAAAACATACTTCTATAGGTTTGGTATGAAGTGATGCTTGGGCCAGACATCCTGATCACTATGTCTGATGTTGAAACGATGGTATATCTGTGACTGGATTATTATGGCGACAGATTGCTACGGACTGCACATGACTCCCAGTCTGACTCAGTTCTGTTTGGTCTACTACCAGAGAGGGTTCAGTAATCAAGGATCTGTGCTACTACTCAATCTCATTCGTATCTAGTCAGCTTGAAAAGTTCATAATTTCTGTTCCCAGCTTAAAGGATGTGTTTAGTTGCGATGGATGCTTCTGAGGTATTGAAACCATGAACATGGATCCACAAGTCTCAGGGAGTTCATATTCTCCCAGATAGATTAGTGTGAAAGTAACAGTCCTCTCTAGCAGTGTTCATCCTTTTTTAACAGCCAAGATGGAAGATCAACATCTGCCGAATAAATGAAATATCACTATAACAAACATATTTTAGTTTTAAATGTAAATGTAAAATACTTTTGAGACTGAAGGATTTTTCAGATGCAGATGCCAAACCACTTGCAGTCATTTCAGCT
>JAIFZK010000001.1:18665000-18672500 GCA_027481765.1 Tenualosa thibaudeaui
ATGTGTGTGTGCGTGTTCATGTGGGTGTTTGTGTGTGCATGTGCATGTGTGTGTGAGTCTGTTTGTGTGTGTCTGTGTGTGTGTGTGTGTGTGTGTGTTTGCGAGCAGTAGCAGTGGTCTTGCTATACCCAGGAGGGTTTGTGATGTTTTAGTGCTGCAATGACATGATTCATGTTGGACGGCAAGATCTGTCTCTCTCTCTCTTTTCCTCTCTCTCTCTTTCTGCCACTCCCTGTGTCTGATGCTCTCTATTCTTTCATCCCCCCTCTCTATCTTCCACTGTCTTTGTGTCTTCTTTTATATTGTTTTTCTTTTTCTATCACTTAGTTTACTTTCCTCATTTTCTCTCTCTCTCTCTCTCTCTCTCTCTCTCTCTGTCTCTCTATGTGTACCCAACAGACTAACCCATAGCCTTAGGTGTTGTATGGATGCCAGATTGTATGTGGGTCACAGAGCACTCACATATAAACACACAGACACACACAAACACACACACACTCCCACTTAAATGTTCACTAACAAACGCTCAGTCTGTCTGTCTCTCTCTCTGTCTTTGTCTCTCTCACACACACACACACACTCACACACACACACACACACACACGCGCGCAACTGTGCCTGCACGCACATTTTGTGTCAAGCATTGCACAAACCAAAACTCCCATGCAGAGCATTGCAGTGAGGGTGTGATTGATCTAAACACACACACACACAGTTATACACACACAGTCATACACACACACATATTACACAAATGCCTGAGTCAGACACATACCCATTCATAGAGATAAACTGTACACATGTTTTGTTAATTCTGCTTCATACAGCCCATGGGCCCTGTTAGGTGTGTGTATGTATACTGTGTTGTGGTGTGCTGTGCTGTGCTGTGCTTTGCTTTTGCATCATAATTGTTTGTTGTTCTTGTTAAACTGAAAGAAGCCATCAGACGAATTAACAAAGGCAAGGAACAAAACTGCGTTCTTTCTCGCTCACACACACACAGACGCACGCACACGCACGCACACACACACACACACACACACACACACACACACACACACACATACACAAGACCAAGCAAGAGAGAGTATGGAATGTGGAGACCAGTACTTGTATATTCATTAAGGACTAAAGGAAATGCTCACATCACTGCAGACATACACTCTGAATGACAACTCCCAATTATGCACCATTTTTAATTAACATTCTTAATAAAGTGAATACGCTCTCTGTTGTGCAAACACTCATCTTCTGGTTTACACACTAAGCTTTGCATGCACAAACACACACACACACACACACACACACATTCTGGCTTAAAATTAAAAACCAGATTATTGCCTTGCCATATTACTGTAAAGCCTGCCCACACACTTCCACACACACACTCATATACACACACACAAAGAGAGAGAGCAAGAGAAGCAAGTTATGCCTTTTGCCTTTTATTAATGTTTGATTTATTTTGACAGTATGGTTTTGATCCAGACCTTGTTCGCTTTGATGGCGTTGTTGTTATGTGTGTGTGTGTGTGTATGTGTGTGAGTGTGTGTGTGTGTGGATAGGGGTGACTGAGTGAAAGTGAGCCCTACAGTGTCCTTAGATCTCTTAGTCTCTTGCATTGACTATTTAAATGTTATTCTTGTACTATTTTGACACACTCTTCAAATTGTCCCTTTTGATTTTGATTTTGTATGTACACTCCCCAAAAGAGTATGTGTGTGTGTGTGTGTGTGTGTGTGTGACTGCCTGTCTGTGTAGGGAGGTGTTTGTGAATGTGCCATGCATGTTTGCACTCAACTCAAGTAACTCTTTTACCAAATCAAATCAAATGAACAAAGAAGCACAAAGCAAAATGGTCTAATTACAGATTAAAACAAAACAAAAGCATTTCTTATGCTATTTATAAATTCATACATACATACATTCATACATACATTCATACATACATTCATACATTCATACATTCATACATACATTCATACATACATACATACATACATACATACATACACACATTCATACATACATTCATACATTCATACATACATTCATACATACATACATACATACATACATACATACATACATACATACATTCATACATTCATACATACATACATACATACATACATACATACATACATGCATACATGCAAGCGTCTTTGAGTGCTCAGAAAAGCGCTATATAAAACCTATTTATTATTATTATTATTATTATTATTATTATTATTAGTAGTAGTAGTAGTAGTAGTAGTAGTAGTAGTAGTATTCATGCATACATACATACATACATTTATGAGGAGCCACTCAAGACATTATTCATTCTGGCCCTCTCACATACATGCATTCTCCTTTCACATACATACATTCTTCTTGCACATACATACATTATCTTCTCACATATGTGTATTTTTACTCTTACATACATATATTGTACACATCTCACATACATATATATTACTCTCACATACGTATATTTTCCTTTCATATGCATTCATATTTGTAATCTCTAAATAGAATATGTGCATGTGAAAGAAGACTGTATGTATGTGTGAGAAGAATATATGTATGTGAGAGAAAGTATAGTTGAAACGGAAGCAGTATAGTGGGAACGGAAGGCGAGGCATTTATCAAGCTGTGATTGGCTGAAAATGTCCGGTCCTGATCCTATGTGGGGTTTTTAGCCAGCACAAACCCTCTTCTCTTATAGTACTACGTACCGCCTGTAAATCTTATATCCGTATTTAGTACAGGAGCAGAAATATTTTTCAGACATCAGATATTTCTTTACCTTACCTTACTAAAATTAATGAACTCTTCAACAATATTCTAATTTGTGAAGCTTTATCTGTATTGTGTAGCTATACAAATTGTAATGCATTACAATTATCAAGACACTAACAATAAAGTGCATACAGTACTTAGTCCACTTTTGCCTTGTTCAAGTGAATTGTAAACAAAAGTCATTATTGATTGCCTCTTGATTTACCTTACCTTACTAGAGGAGAGGAGAATGTATGTATGTGAGAAGATAATGTATGTATGTACAAGTAGAATGTATGTATGTGAAAGTATGTATGTGAAAGGAGAATGTATATATGTGAGAGGAGAATGTATGTATGTGAAAGGAGAATGTATGGATGTGAGAGGAGAATGTATGTATGTGAAAGGAGAATGTATGTGTATGTGAGAGGAGAATGTATGTATTTGAGTGCTAAAAATGTATGTATGTGAAAGGAGAATGTATGTATGTGTGAAGAGAACGTATGTATGTGAATGTGAAAAATGTATGTATGTGAGTGCAAAATATGTATGTATGTGAGAGTGAAAATATATATGTACATGAGAGGAGAATGTATGTATGCAAGAGTGAAAACATGTATGTGAGAGGGCCAGAATGAATAATGTCTTGAAGGGCCCCTCATATACATTCATACATACATTCATACATACATACATACATACATACATATATTCATACATACACACATACATTCATACATACACATATACATACATACATACATTTGCCTTTATTTACCTATTTGCTTTGCATAGTGGCTCAGTTGCAGGTCAGTTTGGATAAAAGTCGTTCACCGAAGGATTGAATGTAAATGTGGAATAAGCACACAGTGTGTATGCACACACACACACGCACGCACACACACACACACACACACACACACACACACACACAAACCCTGGTGTTTTGGGGAAATAACCTCTTCTATTTTTGTGAATTCATCCATCAGTTATTTTCTTGATTAATCAATTAGTTGTTTCATCAATAAATTGTCAAGAAATTGAGAGAAAAATGCTCAAGGCTCATTATGTCCTCAAACCACTTGCAAAGAGTAGGTTACTATCAGAGAGCAGCAAGTAGAGCTGACAGTTTTAAAGTTAGAGAAACTGCCTGTGTGTGTGTGTGTGCGTGCGTGTGTGTGTGTGTGTGTGTGTGTGTGTGTGTGTGTGTTTGTGTGTGTTTTCTATCCCTCATAGGGCATGTGTAAGACTTGGCTGTCATTCATCAGTGCAATTAAAGCACATTAGTGGAGGCATTTTGCTAGTTACTGTTGTGTGTGTGTGTGTTTGTATGTGTGTGTGTGTGTGTTAAAATACACTCTTTGCTAGTTAGTGTTGACGTATAGCCACCATTTGACGCTAATGACTTGACTATTCATCTTCATTATGGAGAACATGGCATCACATTCGCCACTGGTGCATTTCCTCATACACTTAAATATAAACGCACACACACATGCACACACATGTATACATGATGTGTGAAAATACAGACATTCATACATATTCATCTGTGTGTTTTGTGTGTGTGTGTGTGTGTGTTTATGGGCCTGTGATAAATGTGTTTCCACTTAATCCTTGACTTTCACTTTAGACCTGGAGACACAATTTAATTTTAAGCTGTTTCAGAGTCAAACTCTCTTTCTGTGTATGTGTGTGTGTGTGTGTGTGTGTGTGTGCGTAGATGCAAGTGTAACCTGTCAAAATGCTCATTGCAAATGCAGGCCTACACCTCCACTCTCCGCACTGTTTCATGTGTCATCCTGGCAAGGATAGATAAACACACACGCACACACACACACACACACACACACACACACACACACACACACACACATATACACACTCACACACACACCAGACAGAAAGACAGATATGTCTTTTCATATGAATACTCACTCAAGTGGAAAACACCTGTTACCTGAAGCATACTCACAGCCCTCCAGTCTTTTTCTCTCTCTTCCCTTCTCTCTTTGTGTGGGTGTATGTGTGTGTGTGTGTGCGCGCGTGTGTTTGTATGTGTGTGTGTGTATGTGTGTGTGTGTGTGTGTGTGTGTTTGTATGTGTGTGTGTGTTAGTGTGTGTGAGTGAGTGTGTGCGTGTGTGTGTGTGCGTGTGTATGTGTGTGTAGGTAAGACAGAAAGATTGAAAGAGATAGGGTATCTGAGAAAGGGAGAGATAGAAGAGATGGTAATGTCATCATATAAAGAGAAAATATGAGAAGAAAAAGAGGGTAATTTCAGCTTGAAACAGCCAGATTGTGTGTGTGTATGTGTGTGTGTGTGTGTGTTCCTCTTGCTTGGTGGCACCCTCTGCCAAGATGCCCTCCGGAGCATGCTTCTGATTGGCTGTGCTGGTGGGAAACAAACAGCGGGTAATTGTGGGTAATTTGAGCAGTGCATGCTGGGATTGAGGGAGCCTTAACAAGCACCTGCCACAGCCGCCTGATACTTAAGCCAAAGGGACACAGGGGAGAAGAGGAGTGGAGGCCAGGCCTGCTACAATACACACAAGATAGAGACAGGACAGAGAAAGACAGTGAACAGGGAGGGCGTGGAGGAGAGCTAGAAAGGAGGCAAATATGAAGAAAGAGAGAGAGGGAGGGAGAGAAACAGAACAAGAAAAAGGGAAAATTTTGTTGTATTCACATCACTTCTTATTTCACTATTTCACTGTTGTGCCACTCTCCAAGCAACCACATGGATGTGTGTGTGTGTGTGTGTGTGTGTGTGTGTGTGTGTGTGCGTGTGTGTGTGTGTGTGCGTGTGTGTGTGTGTGTGTGCGTGTGTGCATGTGTGTGTGCACATATGTGTACAAGTGTGGGGTTTTTTAGGTGCACAGCGATCACGTGGTCAGTACTGAACTGACAGATTTGTGCTGCTACTGTCTCTGGTGTATGTGTGTGTGTGTGTGTTTGATTGTAAAACTTTAGTGAATAGAATGACAACGGAAGGACATGCCGTCCCTTGGGGTTCCGTATGATAAACTTAGATAAGCAATCTCTCTTTCATACGCACACCCACACACACACACTTACTTACACACACATGCACACACACCCACACACACACACACACTCACCCCTACACACACACACACAGACTGTGTAAATGCACTCTAATTAGACAGACAAACTCTAGGTGACAATGGAACTCTTTTTAGTGCCACAGTGGTAGTCTGTGTTTACATCTCCCCTGTTGTGTGCGTGTGTGAGTGTGTCTGTGTGTTATGAAATGAAATGAATACAAGGATGAGTGTACCCTTTTGTTTAACAAAGCATTAATGGCAACATACACACATGCACACACACACACACACACATACAGTATGTGTCTATGCACTCTTACCCCCTTACGTCTTCGTCTAAAATCTCTTTTATCTCTTTTTTTGTTTAAATCTGGTCCTGTTGTTTATTATTTTTTTAAAGAGGAGTTTATTCCTGTTTCTTGCCTCTT
Organism: Tenualosa thibaudeaui; assembly: GCA_027481765.1. Classification (NCBI taxonomy): domain Eukaryota; kingdom Metazoa; phylum Chordata; class Actinopteri; order Clupeiformes; family Clupeidae; genus Tenualosa; species Tenualosa thibaudeaui. Next base: position 18,671,261 of record JAIFZK010000001.1, read on the forward strand.
ATTTCTTTTTCTGTAAAGCACATTCAGCTGCTTGATTATGAAATGCCCCATATAAGTAAATTTTGCCTTGCCTTGCAATGGGGATGTAGGGAAATACACTGAGAGAGTAAAATAAGAGAGAGAGCTTTGTACCATGTCCAAATAATTGGAATGCAGTTTGTTCTTAGTTTCACAGGAGAGCTAATTGGAGTGAGGTTTGTGCATAGGAGAGCCAATGGAAGTGAGGTGTGTAGGATATTAAATGTCTTTCCCCTGAGACAAACATCTAAAACATCCTTGGACTCTTTGTGCTGCTGGCTTTGGTTGTAATAAGCTTGTATTGATCGTAGGCTCTGTGTGTGTGTGTGTGTGTGTGTGTGTGTGTGTGTCTGTGTGTGTGTGTGTGTGTGTGTGTGTGTGTGTGTGTGTGTGTGTGTGTGTGTGTGTGTGTGTGTGTGCGTGCGTGTTTGTGTGTGTGTGTGTGTGCTTTTTGATAGCTCCAGTGTACTTTTGAATGTGACAAATATGTGTATAAGTGTACTCTCTATGTGTGTTGGGATTATTGACTGATGGCTCTCAAGGCCAGGTTCCTCCAAGGTGGGAGCTCCATGTCTGGGATTGGAATAGACTCATTAGGGCTTAACAGTGGAGTGTCTGTGTGTGTGTGTGTGTGTGTGTATGTATGTGTTAGTGTGTGTGTGTGTGTGTGTGTGTGTGTGTGTGTGTGAGGACCATAAGTGCGGGTTTTTGTGAGCATTTGAGTGTGTGTGTGTGTGTGTGTAAATGTCTTCTCCATTAATGCTTTGTTGAAAGAAAGAGAAAGGCTGGAGATGACCTTCACCACTAAATAGCAGTATCCATACATTCATTCCTTACAGCATAATCACCCACCCACTCACACATGCACACACGTACGCACACACACACACACAAACACACACACACACACACACACACACGTACCTGCACACAGGCAGTCGTATACTTTTGCACAGACGTGCACACATGCACGCACACACACAAACACACAGTTGCTCACAGCCTCATCAGTTCTTTCTCTCCATTTTTGATTCTGTCTCCCATCCACACACACACACACACACACACACACAGTTGCTCACAGCCTCAGCAGTTCTTTCTCTCTGTCTTTGATTCTGTCTCCCATCCACACACACACACACACACACACACACACACACACACACAAACACACAGTTGCTCACAGCCTCATCAGTTCTTTCTCTCCGTCTTTGATTCTGTC
>JAIFZK010000001.1:18675000-18727500 GCA_027481765.1 Tenualosa thibaudeaui
GGCTATTCAATTAGCAGCGGTTTGTGAAAAAAAAAATCTTTTCTCCTGAATTCAGTTAGTTCATAATGCTAAATGCACACTCTCTGGTCTCTCTGGAGAGTCCTAGTCACTTAAAAGCAGTGTCCAGCTGTGGCTGAAAGCCTACAGGGGTGTTGTGACACTATGGAGGTTTACGGCACATAAAAGATGCTCAGCATGGACACCCCTTGGCGCAGTCATAACACACCCATAAAGACTTTTACAGTCAATCAAGGAAATGGAACGTCTGTCTCACTAGTCTATGGGTGTAACAGATGATTTGGAATCCCTCACAAATCAGGACCATAGACAAGGTGGAGCATGGCTGATGTCAGAACGATTGTTTCTTTATAATCTGTCACTGTTCTTGGAGATTTTTGGATGTATAAACAGAAAAACACACTCAAAGCACCTTTAGTTCTCCATTCACACAGATAAAATGCAATTTAAATTGATGAAAACTAAATTTGCAATTTATTGCAATTCTACATACATGTGTTTCCATAGCTGCTCAGAGCTCTTCAGCTGACTAGAAGAATGTCTGTCTGTTTTGTCATTCCCATAATGCTGCATCTGCATTTCTTCATCTGAATTTCTCCTGATTGCGCTTAAACTATGTAGCTGACTGTAAGCTCAGCTCATGGGATCCTAGTGCGTTAAGGGCATCTCTGATAGCTCTGAGGTGAGGGTTTCTGGGAGTGACGATGGGCCATACTAGATTAGATTTTTTTTACGTTTTATGCAAGAATGGAAGATTCAGGTGATTTGTGAGGAGGCATTAGAATAATTTTTCTTCAACTCTCTTGTCAAACTGGTAAATATCCTGGTAAATCCTTTAGTCGTCAAGTATGCCATGGTAACAGTGCTAATAGCAAGAGCCTGAAACAGAGCAATGCATTTTAAGAAACTTAGATACGCTTATTAAACTTAGGTTAAGTAACTTTAGGTATGATGCTACTTTAAGTAATGTTTAGTTAATTAAGTATTTCATTATTTTGTAATGAATTAATTAGTTCATCAAGATATGAATGCTACTGAGTTCATAGTTTGAGAGCTAGTGATGTCTGCATAATGACAATGAGTGACATTTATGTGTGCCTATGGCAGCTAAGACAAAGAACGACACTTGATGGTGATGTTTACAAGACCAACATTGCCACAGTGTCAGAAAGAAAAGTGTCTCAAACAACCATGATGGTTTGTGGCATTTTAAACAATGACAGTGTCCAGTGACTGTGACTGACGTTTGTGTTGAATGGTATGCTAAGGTGTGTGTATGTGTGTGTGTGTGTGTGTGTGTGTGTGTGTGCTGTGTGATGGTGACATTTACGTGATGATGATTGCGCTCTGAGGAGGTGGGGCAACGGCCGTGCTTATCTGTGACGGTAATGACATCTCTTTGGCTGAACCGAGCCTCTCCTCCATGATGAATAGCACTGAGTGAGGGGTCTGTTAATTGAAATAAGAGAGGGATGAAAGAGAGAGAGAGAAAAAAGAGAAGTGTGCTTGGCCTGGCCGTGGCCCTGAGGACAGGCACAAACTGGGTAGAACAGAAGTGTGTGTGTGTGTAAGTGGGGTGGTGGTGGGCAGAGTGGCTAATGAACGGGCAGCTGTGGCCTCATCTGTCAGACCTGACTAAGCGCCAGTCCCCCCAGCTTCCATGGCAGACCTGATTAAACGATCTGTCCACCCCGATCACATCACCTCTCATTAACTGGCCTCACGGGGGCCAGCCTTTGTGTATGTGTGTGTGTTTGTGTATGTATGTAAGTGTCTATACAGGTGTTTGTGTGTGTGTGTGTGTGTGAGTGTGTGTGTTTGTCTGCCTTAAAATGTTGCTGATTACATCTTACTGTAGGGCATTATACAGGGCATTATAAGTTCACGCATAAAATAAGCACACACACACACACACACACATACTTATATTCACACACACGCTCTCACAAACACACATGCATACACATTTGCACCCCCTCCCCCACACAAACCACACACACAAATACCACACTTACACAATGGTGGATCAATAGTGATCTCCCTTGGAGCCTCTTGAAGCTGCCTGTGTGCTAAACGGCCTCACAATTTAATCAATCACACTAGAGAGACAGGGAGCGAGGGATACAGACAAAAAGAGCGAAAGGGAGAGAGAGAAAAAGAGAAAGAAATAATGGAGAATTTGATTGGGGGAAAAATAGCAAAGAGATGCAATAGTTAAATACTGCAGATTCAGGGAGAAGCCGAATGTGTGCGGATATAATTGTGTGTGTGTGTGTGTGTGTGTGTGTGTGTGTGTTGGAAAGCATCAATGCATATTACATGCATTAAAATATGTGGTTTTGTTCAGGTGTGTGTGTGTGTGTGGGGGGGGGGGTATCATCTGTGAAATACAGACAGAGGGATGAGCAAGAGGAAAGAAAAGAGGATGGAAAGAATGAACAAGGAAAAAGAAAAGATCTGGAGCTTCAGAGTAGATTGATCACTCACACACACACTCTCTCTCACACACACGCACACACACAGATAGAGAGAAAGACGGGATTTAGAAGCTCTCTGTAGATTGATCCTGGGTTTTAGCAGGACGACTCCCTGAGCCGCTGACTAGGTATTGATTGTGGAATAATTAGCAGCTGCTTACAGATTCCTCACACACACACACTCTCTCTCTCTTTCACACACACACACACACACACACACACACACACAAAACATATGCATGCATTCAGACACATAGATAGTGAAGAGTGCTGAATGTTTAACAGTGTTTACTACCAATGAATATGAATGTTATTGATTGAATCTGTGTGAATGTGAGTGTGTGTGTGGGGGCGTGTGGGTGGGTGTCTATATATAAGCACATGTTGTATATGTTTGTGTCAGAATGGAAGGTAAGTTGCATGCGTCTGTGGAAAGCTGATAGAGAAACACACACAGACACAAGCATAGAAACACACACACACCAGTCTAAAAGCAGGCAGATAACCACAGACAGGTACACAGAGAGACACACACTAAGAAATGCACATGCAAATGCAACAGTCAGACAGACAGAGACAGAGAGAAACATATTGACACACACATACACACACACACACACAGGTTTATGAGGAAGTGAGCCTTCACAGGATATTTAGTTGTTCAATTCTGTTGATTGGAGCCTCTGATTTCATCATGGAAACCCAGTTCATATCCTGTCTGTATGTCACTTTAACACATAGGAGGAGAGAGAGATGCAGAGGGAGGAGAGGGTAAATGATGGTTAGAAAGAGGAAGGGAGAGACAGAGAAAGATGGAGGAAGGGAGAATGATGGTCAGAAAGAAAGAGAGAGGGAAGGAGAGATGGATGGGGACCGAATGATTTAAGGGAGAGTTGGAGCGAGTGATGAGTTGAGTGGAGGAGTAAAGTATGGCGTTATATTCAGCACCTCTCTGCTGAGGTTTGTGTGCCACAGACTGAGCTTCCCATTCTCTCAATTTGCTCACACTCAACATCCCCTCCTCTCTCCCTCCCACCACTGTGTGTATGTGTCTGTATGCATGTATGTGTGTGTGTGTCCTTGAGGAGTTGGCTCTGACTCAGAGTGCTGCTGATAAATGCTTCCCTCTCAGACCCCCTCAAGCTCATAACCCCCCCCCCCCCCGCCCGCCCCCCTCTCTCTCCCTCTTTTCACTCCATCACTCTCTCTCTTCATCCTTTCATCTCACCCTCTCCATACTTTCACTCAATCACTCTCTCTCCATCTCTCTCATTTCACTCACTCTTCCTTTCTCCATTCCTCCTTTCACTATCGCACGCTTTCACACTGCCTCCCACAGACACACACACACACACACACACACGTACACACATGCACACACACACACACATACACACACATAGACACACATGCACACAAGTACACACACGCACACACACGCACACACACGCACACACACACACACACACACACACGTACACACACACACACACACGCACACGCACAAACACAGGTGTGTGGGCGCACACCCACCCACAGGGACATACGCATCTTTTTGTCGCTAGCTTCACAGACATGTTTCATATCTCTGTCTCAATTCTATCTGTTCTTCATTTCTGTCATACATACACAATTTCTTCTCCTCTGTCTTCATCTCTCTTTACATTTCTCACTACACCCTCCACCTTTCCCTCTTTCTCTCGTTCCCACACCATCACCCTGTTTCTCTCTCTCTCTTTCTCTCTGTCTCTGGGACTATTATCAGCTAGCCACACAGAGACTGCATTCCGTCTGTCTCTATTAGTTTCTTCATCCATACACACACACACACGCACACACATGTATTGCCCCTTTCTCAAAATTGCACACAAACACACACAAAGAGAAAGATAAAAAAGCAAAAAAGCACACACATGCACACACACACAAAACAAACAAACAAAAACACTTTTGTACTTTGCACACAAGTACTGTACACACTAGGGCTGTGATAAATTGTTAAAAAAATGTAATCTCGATTCACGCCAACATATGATCTCATTTCTCAGTGTCATGAGTTTTTCTGTATTTTATTTTACGTGCTACATCACAAATAAAGGCTCCTGTTTCTTTGTCCTCTGGGAGTCTCTCAAGTTCCCGCAAGCATTGGAGTGTTTTTGCTTTCTACCTCAACCAATGAGCAGTCAACCTTTCCATCACGTGATTCAGTGTAGCAGCCGGCACTTTGAGAGTTTTCGAAATGGTGCAGTGATGAGTGAGTGCAAGGCGCCTTTAGGTAAACTGTGCTCAGGAGAAAAATAGACTGCAACAAGAATGATAAAACCCAGGTGGTAGTGAAGAGAATCAGCCAACTGCCCTTACCGGACCAGTTGCCTGAGCATGTATAAATTAACTACATCCCTTTGGAAGCAGTGGCTGCAAACAGCAGGAGGGACAGACTTCACTGTCACCTATGAAGATAAGTCCACCACCCCAATCACACATGTCCTTAATGCATTCTTTCATTCTTTTCACAAAGATTACATAGGTGGAGGACTTAAGTAGTTAGTTAATTTATACATGCTCAGACAACTGGTCCGGTTAGGGCAGCTGACACAAATAACACAAAACCTCTGGCTAGGCTATCTGTATGATGTTCTGCACCAACAGTTTTTAGGGCAAAAATAATTCTAAACTCAAATAGGCATTTCAATTAAAAAAAAAAAAAAAAAACATTTTTTGCAGAATCGTGCAGCTCTAGTACACACTGTCCCAGACCATGAAATCACACAGAAGGACATACACACACACACACACACACACACACACTACTCAGTCTAAATTCAAAGTCAACTCAGTGACCTCTCTCTACGCCCCCCCCCTCCCCCACTATCTCTTTAAGATCCCCATCCTCTCTCCTTCCCTTCAGTTCATTCCCAGTAAGATGGGCTCTTGTGGGACACTGCAAGATCAGAGGTCAATCTGGCCTCTTATTAAAAACATATTGAAAACACTCAAAATGACTAAACTGTTGGGGAAGACTTTTTCTATGATGTTTGTATGTGTGGGGGGTGCTAGTACACCTAGTAGACATGACCTTTTATTTTCTCTCCCTTTCTCAGAAAGTACTCTCTCTCTCTCTACTGTATATCAGATGCGTGTGTTGTTGCACTCTGACATTTCTCTGGTGTATCTTCCATCATCAGCTTTCACACACACACACACACACACACACACACACACACACACACACACACACACACCTATTAATGGCATTCCCAGAATAGAGTGACTCTAATAGCAGAGGTGAGTAGTAGCCGGTAATTGTGGGTAGTGTTGTATTAACCGTAATTGTGGCTGGAGTAGTTGGATAATTTGTGTGTATATGTGTGTGTGTGTGTGTGTGTGCGTGTGTGTGTGTGTGGTGTTGGGTAAGTGTGGATGCTTTACATGCTTTGGGTGGCCTGATGGATTCTCAGTAATAACAGGGTGGGAAAGGAGAGGAATTTCCCCACGCAAGCAGAAAATGCACAGCCAGTGGAGAAGCCTCTTCATCCTGTCCTTTATCCTCCTTGCTTCTTCTTCTTCTTCTTCTTCTTGTCCTTCTTCTTCTCTTCCTCTTGACTAGTGGTGTGTCTGTGATGATGTTTTAGGATGTTTTATGTTTTCCTGTTGTTTGTCTGTGTGCTCTTGCGTGATCAAGGGTGTGAAATCATTTCTGTTAAGAGTTTATGTTGTGTAGGTGTCTGGTGTTTGACTGTGTGAGTGTTTTGGTGTTTGTGTGTGTGTAATTGCCTGTGTGGATGTGTGTTTGTGGCAAACAGACATAACTTCTGTTGAATTGGTTTGAGTGTCTATGCATACATCACAAGCTGGCTCTTTGTGGTGTGTGTGTGTGTGTGTGTGTGTGTGTGTGTGTGTGTGTGTGTGTACTCACACACATGCGTAATGGAAAACCTAATTGATTTGCCTGTAGACAGATTCCCTAATATAGGACATTGCAGAGGGTTCATCACAGGCGACCACAACTCTGTCCAGAGGGCCGTATACAAACCAGAGTTTCTGTGCTGTGTCAGGTTCATAGCTCAGGACATCATGAGACCAGGCTTCAGAATGAGCAGGAGAGAGAAAGAGAAAGAGAGAGGGGGAGGAAAGAGAGAGAGAGAGAGAGTGAAAGCCACAGATATTTGCTAGGATTAGCAGAATCACTGTGCATTACTGCATTCCATGCCAAACCCACAGCTGCAGGCTACAGATGATGTGTGTGTGTGTGTGTGTGTGCGTGCGTTTTGGTGTTTTACTGTTTATGTGAAATCAGTGTGTTTTGTGCATACCAGCATGGGTGTTTATTGTTTGTAGGCAGGCGTGTGTGTGTGTGTGTTGTTGCTCTAAATGATTCGTATCGCTTCACACAGATAGCATCCCATTACCTGCAATTAGGGCATGATACAGTGGCTAATTAAAGGCGTATGTGCTCTGACAAACACGCTCACACACAAACACACACACACGCTCATACACACATATACATATACACATGCGCTCACGCACACACACACACACATACACACACACACACACACACACACACACACACACACACACACACACACACACACACACACACACACACACACACATTTGTCATTGAGTTATAGGGTGAGGTGCTGATAGCACCGCAAAGGCCCACCATCTCCTGCACGTCATTCATGCATATGCATCTCCTGCATATTCATCATCCAGACATCAGCTAGTAGCTTAGTGCTGCAACATCCCTTCTCTGCAAGAGCTCAAACAAGGTGGCCTTGTTGCCACACACACTAGATGTACATACACAACCACAATACAGTGCATTTTCACACATACACATACACATACACATACACATACACATACACATACACACACACACACACACTCACACAAGCATGGCCCTGTGTAGAGTGGTCTCTGGCCTTCAGGTGATTAATGGTGATCAATATTCAATTATTAGTGCCATGATTCAGCAGTTATGACCTCAGATACAGGCAGGCACTCTGCAGGCCTAAAGCTGTCACTCAGCGCTGTGTGTGTGTGTGTGCATGTGTGTGTGTATTTGTGCTTCTATGTGTCTGTAGGGTGTCTGTCTGTGACTTTGTGTCCTTGAGTTTAAGTGTGTGTGTGTCTGTTAGTGTGTGTGTGTGTATTTATTTGTTAATTAATTGTTTATTCCTGTTTTTGTGTTTGCATCCACTTTGTTTTCCTGTGCCCCTTGTGTTTGTGTGTAAACATGTGTGTTTACACAAGTCTACACAAGTCTAAAACACGTGGTGCTTCTTGAGTTGTTTGGTTGTGAATTACTGTAAGTTGTCCACATCCTTGTGTCCGCTGTGTGTTAGGATGTTGCTGTGCACTTAGCTTTATTTTGTGACAGGTTCATGTTTACAGATAGATGTTTCTGTTGTGTTCTGTTCTGTAAACATTAAAGGATATTAGTCTGTGCGTGTTACTCATGTTTGTGTGCGTGTGTGTTGTCTTTTGTAGTGCAGTGCAGTGCAGTGGCACTGGGGTGTATAATTCTGGAGGTCACCCTGCCCTTGCTCTCAGTGGGAAGTGTGTGTGTGTGTGTGTGTGCGTGTGTGTCTTAGTAGTGTATGTCCTGCCCAAGCATATAACCCTGCTAAGAACCTATCGTTTCCTCGCCCTGGTTTTCTTAATTGTGTGTGGGTGTGTGTTGATCTAGACTTGGTTTCGTTTGTGTGGTTGTTTTAGCACCACCCTGAGAGTTGTTGTTGAGCACCCTTCACACATGCAGACACACACACACACACACACACACACACGCTGAGCCATCTGCTGTGGCCCATGGTGTGCAGACTGAATCTCAAAGAATCTTCCATTCCTTCTATGCCTCTTCAAGACGACACGACAGAATATTCCATCCCACCCAACTAACCATATGCCTCTCTATTTCTCTCTTTCTCTCTTTCCCAAATAAGCTTTTTTGGGACATTTTCACACACTGCCAGTGTATTGGCAGGGACATCTCCAAACACGTTTCCAACATGTTGAAGGCAAACAAAAGACAATTACCAGAAGACAAAACCCATGATTGCCATCACCAGATGAAGATTAGGGATGGGTTCTTGATTTGGGATTATCTGAATGCAGTCCAGTTCATTGAGTGGCTAGATTATGATGGGTCTCTTCTGTCTACTTGTTAAGAGACTCACCAGTGTGGGCTAATGTCTCTAGATGAATGTCTGTTTCTGTGTATGAGAAAGGTGTGTGTGTGTTTGTGTTTGTGAGTCGTGTGTGTGTGTGTGTGTGTGTGTGTGTGTGTGTGTGTGTGTGTGTGTGTGGGTATACACAAGCGTATATAACCATGTGTGTGTGTGTGTGTCTAGTCTGTGGCTGGAGGTTATTGTCATGCAGAATCCAACATCAATGCAGAGCAGTCCCAAGGGACCTGGGTTTTCTGTAGCAGGAAATGTAAGTGTGTGTGTGTATGCGTGCTCTTTCATATATCAGGGTTTATTGAAATGCTCTTCTCTTTTTTGTCCTGGTAATTGCTACCTCTTCCTCTTTCACCCTTTCTCTCTCTCTCTCTCTCTCTCTCTCTCTCTCTCTCTCTCTCTCTTGCTCTCTCTCTCTGTCTCTGTCTCTGTCTCTGTCTCTCTCTCTTGCTCTCTCTCTCTCTGTCTCTCTGTCTCTATCTCTGTCTCTCTCTCTGTCTCTCTGTCTCTCTCTCTTGCTCTCTCTGTCTCTCTCTCTTGCTCTCTCTCTCTGTCTCTCTCTCTCTCTCTGTCTCTATCTCTGTCTCTCTCTCTGTCTCTCTCTCTTGCTCTCTCTCTCTCTGTCTCTCTGTCTCTCTCTCTCTCTCTCTGTCTCTATCTCTGTCTCTCTGTCTCTCTCTCTTGCTCTCTCTGTCTCTCTCTCTTGCTCTCTGTCTCTCTGTCTCTCTCTCTGTCTCTATCTCTGTCTCTCTCTCTATCTCTGTCTCTCTCTCTTCCCTTACTCTCCCTCCATCTGTATCTGCCTGCTGCAATGTAAAAGGAGTGTATTATAAAGATGACCTTATGTGTGACCCGTGTGTAAGAGTGTGTGTGTTTCTGTTTGTTTGTTTAAAGGACACAGAGGTTACACACAAATGACATAGACAGGTGCACGAAGAGCTTGACAGTTTGCTGTTTTTGTGTGTGTGTGTGTTTGCGTGTATTCATGGCCTTCATGCATATGTCTTTGTGTGCATTTATGTGGCTGTATCTAGGCAACTTCATATATTTATGTAAGTGTATGTATGAGTGTGTGTGTGTGTGTGCCCTTACATACAGTGTTTATGTCCTTGTGCTTTCATGTCTCATTCTTTGTCCTTTATATACCTTTGGGTGAATCTTTCGGGGCGTGTGTGTGTGTGTGTGTTTACACACTCCCTTCTTTAAGCACACACATTTCCACAGTTCGACAGATTTTAGTATACATCACTTCTGCATCTGTATTCTGGTCACTCAGTCTTTTTAGTTTTTCTCTCTCTCTCTCTCTCTCTTTCTATCTAGCTCTATCTCTCTGTCTATCTCCCTCTCTCCTTCTCTCTCTCTCTCTCTCTCTCTCTCACCCCTCTCTCCTCTTACTCGCTCTCTCACCCCCCTCTCTCTTTCTCTCTCTCTCTCTTTCCCACCCTATCTCTCACACACCCACCCACCCACACACAAACACAAACACAAACACACTCACGCGCGCACACACACACACAACACACACACACGCACACATACACACACACATACACACACACACACACACACACACACAGTTTGATGGCAAAATGGAGCAGAGCAGACTTCATGGCTTTGCTGCACACAAGCTGTCCTCTCAAAGTGCCATCCTTCCTGTTCACACTCTGCACACACACACACACACACACACACACACACATATATATACACACACTAGCAGATTAGCAGCCTGTCAATTATGTCTCCAAAATTAGGTTCTTTATTTATCCAGCTGACGCATGTGGAGCCTCTCATGCGCACAACCAAAAACACACACTGTCGCACACACTTGCAAACATGCACACCCACTCACATACACACACGCTCTAAAACTACATTTATTTATGTAACTACAGTCACACATCTTCACAAAGCGCACACACACACACACACACACACAGCTGCACACAGTTGTTTGAGCAACGCACAAGGTCATGGTTAGAGGCAAGGGTAGTGTTAAAGGCTCCCCATTTGGACAGATTCAGAGGGCCAGCTAACACACACACACACACACAAAATCTAAAACAGCAGCTGCTCCACAGTCACACTTAGAGAACACTCATACCCACACACACATGCACACACACACACACACACACACACACTGTCAGAAGCCAGAGCGCCCAGTTAACGAGACGAGTTGGGATGGGGACTAAGGAGAGGTGAGAGGTTGCCAATGTAAAAGTGAAGGATATTTATTTTCCAGATTCTTAACGAAAACAGCACTAATAAACAAAACACTTTCATCTAATGAAATAAACAAAACTTCAATTTGTCCAAAATACTTCAGTCAACACTGATATGCAGCACAATCAATTTACTCTGCACATACTCTGCACATACTCTACCTCTCAACAGGAAAGTAACGTCACCCTGCAGAACACACCAGAGGCACTGAACCACCCCCTGTTATATACACAAAGGTATTACTGCAAATTGGCCCAAATTGGGACACTTAGATCACACCAACTGATCAGGGAAACACAGCATAGTTAACCAAAGCACAAGATAGATCATTCTAACATTTCTACTGTGAACAGTGTTAAGCATAATAATAACTAAGCATAAGTTGTAAATACATACAAATATCCTTGCTTTGCATAGTAAAGTACAATATGCAACATTAACTTGGCAAACACTCTGAAAAATCAGAATGAGGGTTTCCCCACCCCTGCAGAATGACACAAAAACTGTCCCATTGCATTGTGCGTTTCTGCTGTAGGTCAGCTGCAGAAAGAGCGGAGGGTCATGAAGTGTTGTGAGGAAGTGTATGTAGGGAACACAGCATACACCCACACACACACACACATACACACCCGCATGCACACACACACACCTTGTCCTGTTGATAACAGGATTGGTTTGTCCGGAGCCAGGTACCCAGTTGTAGGGCGGCTAGTGTGTGTGTATGTGTGTGTGTGTGTGTGTGTGTGTGTGTGTGTGTGTGTGTGTGTGTGTGTGTGTGTGTGTGTGTGTGTGTGTGTGTGTGTGTGTGTGTGTGTGTGTGTGTGTGTGTGTGTGTGTGTGTGTATTGGTGTGTGTGTGTGTGTGTGTGTGTGTGTGTGAGAGAGAGAGTCAAGAGTCCTGCTGTGGGATATGAGCAGGACATAAGGAGGGATCTAGGGCAGAAAGATAAGAGAGAAAGTTATAGGGCTCAAGGAAGTCACAAAGAGTCGAAGCTTGGTTAAGGGAGGATGTGTGTGTGTGTGTGGGTGTGTGTAGTGTGTAGGGTGTAGTGTAGTGTTTTACAGCCATAAATGCGTCTGTATCAGATTAGCACTACCGTTTAATTGGCTCCATCCGAGCTGTGAAAGTACTCGTCTATATCCCCTGTAGCCGTCAAAAGGCTGCCTGTGTGTGTTTGTGTGTGTGTGTGTGTGTCTGAATAGGAGACAGATATTGAAGAAATGAGACAGTTCAGGGGTGATAGAGAGTTCATTTTGGGATTATATCTCAGCTTTGGGCACCGAAATACGCCTGAAATAGATAGGGTCATCTGAAGGGGAATGTGTATTAGTGTGTGTGTGTGTGTGTGTGTGTGTGTGTGTGTGAGTTAACAAAGAGAGAATTATGATCTTAGCGTAGCAGACCTGCTGATCAGCCTGACCGACTCACCCCCTCATCAGTAGATGATAACAGCAGAAAAAGAGCCCCTCTGTGCCTCTCTGATGGTGTATGTATGTGTGTGTGTGTGTGCCCATTTTCTCTTTTCCCAGTTGGCCCCAGTAAAGAGTGGATAATGAGGTGTTTGTGTGTTTACAGTGTGTGTGTGTGTGTGCGTGTGTGTTAACATGCATGTGTTTTAGACTCACATCTATGAGTGTGTGTGAGAGATATACAGAGAGTATTTGTATGTGTTTGCATGGTACTTATTTCATTAGCCGTTTTAGCTGTTAGACAGTGTTTGTGTGTGTGCGTGCGTGTACAATGTGAGCCTCTTAACGGCTCTTAGCAGTAACTGACTGACAGGCAGCCTCAGTCAAAACAGGGATCAGTGGGACTCCTCCTTCACCCTTGGCTCAGCCATTCACTCACTGGGATTAAGGCTACGACACACAGAATTAGCCTACGGGCAGCTCCACAAAACGCACACGCACACACACACACGCTCATAGATAACATACTTTATATTACTATTACTACTCTGCTCTTCTATATTTATATAAGTGCAATATGCTATAACACTTACCTATTATGCATGTATAAATTGTATATAAATGACTTGTTTTGGCCTCCATTCATCCACATTGCCATCCAGTCTCCATGATTAACACTGTGGCACATAGAACTGACCTGCAGCTAGGCTAACTCCACAATGCTATCACACACTAAACATTTATAGATATGGCATAAGCACTTACTACTGTGTGTTTATTCAGTATATAAAAGTTACTTGTTAGCTTGCCATCCATCTATCCTATCTGGGGGGCAGTGTAGCATTCTACCGGACAGTTCCAATTCCAAATACTCCCAAGCACACTAAACATTCATGAAATACACTCCATTGCAATTATTAAGTATTTTACACAATTTACTATGTTTGTAAATTACTGTCTATATTACATTATTATATTATACACAGAATAGATGAGTTATGTCTGCTATGTCCCCAGTCTAAACATTCTCCTTCTGGAGTAAGGTGTAGTGTGTTTGTGTGTGTGTGTGTGCATGTGTGTATGGGTAACAAGCCCACAGGCAACTTCACACACTTACACAGTCAAGTTTAAATGCTGACAGGAATGGAACCAAATTAAAGAGTTATGCTTTTTTAATAAAAAGAAAAAAAATATGAATGAAATTTTCCCATAGGCAACTTTGAAGTACTTCTAGGCATTCCAAATGTTTATGAAAAAATGTGTTTTTGCTTATGAATCCCCATAGATCCACTGCAGAGTGGATCCTCTTACAATGAAAGTGAATATCCAGTCCTCTGAGGAGGCTCTGAGTCAGTAAGTGTTATCGTGCATGTTCATTGTGCAAGAATTACTGTATATTGAGTACTGGGCATTACAGAAGAAGGCATTGTGCTGCATGTGTGGCCGCATTATTTCCTGAAGTAGTTTGGTTTCCTGGACAAATGGGGTTAATTTGGACAGTTTATGAGCAAATAAGACATAAGAGTATATTATGGCGACTAGTGAAACAAAAAATAAAAATATAGGTTGAACTAATGCATAAACCATGTTGACTCTGAATAACATAATTAATATATGCAGTGATCGGATTGGCTCCATTGTGACTCCGCACAGGGTGGGCAGGAATTTCTGAGATGCTGAGGGGATGTGTTCAAATAGTGAGGAGGAAGAGAGAGAGATAGAGAGAGAGAGAGAGCAGAGAGTCATGCCAGTAAAACACTGCTGAACTGAATTGAATTGGATTAAGAGAAAGAGAGAATAAGAAGAAGGTATAAGAATACTTATTATCAATGGGCAATTCCACGCAAACTGTCACGACACCAACTAAATGCCATGGCACTTATATGATTCGAATTATTAGGTAAGAAGTTTTACAAACAATCTACAATCAAGCAGAGTAAATGTGAGTAATCAGAGTAAATTTGATGTAATCATCATTCACATCACACCATGCCATGGCATTGTGCTGCCGTTATGGACGTGACAGTTTTGTGTGAAATTGCCCATGTATATTATATTTCACATGTGTACTGTGTATCATGTACAGGTCTCTCATGTGTATTGTGTGTATGTACAGTTATATGTATGTGGATGAATATGTTCATGAAAAAGCAAGAGAGAGAGAGAGAAAGTGTTGTATGTTGGAATTAGAGAGCATCTTATTTTGTATCTGTCTGTATATTTATTTATGTGCTGATGTCTTTATGTAGGCCTAGTAGGCTCAGCAATACAAATGTCTTTTGGATTAGAGACAGGGAGAGAGAGGGACAGAGAGAGAGAGACTCTGTCTTTGAAGGAATGGAAGAATGGTAGCAGACAGATATGGAAGGAAAGAGTGTTAAAAATGCACAGAATCACTTTTTCGTGTAATGGAGAAACATTTCACCTCTGCATGCTCCACAGTAACTCTAATGACACGCATGAGGCCACCTCCTTCAGGCCATTGCACCTGATCGCTGGCAGCAGGTAGTTCTAACAGCCCCTGAATGAAGTTGAGACACAGACCGACCACAAGCTAAAAGACCTGGTTATGCAGAGAATTAACATTTTCTTAATCTAAAGTGAATGAGTAAATTAATTAATGCCAGAGCACACATATCACATGTCCAGGGCACTAATCCAGCATCCACCATCCACTCTGCTGTAGTCCTCCTCCAGAATACACACACACACACACACCTGTAAAACACATACATACACTCACACACACACACACTTGTAAAACTGACACACTCACACACACACACACACACACACACACACATTCCATTCACATTTGTACAAATTCCCACCCCATGCATGCATGGCTATATAAACAAAGTAAAGCTTGTGTTCCTCTGGAGGTTTCTATCAGAGCTGGCCCAGAGATGGAACAGGAGATAGCAATGTATGGGCTAGGCCCAGCTAATGCATACAAAGTGACTCTATTATCTCTGACTGAAAATCACTTAATTCTGGATTTTGTTAGCTATTACTGAATGCAAACAATGTGGTTGAGAAACATACACACACATACATACATACACATACATACATGTGCATTTGTGTGTGTGTGTGTGTGTGTGTGTGTGTGTGTTTGTTTGTGAGAGAGAGAGAGAGAGAGAAACAGAGAGAGAGAGGGAGGGACACACATACACACACATATGCACACAGAGATAAAAAAGCCTTATTGTGTCACATGGCTGGTGTGTGTGTGTGTGTGTGTGTGTGTGTGTGTGTGTGTGTGTGTGTGTTTGAGTGTGTTTGTGTGTGTGTTTGACTGAGTGAGATGCTAGGGGGTCGGTCATTAGGGGGAATCACCAGATGGTGTGTGCTGTTTGGCATCTGTGATTCGTCACTATCTGTGCCATATCATTCATGTGATGAGCTTGCATTTACACACACACACACACATACACACACACACAGAATCATTACTCATGTCAAGAAAAACAGAGTGTGTTTTTGGAGATACATTAAATTGTGTGTATCAACCAAGTATAACTGATCTTGACCCTCACTTTTGTGTGTGATATGTTTGTGTGTGTGCGTGTATGTGTGTGTCACCTGTCCACAGTCCTCTCACCTTCAACCTTGCGTGAACCTTGGATGGTGTGAAAATGTGTGTGTGTGTGTGTGTGTGTGTGTGTGTGTGTATGTGTGTGTGTGTGTGTGTGTGGACAATATGGTAATTACAACATAGAGGGGGAGACCACATTAGTTGATAGATGGAGGTAGAGAGATAGAGAGGGAAATGGAGGGAAAGAGGGAGAAAAGGAGAGAAGGGGATTAGGAGATAAAGTGAATTGCTGCAATGGAGAGATAGAAAGACTGATAGAGAGAGGGAGAGATAAAGGTTAATTCAGCATATGTGATTAAGATGAATAGGTTGCATATGGCACCACTGTGATGTGTGTATACGTGTCTGTGTGTGTATGTATGTGTGTGTGTGTGCGTATGTGTGTATGTGTGTGTGTGTGTGTGTGTGTGTGTGTGTTGGGGGGGGGGGGGTTTATGGGGTGCGTAATTGGGTGGACAGCCTATGCTTAAATCTACTGAAATTTAAATTAATGATCAAGTTGGACAATCAACGATCAACACCTGTGTTTTACTGTGTGTGTGTGTTTGTCTTTGTGATTTTATATATGTGTGTATATGTGTGCGCTCGTGTGCGTGTGGTGTGCGTGTGTGTGTGTGTGTGTGTGTGTTGCAGTGTTTAGGGGTAAACAGAGCTGCATTGGGCTGATCTCTGATCACATCTGCTCTGGAGCATTGGGATCACCTTCCTGATTAATCAGATCTTGACTCTAATAATACTGCATATTTAAACACAGCAACATCTGCGTAGATCTTTGGACAAACATACACACATGTATCATGGCTGAGCTGAGCTGAGCAATGCTCAGTGCGTGTGTGTGTGTGTGTGTGTGTGTGATAGAGACACTCTCCTTGTAGCATCCTTGTAGTCACTGTAGTCTTCCTTTACAAGGATGTCATGTTGAATTCAAATCGAATGTCATAACTACCTATGGGGTTTGGTTTGTGTGTGTTTGTGTGTGAGTGTGTTTGTGTCTGTCTTTGACGTTAGTTGCATGCTTGTGTTATTGTCGCTCAACAGCATGTAGCTTGTCAGGTCAAATGGAGGGCATTTTAATCAATACATATGTGTTTGTTTCTCTCTCTCTCTCTCTCTCTCCCTGTGTTTGTGTTTGTGTGTGTGTGTGTGTGTGTAAGTGTGAATAGTTGCCCTAAGGAAGTTAGTAATTCCTTATTTCATCTAATAGCCAGGTCTGAATACTGTGCCTGTGTGTTTGTTTGTTTGTTTGTTTGTGTGTGTGTGTGTGTGTGTGTTGGTCTAATGAGCAGTGTGCTGTCATGGTGTTTCAATGGAAGCGTAAACAGAGCGTTACCACAGGAACAGGGGGTGAGAGCCTCTCTGTCAGAGTGTGCAGGCCCACTGGGTTTGTTATGACAGCACATGCAGTTTCACACAGACACACACACACACACACACACACACACACACACACTTTTACACAGAGACTCACACAGGTGTCCACTTTCTCTCTCTCTCTCATACACACACACTCATGCAAGTATACAAATTTACACAAACTCACACATGAATACACACACAAATACACACACATACACACACACATATATGCACACTGTCTACCAGCTGAACCAGAAAGGAGGCCTGTAGAGATCGAGGGAGAGAGAAGGAGAGGGAGAGAGGGAGAGAGAGGGAGAGGGAGAGAGAAGGAGAGGGAGAGAGAGTGAGAGGGAGAGAGAAGGAGAGGGAGAGAGAAGGAGAGCGAGAGAGAGTGAGAAGGAGAGAGAGTGAGAGGGAGAAGGAGAGCGAGAGAGAAGGAGAGAGAGGGAAAGGGGGAAAGAACATACGCTTGACTGCACATGATTGCATGCTGTTGCCGCTTGCTGTGTTTAGATGTGTGTGTGTGTGTGTGTGTGTGTATGTATGGGAAGGAGATGAAATCATTGTATTGGCTCTGGAGACAGGGACTCATATTTATATTGCTGAGAATCTGCACAGGGAAAGGTTTTGCCATTGGTGTGTATCATTAGCATTTTTTCTGTCTCCTGTCTTGTGTCTGTGTGTGTGTGTGTTTCTGTGTTTGTGTACTGCGGCACTGAATGATCTTCTGAAATAAGACCAAAAATAGACCCCAACCCTTTCCCTTTTTCACTCACACACACACACACACACACGATAGCGAAGGTGTGAAGGCTTTTACCGCTCATCTATTGATCTGTCGTCTCGGAGCTGGGTGATGATGGAGCGATGTGCCGCAGTCGTGACATTTGACCTTTCAGCCATGGCGACTTTGGCTTGACCCTTGACCCTTACAGGCAGTGAGTCTGTCTGCAGCAAGTGCCACGTGTGACCTTTGTAAAGAGCACACATACACACATGCATACACACACACACACACACACACACACACACACACACGTGGTCTTCTTTTGCGCATTATGGATTCATGCATTTTTGTGTCTAGTGGCAGATCAGATCAGGGTTCAGTTTGACAGCTGCCTTGGTGATTAGATGATGCAATTTTAGAGAAGTGTTGTCACTGACATTTAGATCGTGTGTATGTGTGTGTGTATGTGTGTGTGTGTATGCATGTGTGTATGTGTGTGTAAGTGTGTGCACTCACCGTGTGAACGTGTGTATGTGTGTATAGTACACTACGGGTCCCTATCATTTTACTAAGTTAAAATTTGCTCTTGTTGTCATACACTTACTGTACACCCATCTACACACACGCACATACACACATAAGCCAAGCGCATGGATTAGTTGTTAGTACATGTCTGGTTAATAGAATGAGACTGTTAACACTGTGATGTGTGTATATGTGTGTATATGTGTCTGAGAAAAGAGGAGACTTCACATTTGACTTGTCAAAACTAATACAAAAAAAAACATATGTAAATTGACACATCAACACACACACACACACACACACACTCTCTCCCCTCTCTCTCTCTCTCTTGATCTCTGTCACTCACTCAGTCAATTAGTTTCTGTTCTCTCTCTCTCTCTCTCTCTCTCTCACACACACACACACACACACACACACACACTTTTAATATTCTTATGTTGAGAGCCTGTGCCACTTTGTATCACTGGCAGGGCTGTGCGTGAATGCTGGGGTTAAATTGACAGAGGATTTGCATATGAATCCAGGCCCACAACACAGACCTTAATGCAATATGCAAGGCTAATAACATCACATACTCCAGCTGAACTTCTCAGAATTGTGTGTGTGTGTGAGTGTGTGCACGCGTATTTTGGTAGGTCTGCCAGTCTCTCATTTACATTCCCCCTCCTGCCTGTCATAATCAATGCAGGTGTGCCAACGAAAATAGACATAAAAACACACACACATGCACACACACACACAGACACACACACACACACACACAAATGCAAATATGAGAGAGTGTGTGTGAGAGAGAAGGACACTGTTTTTGTGTTTGATTATGTGTAAATGTGTGTGTGTGTGTGTGTGTGTGTGTGTGTGACTAAACTGCCTAAGATGAGGACATGGTTGCCATGGGTCAATGCAAGTTGCCATTCTTGTTTCAGTTGCTTTAAAAAAAGTTTCTGTCCTCCTCTTTGCTTCTCTCTCTCCCTCTCTCTATCTCTATCACACACACACACACACATTCTTACCCTTGGGTTTATCATTTCTCCATGTCGCTCTAATTGTCTGCATTTACGAAAAGGTTACACCACAGGAGGTTTGATACACCCCTGTGCCACCTGCTGTGCTTGTGTGTGTGTGTGTGTGTGTGCATGCTTTCACTTGTGTGCCTTTATATGTCTCTCAGGTGCAGTAAAGATTAGAGAGAATACAAAACTGTAGTCTGTTCAGTTGCTTTTGTATTTTCCATCTTACTGTGTGTGTGTGTGTGTGTGTGTGTGTGTGTGCGTGTGTGTGTTTCCTTGTAGGTTTTTGTGACATTATCATCTTAATTTGTGCTTTACACACACACACACACACACACACACACACTCAACCCACATACAGCTGCACTGTATACACTTAGGGACAGCACAATAGTGTGCCATAGAGTTGCCCTATCATATTTGTGTTAAACTGTCCACTTGATGATATATCACTATAGATAATGACATCACATGCAATTCCCATGACAAGTGTCCCACTGCAACACCTCCCACACACACACATACACACGCACACATTTGCGCACACACAGACACAGACACACACACACACACACACACATACCTAGTATACGCACACGTACACACTCACATACATGTACATGTACACTTACACACTCATGCATGCATGCACACATACATACACACACACACTTGTTTGTGCGACAGCTGTGAGGCCTGGGGCGTTTGGCTATAGATTGATGGCCTAGAGTGTTATCAGTCTCTCAAATGTGGGTGAAACCTGTAGACTGCCAACAGAGATGGATGTCACATATTAACACACATGCTCACACACACACACATACATGCACACACACACACACACACACACACAAACACACACACACACACGTACACACACACCATGCTGAAGGGCTTGGATGAGGCTATATGAGGACAGGAGATGGATGGCCTGAAGCTGAGAAAGACTCGAGAAAGACTTCTTTTCCCATGTGTCAAGTGTGAATGTGTGTGTGTCTGCGAGAGGCAAAGAGAGAGAGATAGAAGTGTGCAAAGTCTTTCTTCCTTTGTTTTTTACTTACACAACACCAACTAATACTAGGAATCATACGATCACTGCATCTCTCTCTCTCTTTGTGTCTCTTCCTCTGTCTCTCTTCCTTTCTCTCTCTCTCTCTCACACACACACTCACATGCATGCACACACACACACACAGACTTGTGTGAGCTGGTCCCATAAGCGTCCTCTCTCTGCTCTCGCCACCTTGTCTATTCTTAGCAGAATTAATCTGGTTTCCGATTTAATTTCCCCATTACTCCAACAATAGTAACCATTTACTCTCCACTCCCCCGCCCCCCACCTTCATGGAGAACGGATTACATGCACTTTCATTAGGTCCTCTTTATTGTGTCTCTGTGTGTGCGCGTGTGTATGTGTGTGTGTGTGTTTCCTTGTGTTATAGCGAGTGAAAAGGTTGTTTGTGTCTGTGTTTTTGCGTGTGTGTATATGTATGTGCGTGTGAATGCATGTGCATGTGTTTGTTGCTGTGTGCCTGTGGTCAAATATTCCTTTTTGCATTTGCATTTGTGTGTGAGCACAGAATTAGAACATGGTCCTGAAATTAAAAATGTATATCAACGTCTAGTGCACTAATTGTGTGTGTGTGTGTGTGTGTGTGTGTGTGTGTGTGTGTGTATTCCCCTGACTAACCAGCCAACTAGTGGAGAGGAACAGCAGAGTTGAAGAAGCAAGAAAGGCATAAAAAAGGGAGAAAGAGTGGGGGGAGGGGGGTGGAGAGAAGAAAATACTAATAAGTTTTTTGGAATGAAAGATGGAATGGGAAGAAAGATGGAGAGAAAGAAAATTGAGAAAAAGGAAAAAAGAGAGAGACACAGCAAAAGATAAGAGTGAAAGTGAACCTGACTGCCAGTTCATCAGTAAGAGTAAGTTCTGTCCCAGCACTTATGTACGGTGTGTGTGTGTGTGTGTGTGTGTGTGTGTGATGTAATTACCTGTTCTATCTGATGTCTACTAGTACCTGAGACTCATCATGACTCATCATGCCCCCCCCCACACACACACACATCCATTGTTTCTATCAGATAGCATCCTGGGACCTGTCAAGACCACTCTGCTGATTACCAGAAAATACAGCAGAGAGAGAGACAGAGAGAGAGAGGGAGAGAGAGAGAGAGAAAGGAGAGGAAGATAAAGGGGTGGGGGTAGTCAGTAGAACCATAAAAGAGAAGAGAAAATATATATATAAAGAGGAAGAAGCAAATTGGAGAAATGGAGAGAAGAGAGAGGAAGAGGAGGAGAGGAGGTGGAGAGAAAGAGTGATAGAAGGGAGAGAAGAGGAGGAATGTAATCAGAGAGAAAGAGAAAGAAAGAGAAAAAGAGAATGTGATAAAAGGGAAAAACAAAATGGTCCCACCACACAGATCTTACCCAATTATTCCCAAACCACTATTCCCAAACACAATATTATCCAGAAAGACCCCTCTCGCCCTACTCAATAATCCAACAAAATACATTTTTTCAAACTGCTGGCCATGTTGTGCCAAGCGGACAAAAGTGTGTGTGTGTGTGTGTGTGTGCGCGCGTGTGTGAATGGCCCTTTATCAGCATGCATATTCAAAACATGCCCTAACCAACAGACCAACTGCTACCGGTGCTTTTCTCTGCTGGACTATGTTTTTTAGTGTGTGTGTATTTAGTGTGTGTGTTGGTAAGTGTGTTTGTGTCTTGTGTCTGCATCCAAATATTTATGTGTATGTGTGTGCGCGCAGGTGTTTGTGTGTGTGTGTGTGAGTGTGTGTGGGTGTATATGCGAGTCTGTATGCACATGTGCATGTGTGCATCTTTGTGTGTCTGCATATATGTTAGTGTGTGTGTGTGTGTGTGTGTGGGGGGGGGGGTGGGGTGGGGTGTAAGCCAGTGTGAAGGACAGGTTCTAATTGTAGTGTATGCATATGTATGAGATTGAAGTCCTGCCAGAGGTCTTATCCCTTAAATGGCCATTAGGGTCTCATTACAGCACATCTGGGCAGACTTAACGTATGTTCTCTGTGTGAGTGTGTGTGTGTGTCTGAAAGAGAGAGAGAGTGTGAGCCATATTTAATTATTGATTAGCCTACCCACGAGAAGATGAGTTGTGCAAGGGGACACTTGCCCTTCACCCCTGTTCCTCTCAATTCCACATCCATTCCTATGCTAGTGACAGAATGCTAACTGAGGCCTGTGTTAAACTCTTTCCCCACTTTCATAGCTTATGAATGTGTGTGGCTACAGCTATGGTGGCCATTTGTCAGGATTTCAGCTGGACAGTCCAATCTGTTTTTCCACCCTCTGTCAGGACCAAGAAATGATTAATTTTTAGGCGTTGGTCTGGATTTTTGACACTTGCTTCACGTAATAACAAGTAATATTCATAAGTGGTGGTATTGAAAACAATGGGGTCTCCCCAGTCAGTGCTTCTGCATTCCGAGAGCGATAGTGGACATCAGCCAGCGCACATGCAAACACTAAACAGCTGCAGACACTAGGGATGCCTTGTTTTTTTAATGCTCGGAGTCTGTTTTCTAGAGCAGTGATTCCTAGAGTACGCAAGCAGGGGATACGTGGAAATATTTAATAATAATTTATTTCCAAGATGATAAATAAATATTCACTGTTATTTCATATTAAGCCTGTCAATAAAATGGTAGGTGTGCACTACATCTAGTTTCCCCTGGGAGACAATAACCTGTGGCACTCCACGCCAAATGATTTTCATTTAATAATCATGTTAATGTTAATAATTATGTTCTACTTTTGGAGAATCATCAACACATGAGTGAGGGGGTACTCATGGTATGAAAAAAAGGCTCAGGGGGCACACAAGACAAAAAAGGTTGGGAAACACTGCTCTAGAGGGGAATGCTGAAACATGAAAGGATAGACTGCAAAGTACCATATTCCCACATTACAGCAATCAGATCTATCAGGAACACTGGCATCAACTGGCATAAGGTGAAATTAGGCTTAAATTAGGTGAAGCCCATATTAGTTGCTGGTAGGCCTATTATCAGACAACAGATTTGCAAATAGCCTCATCTTTTCATAGCTTAATTTTCTTTTTGCATTTTTGCAAAGTGCACTCTAGTTGTAGGCTAAAGCGTATTCATTGCTGCTGGCTTCTCATGCAAACAGTTTGGAAATTTTGAACTCAAAAAAACACTTGAAAAGCCGCTGTTATTTTTTGTAAGGATTGTAGGGAGGAAACAGACAAAGATTAGGAGTGTCCTCACTTTTGACCCTTTGTCCTCACTTTTTAGACACAAGTGTCCTCCTTTTGTTAGTCTGGTCGGTGGTCACGGTAGCTACAGCTCTAACTGAGGCCTGTGCTAAACTTTATCCCCACATCCATAGCCTATAAAAGTGTGATGCTACAGCTCTAACTGAGGCCTGTGCTAAACTTTATCCCCACATCCATAGCCTATAAAAGTGTGATGCTACAGCGCTAACCGAGGTCTGTGCTAAACTTTATCCCCACATGTGTGTGAGTCATACCCATTTCCTCCTGTTTGACCTGCATTGGGTTCAGATCCACACACTCCTCTTGTGTCAAATGATTCAGCCAGAGAGAGAAAGAGAGAAAGCAAAAGAGAGTAAAGGGGTGTGGGGATAGAGGCCAGAGGAAGAGAAATGGGATGGAGAGTGAAAATGACTGGAAAGAAGAAGGTTGGCCTTTGGTGCCGCCCCTCCCCCCTCCCCCACTCAGTCTTTGTCCCTACTGAACGGAGTCACGCTTTTCTGGATCTTTCTCTGGCCTTCATGCTACTCCCTTTGTGTGCGTGTGTCTGTGTGGATGTGTGTGTGAGGGGAGATGTGTGTGGGTCAGCACCCGAACACACCTCTTCCTGGGATTGTGTTTGACGAGTGTGTTTGCTTCCCGCACTTGTAGCCCAGGAGTGAAAGTGGAGGAAGCTGCTCCTTTATACTGTGTGTGTGTGTGCGTGCATAAGTTTGTCTTGGCCTTTTAAGAAAAGTTGTATGTTACATAAAGTACATTTTCTATGTGTATGTTCTGTTTATGTTGTGCTGTGTTTGGGTGTGTTTGTGTGTGTAACTCATCAATTCTTTTTTTTTTTTGCCTTTTTAGGTAAGTGCATATTTTGCCCAAGGTCTCAGAGGGGGTTTCCAGGGTAAGTGTGTGTGCATGTGTGTGTGTGCGTGCGTGTGTGTGTGTGTGTGTGTGTATGTGTGTGTGTGTGTGTGTGTGTGTGTGTATTAGGGTCTTTGACTGATGTGTAGGTGTGTTGGCAATGCTATTATAGCTGTTGTCGCCCGCAATGCTTCATTAATTGATAAATGACCATGGACATAAGTAAGTTTGTGTGTGAGGCGGAGACAAAAGGAGAGAGAGAGAGAGAGTCTGGCCACCTTAGGCTAGCAGTAATATTTGTACATCATAGTAATGTGCGGTATCATGCTTCAGGAAATTCACACACACACACACACACACACACACACACACACACACACACACACACACAGACACACACGCACAGACACACACACATGCACAGACACACACGCACACACACACATGCACAGACACACACATACACACACACACACACATGCACAGACACATGCACACACACACATGCACAGACACACACACATACACACACACATGCACACACACACACAGAAGGCACTCTCTATACATCACTGTCTAAAAGTGTTTAATGGATGTAGGAATATACACTGGATGGATTATTAAGCAAGACTCTTTCCCCACATAATCAATACATTTATGTGATCAGAAAGGATCAATAGCCCTCGGCCAGGCTGCCAAGACTGTGTGTGTGTGTGTGTGTTTGCATTTGTAGAATCATTTGTAGTCCTCCCCATATGGAGTCTGTGGGATGCTGGGCCACAAGTGTTCACTTTTATTTTTGGGTTCATCTGAAGTTTGGCAGAAAGAGCAAACAAGTCGTATTTGATTCCAGAGTGGATGAGTTTGATTCATTATTAATGGACTTCATGTTGCCTGAACACAAAGGATGCACAAAGGCAGTGATTCATTATAGATTCATCAGAGACTGACTCCTGATTCATAATTGATTCATCAGATGATGCCAAGGGAAAAATAACACAAACAGATACAGGTTGACTATCTACTGAATTTTATCTATGTACTGTACTTATCTATCTATCTATCTATGAATTGCAGTGTCAGCGTGTCACTACTTTCAGTGTAACACAGCAGAAGAGCTTTCTTTCCAGTAATCTTGACACATACACACACACACACAGAGAGAGAGAGACTAACCATAACAAAACACACATTCACAGAAAGAGAACATGCAAGTCAGGTGCCTTTCATCAGCTTCAGTGATATTTAATCAGCAAATCCATTTACCACTGTGCCAGATGGAGTGAAACACACACACACACACTGACAAATTCCATCTCCTAGCTCCGTTATTTTCCTCCAGCTTTTTTTTATCAATTCTAAGTTGAGTTATCTGATTTGATGTGTGTGTGTGTGTGCGTCTGTGTTGCTCTAAGTGTGTGTGTTTGTGTCTCTATAGATCTTGAGCTTGTTATTTGCTTTTAATTAGCTGTTTATCTTAAAGAGAATACAGAAACAAAGGGATATTCACACACACACACACAAACATTTTCACATATACACAGAGAGAGAGAGAGAGAGAGAGAAAGTGAGTGAGAGAGAGAGAGAACACATCAGATAGCTATTACTAGGAATTTGTGTTTCAAGGTTGAAAAGCTTAGCAGTATTTTCAATGTCGGGAAGGGCAAAGTTGGAAGTACACTTAATATGTCACTAGTCTGAATATGTCCAAGGTTGAAATGTAATCATGTTAGTAAGAACTGTACTGCCACCACCTTTGTTAGTGTTTGAATAGAAGAGGTGCAAAAGTTAAGCAGGATTAATGAAATCTTCATGTAGGACAGAAGATCGGACACACACACACACAGACACACTCACACAAACACATACACACACACACACACACAGCATGCAGACATACGCATTCACACTCCTGTCTGTCTCTCTTTTTGGTGTGCTCCCATCACTATGGCGACAGCGTCAATCCACTTGACCCCACCCCCTTGCTGAGCCTATTAGGGAGACAGTCACTGTGGCGACCATTCCTTGTCTCCCTCTCCCTCATGTGTAGATGAGTTCATCATTTTACTCATACACACACAACACACACACACACACACTTAGCCATTCTCTTGTTCTTTCTTTGTCTCTCTTTCTCACATACACACATACACATACACAGACACCGTGAGCACTCTGCTCACGTACACACCAACTCGCACATGCACTGTGGCGTCTGAGCAAACTGGGGTTTCTATGGTAACCATCTGACATTCCTCTGTAGCAAAATGGTTATCCATGGTCTCTATGGCAACAGACAGCAACAGTCTGGGCCAAAAAGGCCTGGTTTGGTGGAGGGTGATGAACCATGGCTGCGCCATCCCAGTCAGTTTATGAGAACAGACTACCGTCTGTTGCTGTGGAAACCCAGTCTGTCACCATAGAAACCCAGGCTAAGACGAGAATGGTGTGCAGGTACAGGCACACATATACAGTAGATATAACAGTAACAGTAGATATACATTTTTTATACAAATGATTATTGGTTTTGATATAATGTTTTTGTATAGCGTCTGCCAAGAACCTTTAAACTTAAACATAAACATAAATACACATACATGCATACACCCCCCCCCCTTATATATATATATACATTCAAATGCACACATTCTTATATACATGCATACATGCATGCATTACCCCACACACACTTAAACGGCCATAAGATTCCCAGAGGGTTTATGTTCTTTTCTTATATGGCTGCTTTGTGAAGCTACTTATGGTTAAATTAAAGATGGCAGCTCCTTTAGCATTGTTGTACTGCAGCCTTTGTGTGTGTGTGTGTGTGTGTGTGTGTGTGTGTGTGTATGTATGTGAAAGCGTGCGTGCATGATCAGTGCATGGATGATTATGGTGATGACAGTGGGAGTGGTGGGACCACGATAGTAGCAGTGACTCTGGTGATGTTCATTTAATGGTTAACATGACATTGTTTCCATCGCTTCGTCTGACACCCGTTTCTCCATCCATGCGGCTGTGGCAGAGTGACTCATGCCCTTGTAGGTTACACTCAGGTTCACATGGACTGAAACATTAAGCATTTATATTAATTCATTTAAGTTTAAAGAAGTCTGAGAATGTAGAAGAAACTGATCTATATTACTCTGTTCTTTAAACTCAAATTGAAATTCCTTGCTTGTCCTGTGAGGGACATTAAAAAGCACACACACATACACACACATGTCTGGAAGTTGAATTTACAGTTTGCTTTGGACAAATCAACTCTCTTTCTTCCAGTGTTTAGACTTCACATTTTGTTTTAATTTGCTGAAAGGTGCAGGTCTGTTCATGATAAAATAGAATATTTAGCACAACTTGCCTATCAGTAAATTAATTCTCTGTGGGGTTTCATTTCTGCTAAGCAGAAGGCTGATTCAAACAAGAAAAGGCTAATCTTCAAACTTTTCCCCTTTAGGTTGCAATGCAAAGCTATTGGGTAATATTACTTAAAAATGGCTTTGTAGACATATGCCCTTCCATATGCCTTTAGGTTTGTTGTGCTAGGCTAAAGGCTAATATAAATTTTAAAAAGTGTCTAATATTCAAGCCTAGCCTGTTCCCTTAGTTGTGCTAAGCTAATGGCTAATTAGCATTTGTTTCAGGCCTTTTCCTGCTGCTGTTGCACCCTGCTGTGCTAGCACTGACTCTGCTCTCGCTCCACTGTGCTGCTCTTGCCGGCATGTTCTTTGTGAAGCTGTGGGAAGGGTGAGCTCTTGTGAAAATCCCTCAGCAAATTTGAATTGAGGAAGTGCTGACACGAGCCAAAGAGAAACCTTCGGCTCCCAGAGGAGATCCCAAAGGAGCTGAGAACATCAGAGAGTCGCGCACGCACACACACACACACACACGCACACACAGACACACACACACACACACACACACACACACACAGATAAGCTCCTTCCTCTCTGTTCTTCATCCTTCCCCTCAGGTGAAAAGGGATGTACTGTGCATATGTGTGAGTGTGTGTGTTTGTGTGATGGTATGGCTTTCTAAGCGAGATCTCAAGCGTGGATGGGTGTATGTGCTGGATTGTGAGCACTCTTGCTTGTGTGTGTGTGTGTGTGTGTGTGTTTGTGGGTGCACGTGTTCACCCACTGAGAAGGGTGTCTGTGTGGCTCTACTTCTCCAAGATGTTTGGGGTCCTTGGGCTTTGATGTGATGGTAGGCTGAGCAGAAGCCTGCAGAGAAAGATCCTCCCATCACTGCTCAGAGTGAATGAATATTCATGAGATCTAATTATGTGGATGCAATTATTCATTTCAGTCTATTGATTATTCATAAAGACGGGCTGGACTGGTTCAGATCTGAAACTGAGCTTACTGGATTTGGCTAAAGGTTTGTGTTTGTGTGTGTGTGTGTGTGTGTGTGTGTGTGTGTGTGTGTGTGTGTGTGCATGTGTTTGTGTGCATCATGTGGGTGTTTGTATGTCTACTGTGTCTATGTTTGAGCATGTACTGTGTGTATGTGTGTGTGTGTGTGTGTTTGTGTGCATTCATATATGCTGTAAGATGTACTTGTGTATGTGTGTGTGCGTGTGTGTATGTGTGTGTGCATTGGTCTCTGTGTGTGCACATGCAAGCATGTGTATGTTCAGTATGCACGAGTGTGTCCATGTGTATTCCTATATGAATGCATATACTGTGTGTGTGTCTATTTATCTGTCCGTGTGGGTATGTGGGTGTGTGCATGCACAGGATGTACATGTCTGTGTGTGTGTCCTTAGGCATAACATGAGATTATTCATGCTTAGGAATGTTTTTATTCATGAAGAAGGCTAGTCGTGCATGTGTGTGCTCTGTGTTTGAATGGAGGTAATCATGCGTGATTGCCTTTTTTCCTTGTGGTCCTGTGTGTTGCTATGTGGTGCAGGGAGTGTGTGTGTGCATGTGATCTATATGTAGTCATGTCTCCTTAGCTCACTCTTTACGTGTCTGTGTGTGTGTGTGTGTGTGTGTGTGATACATGCATACATGTCTCTTTAACTGACTTTGCTGGTGGCGATCAACAAGGCAGAATGGTATGGTAACTCATTGTAGATAACACACAAAAACAAGTTTGTATATACATATGCAAGAGTGCACACACACACACACACACACACACACACATAGCCTATACTTACAGCACATACACACACACATACATATACAGAAACACACATACTCATACACACTCCGAATGTATATTGTATAATAAGTATTTAAATTGAGCTTAGAGGCTACACAAACCATACGGTAAATGAAAAATCACCTGAATGTGTTAGCAGTATTTGTAAGTGTGCATGTGTCTTTGTGTGTGTGTGTGTGTGTGTGTGTGTACTCATGCATATGTGTGTGTGTTATGGCTGAAGGTTGTAGTTCAAGTGCATAAGTGTGTGATGTGATATGTGCCAGAGGTTCATGTTGTTTCCATTTGTATCAACGGCCTGCTTTCTGCTTCAGTGCACCTCTATATGGCTAAAGGGTCCTAAAGGCTTATATTAATGATGTGTGTGTGTATGTGTATGTGCGTGTGTGTGTGTGTGTGTGTGTGTGTGTGTGTGTATGTGCGTGTGTGTGTGTGTGCATGTTGTGCATGCGTTAATGCTTTTGTGCAAGAGTGAGTGTTTGTGCTGTTCTACAGCTTATAATTACTTTAAGATGATGTTAAATCATGCTAGCCCTTAAGACATGTGCTAATTATGTTGTGAGGTTTCTTTCTATGTGTCTCTCTTTTGTGTGTGTGTGTGTGTATGTGTGTCAGTGTGTGTGAGTTTGGGTGTGTGTAAGGGCACACGTGCCACATCTGAACAAGAAGAAGCACCAAATATACTAGCAATCCCTAATAGAGAACAAACTCTCTTCTCTCTCTGTCTGTCAAGCACCACACACACACACACACACTCACACA
Organism: Tenualosa thibaudeaui; assembly: GCA_027481765.1. NCBI lineage: Eukaryota > Metazoa > Chordata > Actinopteri > Clupeiformes > Clupeidae > Tenualosa > Tenualosa thibaudeaui. The sequence continues at coordinate 18,705,598 of JAIFZK010000001.1, forward strand.
CATGCTCACACACACACACTCACACACACACACACACACACACACACACACACACACACACACACACACACACACACATGCTCACGTACTTGTGTGTGTTGGGTGGAGTAATCTCTGCTAGATCCCTAATAGAGAACAAATACTCTATTAAACTGACCATGCATGCTTTTTTACACATGCACACTCACACACACACACTCTCTCACACACACACACACACACACTCACACACACACACACACAAACACAAACACACTAACATGTGTAATCTTCTATAAGGGGACCTTGGGTGTGTCTGTGTGTGTGTGTGTGTGTGTTACTCTTAAAGGGAACCCTGTGTGAACAGAATTTATTGCTTATGCAGGTGAGGGGAGCATTTTTCTTGCCAAAGACTAGACAGTGTGTGTGTGTGTGTGTGTGTGTGTGTGTGTGTGTATATATATCTGAGTATGTATGTGTTTATTCCTCCCATACATGTCTAACACATACATTTATTCAGATTACAAATTCAGAGCTGCCTCCTTCCCTCTCTCTCTCACTGTGTGTCTCTGTCTGAATTCTAATGAAGACAGTGTCATTATCTGTTCAAGTTACATCTTCACTGATTCATATTTTACCAACTGGCATTTGAGAGCTACTGACATCAAACCAAGTTCTGTCTGCGTGTGTATGTGTGTGTGCATGCCTGTCTGCCTGCCTGTCTGATTGTGTGTGTCAGTGTGTGAATGGATGTCATTTGTGTGTGCTAATTAATTCAGGGGAAACTTCTGATTGACATGCTAACAGATGCATGCAAATACACACAAAACTAGATGGAGAGAGAGGGATAGAGAGAGAGAGAGAAAGAAAGAGAGGATGGATATGCTTCCTCTAGAGCCAAAAGATGCATGATCAAATACGTTCTCATTGATTGGCTGAACTGTGTTGTCATTGTTTCAGTGGAACACACGTGCACACACACACACACACACATACACACAGGGGAAAGAGGTTTGCCAAGGACAGAATACATTTCCATGGCTGATCAGTGGGATTGATCGCTGATCACAGCCGTCTTTGCCTGACTCCTGTATTGATTGATCAGTTATGATAATGTGAAATCGTCATTTGTTTTGTCCACGGGGTGCATGTTCTGTCATGTTGGATCAGAATAATTGAATATAGGTGAATGATAGCTCACATGTCACCCTCACCCTGCCAATCCTACTGTCCTGCCTAAATCCTGAACCCTCTAAGACATAATCATGACGTCAATCCCTAGTCTGGTGCACCAAACACTTTCACATCATTTCACTGTGTGCAAAGCCTGTGGAATCCCTCAATTGATGTACTTTTCCTTCCTAGTGGGCAGATACTTTCTGTGAACTTTAAAGATATTGGGCATACCAGGGCTCTCTCTTTGCTGATTGGCCAGCCAAAAATTGTCGAGGGGAAACCTAAGCTAAAGGAGAGATCCCTGACTGTGCTGTAGCGAAATGTGATATTGAGTGGGAGCATTAGGCGGCGCTAGCCTGGCTAGTCGAAGTCTTTGAGTATTCAATATGTGCGGCTTGGGGGAGTATTACAATTTAGACATCCTGTCATATGAGAGAAGCATGATTGATGGGAAAGGTTTTGTCTTCATGGGAACTTGTTGACCTTTTCAAATAAAGTCATTAATGAGTCATCCTCCAGTGAGAGTGAAATATGACCTAACCCTGTCATATAGTGCTGACTTTCTAATAGAATAAGAATTAGCTTTCCACTTGTTTATGGATTTTATCTTGTATTTGTCTGCTAGTTTGAGTCAGTCTGCCTTCTCTTCTATCCTTGCTTCTCCTCTCTTCCTTTCTTTTCTCTTCCCTTCTCTTCTTTCTTCTTCTCTTTTCTTGTCTTTTCTTCACTTGTTCTTCACTTCTTGCACTCTTCACTTGTTCTCTCTCTTTCTGTCTCTCTCTCCCTCTCTTTTTCCTTGTGTTCACACTCCTCTAGCTGTCTAGTTATCTTCCAGGATAAGGCTTCATGTAATTTCTCCCTTTTCACCTGGCTACTGGGACTCTGTGCTATCAGCCAGCACCAAAACATACACACACACACACACACACACACACACACACACACGCACACACACACATGCACACACACACACACACACACACACACACACACACACGTGCACAGTATGTGTGCTCTCAGCCTCAGTGGACTCCACACCATCTTGCTTGGATGCCTTCTTCTCTATTGCAGACTTGCTGAGTAGTGCTGTGGTGGGAAGAGGGGCTTATTTATTTATTTATTTATTTATTTGCCTCCCCCCTCCCTCTGACCGCAGCATTCTTGACCAGTGATGAGCGTTCCGGAGCAGACCCTCAGGAATTCTCAGAGTCCCCTAGGAGTTTTTGCTACGCTTGCAATTTACAACATCAATCTCCCCTCTCACTCTGGTCTGTGCACATGGCTACGGGAACTGCTCTGAGCAGACACACATGGACACACACACATATACACACACACACACACACACACACACACATACATACACACACACACACACACACACACATACACATGCACACACACTCACACACACCTACAAAGAGAAATTGGTGAATGAGAGAGGGGACTGGACAGAGCAGAGAGGGAGAGAGACAGAGAGAGGGAGGTGTGAAAGAAAGTGTGAGAGATGGGAAATTAGAAACAGAAACTGAAAAGGGCCAGAGAATGAGAAGAGAAGAAAATAGACAGAGATGGAGGGAATCATAGAGTGACTGAGCAGAGAGAGAGAGTGTTAACAAAAGAGAAAAAGTGAGAGAGGGCAATAGAGAAAGTGACATAGAGAGGGAGAAAAATTAACAGGATGAGAGGAAGTGAGAGAGTAGGAAAAGGGATAGAGCGAAAGAGGGAAAGAGAGAGGGAAGGGGAGATAGAGAGAGAGAGAGAAAGAGAGAGTTCATCCTGCTGTAATCAGTGCAGTGGTCTCCATTCAGAGCGGAACAAAAGCTGGCTAATGGAACAGGCTCTACACACACATCCCAGCTCCACACACACACACACTAGCTCTCACACTCATGCTGGCAACCCAGCACAGACCCCCAACATACACACAGACACACAAATGCACGTAGACGCTCTCACCCAACCAAGCCAGCCTCCACCCTTCTGATACCCCCACTCTTCTCACCCTCCAATTCTGAATCCCCACTGTTCTCCTCCCAGTTCCTGGCTAATGGACCCCTGCTTCCAGCTCCCATTCTGGCTACCAGCTTAACAAGCCATGATTCCTCACCAAACCACCACCACCACCACCCCAGCCCAGTGAGCCCCTGCTCCAGCTCCCCACCCCTGGGCACTCACGGCTTACAGAGCCCCCAGTTTCCCATCTCTTCCCAGCTCTCTGCTCACAACTCACAACCCACAGCCCACAGCTCACAGCTTTGCTGATTTAAACAGACAGAGAGAGAGAGACAAAGAAGGGCCTGGTTTATGGTAAAGCAAGGGGATCAGAGAAGAGAGAAGGGAAGAGAGGAAATGAGGATGAGAGAATAAAGAGGGACAGATATTCAGAGAGAGAGGGAGGGAGAGTCAGAGTGGAAAGGAGGGCAAGAGAGAAAATAGAAAAAAGATGGAGGGAGAGAGGAAGGAAGGAAGAGAGAGGGAAAAAGAGTAAGATGGAAAAGAGAGGAAGGAAGGAGGAGAGAAAAACAGAGCTTGGAAAAGTTATGGAGAGAGAGAAACCAGAGGGCAGTGAAGGATAACAGTTCTCCCAGTACTTGCTATTTTTACCCACAATGCCATGTGCACAGAGTTAACATTGCTGATGGTGTTCATTCTGGGGGTGTTCATTGGTCACAATGTCACTGTTTGTCTGTCTCTACTAGTCATGGTCTCACTGTCCTGATGTCCCCATTGGTCACTGTCTCACTTCATCATGTCCCCATTGTTTACTGTCTCACTGTCCTGATGTCCCCATTGTTCACTGTCTCACTGTCTTGATGTCCCCATTGGTTATCCCCCTCACATAATAGGGGGATTTGCTCTCTCTCTCTCTCATTTTTGCATACAGGCAAAAATACTCACCCTCTCTCTCTCTCTCTCTCTCACACACACACACACACACACACACACACACACTCTCCATCTCTCTCTCTCTCTTTCTCTCTGTTATCCTTCTGTTCGTTGACTGGTACATTATTGTTGCTCTGCTTGCAATGGGAGACTTCACTGCCAACTAATCCTTTGTCACTGTTCCAGTGTGTCTGTGTGACAGAAAATGTATGTGGGTGTGTATTTTTGCCTGTATGCTTGTGCCTGATAGTAGGGAACTCAAATCCTCTATAACCTTTTGCTTCTGTTATGTTATTGTGTGTGTGTGTGTGTGTGTGTGTGTGTGTGTGTGTGTGTGTGTGTGTGTGCGCGTGTGTGTGCGTGTGTGTGTGTGTGTCTGTGCATATGTACCCCTAAGGGAAGTATCGGCTCTCTACTCCAGCATCCCTTGTACCACCCCCCACCCCCACCCCCACCCCACTCACACACCGTACACACTCACTGAGATATTTTTCTCAATTAATAAAAGCCTGCATTATGAACGAGAGGAAGTTCATGACAGAGAGAATCAGTCAAAGTGACAAAAAGACATGTCTCTCTGTCCGTATATCTCTGCCGTCCAAAGCAGGATGTTAACAACACCATTCATCACGTTTCTTCACCCTGGTCTGTGTGTGTGTGTATGTGTGTATGCATCTGTGTGTGTGTGCAAATCTGTACGTATATGTCCCCGTGGAGGGATGTTGCTCTATCACACACTGAGTTTGTATGCAGACCCACTGATCGAACTTCAGAAGCCGCCAACGTACTTTGATCTCATTTCTGCTCGGTTCTACGCACCATGGATAATCGTCAGGGTGATGTTGGAGGAAAGCGGGGACCGATCGTACGGAGAGTGTGTGTTTGTGTGTGTGGTTAGATCACCAGCAGAGAAGTGAGGCGTGTCATATTGGCAGTGTGTGTGTGTGTGCATGCGCATGTGCTTAGATAATCTCATCTTCCCGCTTCAGTGCTTCAGGTGGGCTCAAGGTGTGTGCGTGTGTTTGGAGGGAGACATTCTGAAAGTGTGAGGTGGATCTATGGAGATCAGACTCACTACTTTAACACTAACAGATGTCTCATGTCTAACCTGTATATTTTCTTATCATAGCAGGACAAATATCACCAAATATCACCAAATTGGTTCAAGCACTGTGTGCTCTGCTTGTCAGACAGCTTGAGACTGATTTGTTGCCATGTAGCAACATAAAAACAAAGCTAAAACCAAACATCTACCAAAAGCAAATCTTGCAGGCGACCCAGCCCATCCGTAGGATCACTGACAGAAATTATGCCTCTAAGGACTGATGAGAAGACATTGGGATTGCATTTTTGCTGGTTCCAGAACTTTAGGATAATAAGCAGCTAATTCAGGAGTGTGTGTGTCTGGCCCAATGCATTAGTCAGTCAGCTATGGTGACCTACAATGTGTGTGTGTGTGTGTGTGTGTTTGTGTGTGTCTGTAGGTGTGTGTTTGTGTGTGTGTGTGTGTCTGCCCATGGCACAGACCAGTCAGCTGCGGTGACCTACTCATTCACAGTATACTGCTACCTAATGTACAGACAGTCACAGCCATAGACAACCATTGATCAGACTTCTTTAATTGTTCTCCATTTTTTTGACAAGAGTTCTTAGTTGTCTTGGTTTGGCTCCTCTGAGTAGAGGACTTTAGTCATCTCGGCTCCCCAGAGGTCTGCTGGACTTGATCCCATCTGACAAACGGTTGCCAGGGAGCTGTTTCCTTGGAGATGAGGGATGACTTTTAGAGATTTGTTCTGCTCTCTGCTCAGGTACTGTTCAGAACGGCCTGACACAGCGCGTGGGCATGCATATACACACACACACACGCACAGCTTACAGCATCTGAATGCCCAGAGGACCTTAAGCCGCTCCGTCCATGTCAAGAGATGTCAGTACACGCATGAAAGTGCGCGCACACACACACACACACACACACTCACTCTATCTATCTATCTATCTATCTATCTATCTATCTATCTATCTATCTATCTATCTATCTTTCTCTCTGTGGCTATCTTTTCTGTTTCTAGAATATATTTACATTTTCTCTGTTAGCTCTAACTCTCTCACTTCACTCATTTAGCCTCTCTCTTTCTCGCACTTCTCTCTCTCTCTCTCTCACACACACACACACACACACACACATTCCCTGCACATAGAGAATTGCTTCTTTGACACATCTTCCAAAAGCAGCTGCCAGTTAGTATAGCAGGATAGCAGGGATTTAAACTAGCTGCAAGCTGCTTAGGTGCTAAAGGCTGTTCCCCTTCACCAGTCTCATTTACACACACAGACACACACACAGAGTTCTTTTTCTCTTTTGATAACTGCTGATTAGTTCCATACAAGGCCCTAAACAATAATTAGTTTTTTCCAACCTCTACTTTTTATGACTTTTATGTGTTTGTGCTTGTGTGTGTGTATGTGCTACCGTATGTAGCTCAGAGCGATGTGTGCTGCATGAACATGCATAGATAATTTACCCACTGCCAGAGTGTGTGTGTGTGTGTATGTGTGTGTAGGTGTGTGTGTGCTTGGAAGGGAGCCAGTTATGTGATCAAAGAAGTACTGGGAGCTCTTGTTGTATGTCCTGCCTCTGTATGTGTGTGTGCTTGTTTGTGGTAATAAATCAATTACTTAAGTTACAGGATTATAGGTTTAACTGCTTTGCCTAAGTTTATCTGAGGTTTCTCATGAACACACATACAGACACAGACACACAACCACATAAGATAAATGATACACATAGACAAATGATGTTTGTTTATTGTGTGTGGTTTTATATAGCACAGAACTGTTACAACACACTGTGTGCGCACACACACTCACACACAGACACACACACACACACACACACACACCCCCAGATGCATACACACAATGTGTTAGTTCTGTTCTGCTGCCTATCATTGACAGTACTCTGTGATGGATATTTTCAGGAAGAACAGTTAGCACACTTAAACACACACACACACACACACACACACACACTCTGTGAGCGTAATGCTTTGGCTGTAATGTATTGAGGTGATGAGCGTTTGGACTTGTGGTTCTTAAGCGCTAGATAATAAGATGCTAATGAGATAATGGCAGCATGCTCAAATCATCACTGTCATGAGCTTTGGCCCTCACACTCACAACTGCAATGAAATAATTATTGCATTTGACATATCTGTGTGTGTGTGTGTGTGTGTCTATGCAAGCATCCATAACACTCTACAGGTGTTATGGATGCTTGCATAGAGCTACACTACCAGTCAAAGGTTTGATTGCACCTGCGTTTCTCATTGTTAGTGTCATCAAAACCAGTGTCATGAAATGCTTACCTGGATTGTTGTGAGTGAAAGAAAAGCAGTCAAAAAGTCCTGGACGGCATATTGGAATGCCTACAGGACTTTAGTCTGTTGTCTAATGTGCTAACTGACCATGGTTGGGAGAATGCCCATGATGTGAAATATTGTCATGGCAGCCAAAGTTGTCTGCTTTGAATAGCCTAAAATATTAATCTGTTTTTACAGCACGACCCCCGAGTGTGTTATTGCATAGTTTTGAGTTTGACAGTGTTCTGAATTAGAAATGGTCAGAAAAAGAGAAACCAATAAATTTGCAGGTGTGCTCAAACTGGTAGTGTTTCCTCCGTCACTTGGTCAGAATGGTCTAATAGCGTGCACACACACACACACCGTGCTCAATCTTTCCACTGGTAGTGTACATTTCCTTAGTCAATGCTTTGGCACAGACTGGTGTAATAGGGGGCACACATAGGACAGACTTCAGAGAACTGACCAGGATACTGACTTACAGCTTCCACCGCTGATAGTTATTGATCTGACCCATGAACACCGCAAATGAGCTGACATCTCCCGAGCTGCGCGTACCGTTCAATCTGTGCCAAAGACGTTCATCGCCGAGCCCGACACTATCAGAAATCCGACTGTCGGCCTGGTGTGCACATTGCAACAGTGTAGTGCACTCTCTGACATAAAATGCTTGGAGAGTGGACTGAGGGATGCCTGCTGGGGTTGGTACAAGTGGAGTATTGAAGGCATGAAGAGTGGTGCCTTTAAAATTTGAGGAAACATGGGTCAACATTTTGAGCACTGGTCCTGGGTAATCACGTGACATATTTGTAGTGTTAAGATTGGGTGAGCAGTGTGACAACTTGCTGTTGATGATTACCTTAACCGGATAGGTTTTTGTGTTTAGTAACTAGTAACTATGGGAAAAGTGGCGGGTCATCATCGCTAAGCAATGCTGTCCAGCAACACCACTGGAAAAGGTGATATGTGGTTCAGTTCCAGTTCAGCTTTGACGCCAAGCCTACAGAGGTTAGCACAGGTGGATTACTGTGTGTGTGTATGCGTGTGAGTGGAGTTGAGTTGAGTGTTTGGCTGAGGTTGAGAGGTATGGCATGTATACATGTCCCCACATATCAGTGTCTTCAATCAGTGATTTCAGATTCTGTTTAATCAGTCATTCTGTTTTCTCTGTGTGTGTGTGTGTGAGTCGGCTTGCTGGTGCATAGAGTGTGTGTTTGTGTCTCGGCCTCTGTGTCTTCAGGGATGTGTGTGTGTGCGTGCGTGCGCATGCTTGTGTGTGTGTATGTGTGTGTGCGTGCGTGCGCATGCTTGTGTATGTGTGTGTGTGTATGTGTGTGTGCGTGCGCACGCTTGTGCATGTGTATGTGTGTGTGCGTGCGTGCGCATGCTTGTGTATGTGTGTGTGTGTATGTGTGTGTGCGTGCGCACGCTTGTGCATGTGTATGTGTGTGTGCGTGCGCATGCTTGTGTATGTGTGTGTGTGTATGTGTGTATGCGTGCGCACGCTTGTGCATGTGTATGTGTGTGTGCGTGCGTGCGCATGCTTGTGTATGTGTGTTTGCATGCGCACGCTTGTGCATGTGTATGTGTGTGCAAGAGAAAGAGATGAGACAGAATATGGTGCTGCTGATTTGGGTAGATATTAACTATGCATGGCCATCAGCACATTTTGGGCTGTGGGGCGCACTAATGCTGTGATCTGCATGAGGCTGCAGGAGCAAGAACAGTCCCAAAACTCCCAAAAGCTTCAAAGATTTGTGAGCAAAATTCTACTTTATTGGGGTCATGTGTTTGTGTGGATGTACAGTGTGTACTTGTATGCTCCTAGGTTTGTGTATATGCTCCTGAGTGTGTGTGTGTGTGTGTGTGTGGCTTGCATGTGAATATATATGTATGTGTACGTGTGTATGTGTGGCCTGCATGTTTGTGAATGACTGTGTGTGTGTTTGTGTGTGTGGCTTGTGTGTGAATAAGTGTGTGTGTGTGTGGCATGTGAATGAGAGAAAGTGTGTGAGTGAGTGAATGACCATCTGGTGTGTAATAAGCTATAGAGCCCAGTGTAAATACCCAAAGGTCATCCTCCAATAATGTCATGAGTTATTGTGCCCTTACAGCAGAGCCTCTTTCAGCCATAGCAGATATTAAAGAGTTCCCTCCAAAATACTCCAGCTCTCAAGTGACTCACACAGCTGCAGCCAATCACAGCAGACCTTACTACCGAGGCTTCAGCTTGTTTATTGCTGTCAGTTATACACCACCCCTCCCAGTCTACTTTAACATTACTCTGTTTAGCTCTGTGTGCATGTGTGTATGTGAGAAGCTGAACTCTCCCCTCCTCACGGTTTCATTTGAACTGCGTGCGCTGTTCTGCAAGCGCCGGTAGGAGAGAGGGCGAGAGAGACGTTGTGTTTGTTCATTGTTTGTTCATTCATGCGCGCATATGTACGGTTATGCGCCACTTCGGGGAACAATGTGAATGTATATTTTTGTGTTTAATATAATGTATAATATGTGATGTGGGGTACTGTTCGGTGTTGGTGACTGGGTTTGTCGCCAGTTCAGCGTTTGTTCATAGTCCTTTGTTGTCCTGCCGCGATTTTATAATTTAATCCCTCATTCCCTAATCCTTGTTCATACATCAGTAATAACAATAAGCGGTGTGGTACCCACCGACCAAACTTTCATTTGTCATTTGCCAAATCTGTATGTTTCCCATAAAACTCATTAATGCATTAACTCACAATTCTTCCTGGTTCTCCAACACCTCTGAAGCCGTCCCTTTACGGAAGCGCGCGCCGCAATGGGACAGTCTTTATGTCATTCTGCAGGTGTGGGGACACGCTAATTCCTGCCATTCTCACGCAGGGGTGTTCATTATGTTCGTATTGTATTTTATTATTTACTTTGCAAAGCCACAATGTTTCTATGTATTTCTGAGTTATGCTTTGTTATTAATACACTGAATACTGTTAGAAATTCTATAATGATTCCAGCGTGTACTTTTGTCAACTTTGTATGTTCTGTATCCCTGGCTCATTGGTACGATCTAGGTGTCCCATTTCATGGCCAATTTGCACTAATGTGGCAGTGCATATAATGGGGGGTAGTTCAGTGCCTCTGGGGGTTCAGCTGGGTGACCCGTTACTCTCCCGGTGAAGAGGTAGAGTTGGTGCAGTGAGCCTTTGTACTGCTCACCAGCAACACCTCTCCTGTGAATCCTTACTACCTCCACTTCTTAATCCATATCCCTTCTCGTGAGCTGGCCGCTCAGGCCTCTCACATTTTACTTTACTGCAAAAAATCCAGTTGAAGTCCAGTGTTTCTCTTCAAAAATTGCTCTGAACTCTGCTGGTCCTCTCTGAACTACCCAGTGACTCATTCACACTCCCCCATTATTACTGTGTGTGTATGTGTGTGTGTGTGTGTGTTTCTATCTGAGGTCTGCCTTGGTCTTTCTCCCTTGTTCTCTTTCCTTGAGGCCTTTCTGGCTGTATTCATTATCAGATTTACTCATCCCTTGCACCATTTCTGTAGCTCTGTTTTTTTTTCTTCCCTCTCTCTCTCTATTTCTCTCTCTCTATTCCTCTCTCTTTCGCTCACTGTTTCTCTTTTTCTTTTAAATTTCTCTTTCACTCTATCTATCCCTGTGTAACTCTTTCTTTCTTTGTATGTCTCTCCATCTCTTTCTGTCCATTTCCTACTCTCTCTCTTTCTCTCTTGCTCCTGTATGCTTCTTGCATGCTGCCTGCAGACATTAATGGGGCGCAATTGAGTCTGACAAATGTGACAAACACGACACGTCGATTTGTTCATGTACGTGTGTGTGTGTGTGTGTGTGTGTGTGGATATGTGTGTGTGCATGTGTGTGTATGTGTTCGCACCATCTCCAGTCAGATGTAAACGTCTTTGAGTACAGTCTTCTTGCCAGTCTGTAATTGAGTCATATTGATTTATGTATTAAATGAATGGGTGTAGCATCTAAATGGTGCTTGATAGATGTTTAATGATGCTGTCTCTGCTGCAGTTGCCACACACAAACACACCACACGCGCGTGCACACACACACACACACAAATACACATATAAAGCTGCATACCTGTTACAATAAGAACAGCACACCTACGCAAGTTTGAGTGTGTTGTCTTTACAGACCCAAAAGCACAGATCAGACATGGAAAGTGGAGACTGCACTCAAAGACTGATGCTAATGTAGGAGTGTATTACAACCAGGCTTTTGTTGTGTCTCTGTCCTCGTCCTAAGACCTTGCACACACTGCTTTGGGATTTGCTACAACACTCCCTCAAGTGTCAAGCTTTGAATGACGCCTCCCTTTGGCTTTTTTCAGACACATTTTATTTTGTGTGGCAGGCAAAACACAGAGGCCAACCCTGTGCTGTCTCAGCTACTCTCTACAAGCCTGATTTGTAAGTGTGGCTCTGACATGCCCTATCATGGGACCTTCTAATTAGTTTTGTGTTTTTACCCTGTGCTGGTTGTGCAGGCCTCAGGTGTGATATGTAGTCTAGATGTGTGTAGTGCACTTAAATACAGAGAAACTGCAGTGCTTGAGAGAGACAGTCCTCACTGGAGTTCTGATATCTTCACAGCCTAAGAGCATCACAGGCTTACTGAGACTGCTAGACTACTGCAGCAGTCATTGTGTCTGTCATGTAGCCTAGCCTACTTCAGACAGGCAGCTATCTCCTCCCAGCCAGGTGTGCTGAGCTCAAGGGGAGGTATCAAAACTTTACAGCTCACTATCACACAAATACACATGGACACACACACACACACACTCATTTGCACTCTCTCTCTCTCTCTCTCTCTCTCTCTGTCTCTCTCTCTTTCACACACACACAAACGCACACACTTCTCACACTCACATAAGGACTCACTTTATCATTTCATTTCCGTGAGGTTGGAATCTCACTCAGTCCAGGTGGGTAATGATAGCTGTAATCATAGACTGGCAGCAGGTGAAGAGGAGCCCCCTCCACTGTTCTGTGATCAAGAGCACTCTCCATCTGCTAGGGGTCACCTGCCCTGAGCTGCTGGATGGAGGGAAGGATAGATGGGTGGATGTTGGACAGATAGATGTTCAGTTCCACCTAAGGGTGGATGTCTGTTGCCAGACTCCAGTATAAATTGTCTTTAAGAATACACAGCCAGCTTTGATGTAAACTTTTGTTACAGTGACATTTCTCCAGATCTTTTGAAACTGTGTCCCCAGGGAGCAGGTGGAGGTGTTTCTGCTGTGGTATGATCTATAATTCACCTGCAGAGTCACTGAGTAGACGGATGGATCAGTAGATGGATGAATGGATAGATGGATGGATGGATAGGTGTTTCTGTTCTCTGAAGGGTGGATTTCTGCTACCTTACCCCTGTACAGCTGGTCTTTTTGAAGGCTTTGCCACCCAGATATCCAGCTCTTAAAGTTCCACTTTGTAGCGTTGAGTGAAATAGAAAGAACTTTTGTTCCCATTAAAATGTGATCAGCAGGCTACTGACTGACTTCTGCCCAGAGTTTACTATTCAAGTCATTCTACTCTATTATTTTTGTATGATTGACAAGAGAATGAGGAAAGTTCAACAATAGACTTTTGGTTCACCTCTTGACACTTAGTTTGATTAATCAGGCTTAATTACCAGGCCATCATTGTCAGGTACCTAGCTGACTGTCACCTAAAACATTATGACAACTGCAGGGGTCACCTGACTAACTCACCTGAAACGTTACAACAAACTACAGGGTCATTTGTACAATGAGGGACCTGTTTTGAGTCACACAAATGGACATGTCTGGCACCAGTATGACTCTATCTCTTGAAATATTACTGCAGGGGCATCATTTATTAACATGTAAGGGGGGACCCTTTTTGAGTCCCACAATTCCAAAGGACAAAAGCTCCATCAAGCCCCAGAGAGGGGCCTCCTCCTGAGGTAGCTGCCCAGAGAGGAGGCTTGATTGTGGGGGTCGGCCACAGGCTGAGCTGGGCTGGAGGGTGCTAAGTCTCACCAGCTGGTGGAGTGGGTTTGCATCTCAGGCATCAGATGGGGAAAAAAAAGCTGGACAAAAGCTCCATCGAGCCCCAGAGAGGGGCCTCCTCCTGAGGTAGCTGCCCAGAGAGGAGGCTTGATTGTGGGGGTCGGCCACAGGCTGAGCTGGGCTGGAGGGTGCTAAGCCTCACCAGCTGGTGGAGTGGGTTTGCATCTCAGGCGTCAGATGGGGAAAATCCTCTGTGCTTTAATGTGGTAGATTAAGGTGGGCCTGTGCTTCACACCTAGTGCATACGCGCGTGCATGTGTGTGTGTGTGTGTGTGTGTGTGTGTGTATGTGTGTGTCTGTAAAGAGGGAGAGAGAGAAAGCCAAAAGAAATCTACAAGAGGATTTTCTTCACATGCATGTTTATGTCTGTAGGCATTTTCTTTATGTATGCATCAAGCATATGCACAACAGTACATGTTTACATTTACTGTGCACTCTCTCTCTCTGTCTCTCTCACACATACACACACACACACACACACACTCACACACACACCTCCAAGAGTCTCAGACATACACAATCCTATCACTGTGTATGGCAGAACTCACACAAATGCCTTCAGCGTAGCCATTCTATCCCCAGAGTAATCCCTGCCTGATGCCAATGCACTCAGACAGAGAGATAAAAGTAAACTTTGGCATAGCCACACACACTCCTTGTCTAAGCACACACACACACACACGCACACACCCTCCTGTGCTGTATTACTAATGACCTGGACCATATCCACATCTCCAAGAGCCTTCTTTCATGCTACTAGGACTGCAGACCAGTTAAACGAGCACAGATTATACATTGCCTAAATGCCTGTTATATGTTGGAGTAATTTTGCAGTGATTGATTACTGTTGACTGTTTCAGGAGTATTCTTAGGTATGCAGCTCTTTGAGGGCATTTAATCTGATCAAAAGCCTCAGATATTAGCACATTCTTTCCTTTACACACACACACACACACTTAGACAGCGCCTAAAGCACTATTCACACACACATGCTGAGACACAAACTCATGCACACAGATACACACACACAGGTATCAGTAATTAGATAGATTAGATTTTTTTTTTTACTTTTACACACACACACAAACACACAAAATGTCAACATGAAACATTCCTGGTGGACCTTGTCTGTCTGTGGTTATGATGAGGTGGGGAGCGTCCGATGGAATGTTGTCTTCTGTCACGCAAACTCTGCTAAGATCTCATCTCCAGGGCAATTCTGCGATGTCTCCCGTCGCCGTGTCTGGGTGACTCACACAGGCAGGGTTTTGATGAACAGCGGCACTTCAGGCACTGTTTGTGTCTGTGTGTGTGTCTGTTTGTGTATGTGTGTGTGTGTGTCTGTCTGTCTGTCCGCACACACACACACACATACACACACACACAATAAGTGTAAGCTGTAACCGCTCAAACAAATACTCAATACAACTAGAGACTCTAATGTACTGTACTGCATATGTAGACACATGGTATTTCAAAATGCTCTGTGAAATATATTACAGAAAACTCTTACTATTGGAGCATATTTGTAGAATTGTACAGAATTGATAGTAATGGGATTATCTGCATCCTTTTCTTTTCAGCAGTGTGTGTGTGTGTGTGAGTGTGTGTGTTTGCATCGTGTGTT
Source organism: Tenualosa thibaudeaui (assembly GCA_027481765.1). Lineage (NCBI taxonomy): Eukaryota > Metazoa > Chordata > Actinopteri > Clupeiformes > Clupeidae > Tenualosa > Tenualosa thibaudeaui. The sequence goes on from JAIFZK010000001.1 coordinate 18,720,678, forward strand.
TGTGTGTCTGTGTGTGTGTGTGCGTGTGTGTGCATCGTGTGTGTGTGTCTGTGTGTAGGTGTGTGTTTTTATGTGTCAAATAATGAGCTGCTTTACAGGGAGAGATACACCCTTCTCTGAATGTAGGTTATTATGGGATGCCTCTGCTCTTTTCTCTTCTCCATGGAGACTTGCCAGCCTGTCTGACACAAGCGATGACTTCCTGTTTGCATCAGATGACATTTCCACCTGCTCCAAAGTAATTAGCATGCGGAGCAGCTTCAGGCTAATTTAGTATTCAGGTGTGTGTGTGTGTCTGTGTGTGTGTGTGTGTTTGTGTTTGAGTGGTTCGGCGTGGTTATAGGATGTGCTTGTTCAAATGCTTTGCCACCTCTGAGCTTTCAATTTCTATGTAAATGTAGTTTGGGCTTACTGAAGCTATATTCTCCTTCCTGTGTGCGTGTATTTCTATCTATCTGTCTTTGTGTGTGTGTGTTGCGTGTGCGTGTGTGTGTGCACGTTGGACCAGTGCCAAGGATTGATCTGTACAGCACCACAAGGTGACAGGTTCAGTGTTACCCACAATGCACCTGCCCCCTACCCCCAAAAAAAAAAAAAAAACCACACTCACACATACACACGCACAAACACTTCATCTAGGGGGGTCTGAAAACCTACATGTCTCAGTACAACACTGAGTCATTTAAGAGCACTTAACAGGGAATACATAGCATGGCTGGCATGGATTGGGATGTGTCTGTCTGTGTCATGAGGTGAGAGAAAAAGACAGTAATGGAGAGAGAGAAGGCAGAGAAAATAAGAGGATGACACATTAGCTATAAAAGGATTAAACCATCCCATTTTCTGTGGTGACAGCTCACAATATATTCTTCACATATACACACACACAAACACACACACACGTGTGTGTGTGTGTGTGGGTTTGTCTGCTGACATGCAGTATTCAGGTTAGAGTGATCAGCAAACCAAACATACTGTGCTACATCTGTCAAAATGTAACCATAGTGAGTTATGTTTGTGTTTGTGTGTGTGTGTCCTAAATGAAATGGACATGCTGCAATGTGTTTTAGGGAAGCATGAAGGACACATCTTATTAAGGTGAAGTGTGTGGGGGTGAAGAAGGAGAAATGAGGGTAGAGAGAGGGAGAGAAAGAGAGGAAAAAGGGTAGGGGGGAGAGAGAGAGTAGATAAAAGGGAAAGAGGCAGAGACTGATGGAGAGAGAGAAAGAGGGCGGTGAGAGGGATGGGAAAAGGGGGATTTGATGAAGAGGCTAACAGGATCACACACGCACGCACACACACACACAAACACACACACACTAAAACACACTCTCTACATGACATAACGCATATGCACACACAGAAAAAATAAACCCATATTCTCTCTCTGTCTCTCTCTGTCTCTCTCTCTCTCTCTCTCTCTCTCTGTTTGTGTGTGTGTGTGTGTGAGAGAGAGAGAGAGAGACAGAGAGAGAGAGAAATGGCTGACGAGGCTAAGGGAAAAAGGCCAGTGCTTTGAGAAATAGATCTCTAAGTAGATAGAACAGACAGATGTAAATGGCAGGGGTAGACAAGTGGAGCGAGGGATGGAGGGATAGAAGGATGTCTAAGGAAGGAGAGAAAGAGAGAGATAGATGTGCTGGGAAACTAGTGAGGTGGCAGAAACAGGGACCAAACCACAGTGCAAACAAAGGAGAATCGACTGGTGACGATGGATAATTTTTTAAACCATGAATAGTGGTGTGTGTGTGTTTCATGTACGTATTTTTGTATATGTGTGTGTGTGTGTGTGGACCTGTCTCTCTCTGTGTGTGTGTGTGTGTGTGTGTGTGTGTGTGTGTGTGTGTGTGTGTGTGTGTGTGTGTGTATATGCGCTAGGGTGAATGTGTGTGTGTGTGTGTGTGTGCGTCAGTGTGAATGTGTGTGTGTGTGGTCAGATGTCGTGATCAGTGCGTGATCTCTGTAATTGGCATGTTTTCAGCATTAGTCACACTCCTCTCCCTGGTCTTCCGAGGTAAACAAACACCTCCCTCTTCTCCTCTCTCCCTCCACTGCTCTCTTTCTTTTTCATCTTCTCCCTCCCTCCTTTCTTCTTCTCCTCTCTTTTTCTCTTCTCTCTCTCTCTTCCTCTCTCCTCTGTTGTTTCCCACACTCTCTCTGTCTGTCTCATGCTTTTCTCCTTTCCTCTTTTCTCTCTCTCCATTCCACTGTTTTTCTTATTCTTTCCAGTCTTTCTTTCCATCTCTTCCTTCATTCTCTGTCTCTCTGTTGCAACCTCTCTTCATCTCACTATCCATCTCCCACCACTCACCCTTTCTCTGTCTCTCTCTCTCTCCATCTCAGAAGCTGAACAATATGACAGATTATTCCCAGACAGAAAACACTAAGATGCAACACAACTTCAGTGGCTTTAGTGTGTGTGTGTGTGTGTGTGTATGTGTGTGTGAGTGTGTCTGTATACAGTATCTGTCAAACACACACACACACACACACACACACACACACACACACACACACAAACACACACACATACACACACACACACACACACACACACACACACACACACACACACACACACACATTCCATTTCCAGGGCAGATGTTACTATAGAAGGCCATAAATTATCTCTAATATTTTACATGTTAGTGAATGCATTAGATTCACTGTGTATAATAATATTTCATTATGTATATAGATAAACAGAAATGTATATGTGGGAGAAAAAATGCAAATATGATTAAGGAAAAAATAAGATTATTGTGTAGGGAAATGCATGCACACAAACACACACACACACACACACATACTGTACACATGTCACACATACATATTACACACTCACATGTAAACACACACATACATATCTGTGCACACGCACACATATGCACACACACACTCATACACAAAAGAAGCAGGGAAAGAGCAGAGGAGAGGAAAAACACTTGTATGAAGGCAACCAAGAATGAGTAAGAGAGAGAGAGAGACAGATACAGAGAAGAGAGAGAGAGAGTGAAACAGAGGAGAGAGACAGCATTCAACAGTCTGCTTCTGTCACTCTGACTGTGCTATTCCATGCATTTAAATGGACATATTATTCTAATGATGGATGGATGGATGGATTGCACTTGTTTCGTTTTCTTGTCCTCCCCTACATGGTATTGTGCCTAAGTGTTGAGTGCTAGAGGACAGGGGGTCGAGGACATCAGCGAGCCGACTCATTGACACACACACTCACATCCTTGAGCCAACTTATGGAAGATACTCAACTTAGTGGAACTAATACACACACACACACACACTCACACACACTCTCACATAATCGAGCCAATTCATGGAAAATACTCAACTTAGTGGGATTAATACATATACACACACACACTCACAAAGATAGAGACAGTGACATGTACAGAGACGTTAATGTAATTATGAAAAATCTATTTCCAATCACCAACATCATTAGTTAGTGCTGTTTTTCACAGGAACAAATCTTTCTAAAATATTAATCATTTGTTCTCTCTCTCTCTCATCCACGCACACATACACATACACACACACTTGTGTAATGCGTAATCAGTTTGTCCTTGTATTGTTCTTTGTGCTTTAAGTGATTGACTGTTTGAAGTGCTGTTCACATTCAAAATAAGTATTAACCAACTGATTTTCTCTTTCTTCCTCCCTCCCCCCATCTCCCTCTCTCTCTCTTTCTCTCTCTCTCTCTCTCTCTCTCTCTCTCTCCCTGCCTGGTCTCTGCTGTCTCCACTTGGCTAAAATGTTTGCCACTGTTCAGGTAAGAGACTTAGCTATTCCTCTTGGTGAAGTCAAGTGTGTGTGTTTGTGTGTGTGTGTGTGTGTGTGTGTGTGTGTTTCTGTTGGTGATGGTTAATAAAGCTTTTAAACCCACCGCCACCTCTCTGCAATTAGGAGGGAGAGAGAGATGGAGAGACAGATATAGCAAGAGTGAGAGAGAAAGTGATTGTGAAAGTTGGGTGGGGGATGGTAGATGAGATAGAAAGGGGGGGAGAGAAAGACAAGAGGGAGCAACTATAGAGGGAAAAGGAGAGAGAGAAAGAGAGAGAGAGGGAGAGAGTATGTAGGGGTGGATGCTGTGGGGAGAGATAAGGATGGAATTGGCACTGAGGGACTGAGATACTAATCAGTAGTGGTCATCCTGGGGGAATCTATGGACACACACACACACACACACACACTGTACATCTCTCTACTGTACGTCTCTGTTAGTATGCAGTCGTATGTCAGGATGGCTTTCTCCACTCCTCTGACCCTCACTGCCTTGCAGTGCTGGGATAGGAGGACATGAGGAGCAGAGCAGTGTTCAAAGAGTTCATTTGATGCATAAGGAGATGATAATACACACAACACACACACACACCATAATGTGAACACACATACACACACATAGGCAGATAGACAGTCAGACAGTAATACATACAATAATGTGAACACAGAGAGAGAGAGAGTGGGGAGGAAAGGAAATGACCAATAAATCATCATTTTGATGAGACTCCTGATAGTCAGAATGTCAGCACGCTTCAGGAGATGGGATGACCTCAGAGGATTGTGGGTAATTTGTGCAGGTAATGATCATGCATTAATGTTCTACTCAGGTAATCTCTATTTGGGGCTTGGGTAGGCAGACATATACACACACAAACACACATACAGTACACACACACACACCTTTAACCCAGATTGAGTGCATGCAGCAGGCAACCCCGTCATTGGTCTCTGGACTGTGACGGACACCCACAAATGCCAATCACTGTTAGTGGACAGGTAATTACCCACACCATTACACACAGCCACCCCACAAGGACCGCAGAGCCATTAGCCAATCAGACATGAAGCAGACATGATGAGCGTTCCAGTGGACCAATGAGGTGGGCTGTGAAGTGGAGCAAGCTGCGTGTGTGGAGTAGCTTGAGCCAAACAGGAGGTAGAAGGTTTCAATCTCCCTTTTCCAATTTCCCGAAAGGGCCACTCCTACACCCTACACAGCCAGATAAACAGTTCATCGCCTCATAAATCTGCACAGGTATCACACACTCACACACACACACACAACACCGCCTCATAAGAACAGCAGTGGACTGAGGAAGTGAAATTCATTATACACACACATACACACACAAATACACACCCACACACACATATTCAAGCAGGAGTGTGTGGGTGTGTGTGTTTCTGCATATGTGCACCAGAGCTATTGTGTTTGATGCCTTTATTCGGTAGTGTCATTTGTCAATCGCCAGGTGATAGAGGTGAAAGGTCATATTATGCCAACATAAACACGTAATTTCAGGAAACATCTCTGTCCCAGCTCTCAGCCTGACTGGAGGTGGGTTTGGGCTGCCCCGGAGGCAGGAGTTATTAGGGGAAAACAACAAATAACAAACAAACAATAAATAACAAACAACAAGATCAAGCAGTGTGATGCTTCAGACTCCTTCACACCCTAATAGGCTTAGTAACTCAGAGGAATAAGTACTCAGAAATCAGAACAACATGAGAAGTGGAGAACATTCTGGAAACTTGTCTCCCAACAGACTTCAGTCAGAGATGGTTGATGAACTAAACTGTCTTTGCTTCCACCAAAGTCTCCTTATGGTCAGGTCTCTACAGAGTTTCTTCTGTCAACACACAGCATTGGTTTTGTCAGTGTTCGTGTGACAGGGGGGTAAGTGCCACTCATGGTTTTGTGGGGCTGGCCCACTGTGATTGGTGATAAGTTTGGCTTGGAGCTGCATGCCATGCCACTCTGCTGTGTCTAATGCTGATTAGACCACGCGTGCAGGAGTGTGTGTGTAGGTGTGTGAGTGTGTCAGCCACTTTGTTGCTGATTGGCCAATGTGTATGTGTGTTTGTGTAGGTAAGCATGAGCTGCTTTGTTTTGACTTAGGGCGTGTGTGTGTGTTTGTGTATTTAAAGGTGTGTATTGGTTTGTGTGTGTGTGTGCAGGTGTGTAAATGTGAATCTACTGTGTGTGTTGCTAATTAAACCATAGTGTCGGTGTTTAGTCTGTGCCACTGGGGTGTAGTTGTATATCAAAGTCATGTGTGACTTTTTCCATCTCTTCCTCTTTGCATTCCCCCTCTGTACCTCTCTGCATCAATCCCTATGTGTCTCTTACTGTTGTTCTCTCTCTCTCTCTCTCTCTCTCTCTCTCTGTCTTTTGCTCTCTCTGTCTGATCAATATGAAAGGTTTTCAGATGATGTTCTGATAGGATAAAATGAAGACTCTGTGTCACTTTCATTACTTCAGTCTGGAGCTACGTATAGCCATATCACATACACACACCCTGTTGACTCAAGTTAGACTGTGGAGTTGTGAGCTTTTTCACACAACACACACACACACACACACACATAAGCATCTGTACTGTCTCAGGTTTCCCGCAGTGACAATCACAGAAAGTGCAGTAGAATAGAGATGAAGGCACACATATAGAGACACACACAGAGAGAGAGAGAGAAAGAGAGCGAGAAAAGAATACGGAGGATTTGTCCCGTTTATGTCAGACAGTAGGAAACAGTAAGCACTCCCGCAACCATAAACACACTGTTTAACAAAAAACAGAGAGACTTCCAGAATGCCTGGACACACACACACACACACACACATACACACACACACACAGTATGTTAAAATCCTCACATGCTTAAACCATTCTTAATTCATTGTCACATTCTCCCTCCCTCTCTCTGTCATGCACACACACACACACACACACACCAGAGAGAGAGAGAGAGAAAAGGTGGCAGACATGCATGGACAGATGAAGACAAGATGACAGGAAAAAAG
>JAIFZK010000001.1:18732500-18775000 GCA_027481765.1 Tenualosa thibaudeaui
CACATACCTTCTCTCTATGTTGGTCATTCTCACAAATCAGAAATCCCTATTTTGCACACACATACACACACACACAAACCTTCACAAACACACACACACAAACAAGCCCGTAGGCAGTATATCCACACTCACTCTTTTTCACACTCTTTATTTTGATCTTAGAACCTCTTTCTCTTAGACACATATATAAACACACCACACACACACACACACACACATATCCCGCTGTCTCCATTTCCTGTTTGGGAATAGTCCAGAAGCATCTGGACCAGCAGTGAAGGAGGGGGCAAGAGAACGATGGAGTGATAGAGTAAAGGAATGAGAGAAGAGAGGAAAGATAGAATGATAGAGTGAAGGAGAGGGAGGGATAGAGTGAATAAAAGAATGTTATAGTGGTTCAACGAGTGATGAGGGACACAGCAAAAATCTCAGGGCATTCAGACAGAGACATTGTCTCTGTCTTTAACTGTCTTTTTCTTTCTCTCTCTCTCTCTCCCTCCCAATCTCTCTATCTGTCTGTCTGTCTATCTATCTACCATCTCTATATCTGAAACTGTATCTACTCCCTAGGAAAGTAAGTCATTTGTTTCACACTATAGACGGTAACTTTCTCTCTCTCTCTCTCCCTCTCTGTTATATTCTTGCTGGGTTTCAGTGAGGAAAAAATGCTGTGTGTGTATGCGTGTGTGTGTGTGTGTGTACCAGGCATGCATGTACCTTCCCCTTTCACACAAACACACACACACACACACTCCAGCAGCAGTAGCAGGGTGTGTGTATGCTACCACCAGGGGGCAGCATAGACAGAGCCAGTAGCCCAGACTTGGTGGAGTGATGTGGCAGTGGAGATGTGCAGGCAGATCACCTCCCATCAAATCAGATCAGCTGCCTACTCTATCAGCTTCCTGATAGGGCGGCCAACTAGAAAGAGATAGTTAGGTGAGGGAGTGTAAAACAACAGCAGCAGTGTGTGTGTATGTGTGTGTGTGGGGGGGGGGGACTCATGTCTGTGCACTCAGAAGCCAGTTTCCTCACCTAATAAATAAATTCTACCTGACTGATTTGAACTGATTCTGGTCAGAATAAGCGGCTAATAGAGAACTACTTCTTAAAGTGGTACAGTTGAGAATTCCCTGTTTTGTCTGGAGAACCAGCCTGAATTTTCTCCAGTTTCAGAGAGAACCAGTGATGTGTCATCAGCAGAGGGTGTTGTGTACACTCAGAAATATTGACAAGTGGTTGCTGTACATCTGTGAAATGATGGGTGGCGCCGTTGACCACTGCTTACAGTTTTCTGTTCTGTATTCTGTGTGTGTGTGTGTGTTTGTGTGTGCGTGTGTGTGTTTGTGTGTGTGGTCATGAAGCTATTTACTCTGAATTTCTCTTTCCTGACAAGACAGCTATGTTAGGCATTGAAATGGTCAGTTTAGTCTTCAGTCACTAGACTTCATTCACTCTCATGCAGGTATACAAGATGACACGCATGTGCATATACACAGAAAAATTCATACAAATGTATACTCAAACACAAACACACAAACACACACACACATTCAAAAGTCTGCTGTATGTCACAAGGGCAGCAGGTAAAAAATTGAGTTGACATGCAGCCAAACATAGAGAGGGGGAAGATCGAGAGAAATGGAGGGAGGTAGAAAGAGAGAGAGAGGGAAGGGAGGACCGGCCTGACTGTAAAGGTGATAGAGGGCATTATGGGGAGCGAAAGGTGATGACAGCCCTGAGTGTGTGTGTGTGTGTGTCTGTGTATGTGCATGCATGCGTGCGTGTGTGTGTGTGTGTGTGTATGTGTGTGTTTCCATCATTGGCAAGAGAGAGCATGCCAAAGAGCTGAGGGGTTTCTGGATGTGGGCAGCTGGGACATTTGGCATAGAGAAAAGTGTGATGTTTTGTGTGTGTGTGTGTGTGTGTGTGTATCCTCCCTAGTCTGTTGTGTAAGCCCTCTAGTGTATCTGTCACCACGGTAACACTGCTGTTTACCCTTAATTTGTTAGGGTGGGTCTGCAGACGTCAGAGTCAATGTCCTTACTGGACACCACACTCAAGTGGCCAGTGTGTGTGTGTGTGTGTGTGTATTTGTGTGTGTTTGTGTGTGAAAGAGAGAGGGAGAAAGAGAGAGAGAGTGACAGAATGTGTGTGTGTCAGTGTGCATAGTGGGGTGTGGGTGTATGTTTATAAAAGCACTAGTGGACATGTATGTGCGTGTGTGTGTATGAGAGAGAGAGAGTATGTGTGTGTGTGTGTGTTTGCGTATTTGCATGTGTGTAACACAACTTCATCTCTGGTTTGGTTGTGATGGCCCTTAAGCCTGCCTCATCTTGTCAGACTCCTGAGGAAGATTGTGGAGGACTGGCTGAAAAGTGTATTTCTAAGGAACATTACACAATTTTTGAGCAGTGTGTGTGTGTGTATGTGTGTGTGAAGGAGACATTATTACACAAGATGGAGGATGATTAGTCCAGCATGTCATTGTCCAACTATGGCTCCACTCACTGTTAGTCTACAGCAGCCATGGTGTATGTGTGTGTGTGTGTGTGTGTGAGAGAGAGAGTGTGTGTGTGTGTGTGTGTGTGTGTGTGTGTGTGTACTGATTTTCTAAAGGGTCGCCATTGTAAATTCTCTATGGCAGAGCAGACACTGTCTCTGTCTGTCTCTAACTTATGAATAGCATGCAAAGATACACACACACATATGTTCACTAATACATAAACTGGGCCACCATTAGGCAAAGACACACACACATGCATGCATGCACACACACACACACACACACACTCCTATGTTCACTAATGAACAAACAGTGCCACATTAAGGCTAGCATTCCAACGTTCATGGACTAACTCCCAAAACAACATCTGTGGTTGTCTGAGTGCACTGCTAATATTTTACCCTGCACACACACACACACATACACACACACAGACATGCATGCACAGACACACACACATATGCACACACACACCAATAGACAGACAGACAGAAAAACACCCACAAATTCACACACACACACACACACACACATGCACAGGTACACACACACAAAAGGAAAGAAGGTGGCAAATAAATGAATCCTGTCCATCAAAACATACAAAGTTGTCTCAGCATGTATGTGTGTGTGTGTGTGTGTGTGTGTGTGTGTGTGTGTGTGTGTGTGCCAGATCTGGGTCAGACCCATTGCCAGGTCAGCTGTTTGGTGGATTGATGTTATTATTTGCTGAGGGATGAGCTGTTTGTTTTTCACAGATGGAGGATCTTGAGGTCACCACAAAAGTCCTAACAGAGGCATTGCAACCATCACACTGCATATTTACATGAGAGAGAAATAAAGAGACCAACCGAGTGGATGGACAGTTGAAACACATATAAACATCACACACACACACACACACACACACACACACACAGACACTTACATCCACCTAATCTGTAACCTAACACTATTCAGTCTCCAGGGTATACAGTAACGTATGACTAATCACATACACACACAAACACACACCCCACATTCATCACACACATGCAGACACACACAAACACACACAGGGAGGGGATGAAACAACCATATGCTTTGCAATTATGTGGATGACTACTTGATCAGTGGAACAAAAACATAAACACACTGACAACCCCCCTCCTCACACACACACACACACCCATGAACACATACACACATACACAAAGAGAGAGAGAGACATCTGAACATACTTACCAACACTCACATGAATACAAACACCAGCGCAGTCAAAGCATTCTTGGTGATCAGCAGCCTTTGTCAGAGACTTCTCAGAAGAACTTGAGCTTGTTTTATCTAAGTCATTCCGGACTACAAGGACACACACACACACTCTCTCTCTCACATACATGCACACGCACACATGTTTGTGTGTGTGTGTGTGATTGTGTTTGTGTGTGTGTGTCATTTTCTCCCCAAATGACCTTGTTCTGGTCCCTGTCTGATACTGCCTATGTTATGCTATCTCTGCTGTATCTCCCCCCGCCCCCCTCTCTCCTCCTCCCTCTCCTCTCTTCTCTCTCTCTTTTCTTTTCCTCCCTCTCTCTCTCACCCCTCTCTGCCATTCTAGCTTCTCTCTATCTGTCTGTTCTTCTCATCTTTGTCTCTATCCACTTTTCTCCTCACCCTCTCACCTCCCTATTTTTCTCTCCACCTCCACTCTATTTCTGTCTCTTCATCCTGCTCTTTCTCTTCAACTCTCTTTCTCTCACCTCCTTTTTCTAACTCACTCTCCTACTTCTCTCCCCATCCTCTTCCTTCTCTCTTCCTTCACATCTCTCTATCCCTTTCTCTGTCCCTTTCTCACTCCTCCTCTTCTCTCTCCTTTCTCTGTCCCCCTCTCTTCCTGTCTGTGTCTTATCCCTCTTTCCTCCTCTCTGTCTCTCTTTCTTCCTGTCATCATTTGCTCTCATCTCTTCATCTCCCTCTCTTTCTCTGCTCACTCTCATCTTTTCATCTCTCTCTCCTCCTCTCTCTCTCTGCCCATTCTCTCATCTCTTCATCTCCCTCTCTCTCTCCTCCTCTCTCTCTCTGCTCACTCTCACATCTTTTCCTCCACTCCCTTTTCTTCCCTTGTTTCTCTATAGTCCTCCTTGTGTGGAGTCTCTTACCTCTTGTTTTCTTTTTATCTATAGCTACTCTATAGGAGAGACAGAAAGAGAGAGATAGACAGAGAGACAGAAAAAGAGAGACATAAAGAGAGAGAGAGAGAGAGAGAGAGAGAGAGAGAGAGAGACATGATAACAAACAAACCCAAATACATACGCACAAAGGCAGAGCCCCACAACATTATAAATCATTTGGTGTGGTCGGGAACAAATCCTTCTAGCTCTGAAAAACACTGAGACACTGAGAAACTAGCAACAAATTAAAGTTTGCATTCATGTTTGTGTGTGTGTGTGTGTGGTTTTCTTTTATCTGTGACCCCTGAAGGGTCATAGCTTTTAAACTATTTCAGCATCAGTGACCCCTTCAGGTCACATCTTTTGTAAACACACACACACACACACACACACACACAGACACACACACACACACAAACACCACAGGAAATCCAAGCTAGCACTATGAACGGTTCTGCTACTGAGAGATCGGATCTCCAGAATATCAATCAGAAGTAAACAGCAAAGGCAGTGTGTTAAAACAATAACACATTCACACACAGAGACATAAACACTGACACTGACTGACCGCCAAAACTTGCACACACACACACATATGCATGCACGCACACACACACACACACACAAACAGAAACATGTCTGTCCATGTGTGTATCCACGTGCAGTTGTTTGTTTACCATTTTTTTGGTCAGCTTGCCTTCATATGAACATAATGATACATAATACTAATTGGACACACCAGTAGATGTAATAAGCACTTTTGAATATTTAGTTACCATACTCATTTCCTTTAAGTTAATGAAATCACCAGCAATTCTCAGAAGCCAGGAGTGCACAACATCATATGGTTTGTGTTTTCAGTTTGTCAAAGATGTGTTTTTCTGTGTGTTTGTGTGTGTTGGACTGAGACCTCTGCCCAGAGAAAGTCAGTGAATGTGTGTGTGTTTAGTCTGAATGCACATAGCTTGTAGAACAGCTGTTTAAGAACCTCAGTCTGTGAAAGTCATTTGACACATGTTGAGAACCAGGAGAGAGAGAGAGAGTAAAAAAGAAATGGCCTTCCCTTGGGTAATCCCTGGGGTTAAAGTGAATCTCAGCTTTCAGTGGGAACAGACAAGTGTGTGTGTGTGTGTGTGTGTGTGTGTGTGTGTGTGTGTGTGTGTGTGTGTGTGTGTGTGTGTGTGTGTGTGTGTGTGTGAGGTAATGCATGCTGACCATGGTCACAGTGAACAGGTGAACTTATTAAGCCAGCAATGTGATCATAAATCACCATTTGAAATCAATTTACTGCTCTGAAACCAGTCCAGAGAGTGGACACCACACACACACACACACACTTTGTATTGAAGTTAGTGATCTCTGTTGGGAAAGAGTTGAGTCAGCCTCAGAAATGCTTAATGTTTATGTTGTCAGGCTCACTGACCAGTCATTGACCAGTCTCATCTATATCGCTTCTCATGTATCTGATGCAAAGAAACAAACAGAAATATATATTAGTATGCGATCTTAGATGGTAAATCGATGTGCAAATTTAGCTGTGATTATCTCAATAAGATTATAGTCTAATTATATGAATATAAGGGTGCTAAGGCAAAAGGTGAAAGGGGACAGAGATGGTCATGAAGTCACAAAGGCATGTCTGAGCTCTAGGCTGGCTAATAATGAATAAGTGTTGGGTAATTAGTTGGTATCCTGCTGGGCCCACACACACACTTTCTTGCTGTTTGTCTCTCTGTCTGTCTGTCCTCCTCACTTCTTGCTGTCTTCTTCCCTCTTTCTCTTTCTCTCTCTCTCTATCTCTTCCATCGCTCGCTCTCTCTCTCTCTCTCTCTCTCTATATATATATATATATATATATATATATATATATATATCAGCTCTGGCCTGTGTCATGAGAAGGCAGCTGTGGCTGTTTCCAGTCTATGACACAGAATACAGACCAGCTATCTGTTTATGACACTGCATTTATTCCAGTGGTCCTGTAGTGAGATCGAATTCTTAAGTTAAAAATCATTCCATCAAAGTCTACTGATATGATTATAGAAATTCAACAAAGAAAGACGCCAGCCAGAAAAAAAGAGATCAACAAGAGAGCGCTTGTTTTATTTATTTATTTATTTATTTATTTATTTATTTATTTATTTATTTTCCCTGGCTTCATTCACTTTCCCATAGCTTTCCATCTTCCTTGTACGTAAATACTGTACTGCTCTTTGATCGGTCACCAACCAGAGGCAAACAGCTGGACTGGGCAGTCCCCAAGGACAGCCGGCAACAGGTTCGCCCAAAACACCTTTTCATTTTTAGCCTTTCTCAGTGTTTGCTATTTCAGGTCATGTGCCCTTTTTGCTTCTCTGAAAGTAAATGACAAACTGTGTATTTTTAAAAAGCAGTTTGAATTGGACATTGTTTACGTAATGCCACCAGCGCATAAGGCCGTGTGGTGTGGGCCGCTGTCGTAAGGCTTATTGTGTCCGGGGTAACTGCTTTGTTCCCATGGGGCGCTTTGGAAAAGAAACTACCCGGATAGCTCCCCAACTCTGTCTTATGTCTGAGAAAGCTATTTGTATTTGAGCTAAGCTAAGTGTATTTGAGTTGGAACATACGTGTTGCTTTAAAGCCAGTTGGATGTAGTCAAAACTTCTATTGCCTAAAACTTTCCGTGCGAAATGTGACCCTGGCATTTTCTCTGACGTTGTGGTGGTTGTGTTCTTCTGCTTCGTCCCACCACCTTTAACTAGCGAACTAGTTCGTTTCTCTGTGTGTGTGTGTGTGTGTTCAGTGTGGATAATCTGTGCATGTGTGTACGGGAGGGAGGGGTAAATGCAGTCCCGTGGGGAGCTCGCTTGCGAGAGAGGGAGGGAGGAGGAGGGAAGCGTCAAGAATTCAACAACAGAGTCGAAGACGCTCGAGGCGCTTGAGTTGCCTTTGTTGTTCGCTTGTCTTGTTTCGCAGAACTTTCAACAGATCGCTTTCCTTTGACTTGAACTAGCGTCTTGTGGTTACACACATGACAGATATCGATCTCGCCGACTTTCGGTGGGCTACAGAGAGGGCTCTCTCGGGTTAGTGTTGGTTCGAGCCAGCGTATAGCTGTGGAACAGCACCGAGCACAAGTCAATCAGTTCCACTGACGGAATGTCACTTGGATCACTTGGATGGAATTTGTGCTTCAACAATGCCGTTTTAAATCCGTCTACTTGTTGTGGAAACTTTTCCTATAACTTCTACATTTTGTTTTTTATGTGTGTGTGAACGCTGATTTCTCGTATGCGTAAAGGAATGACAAATTTTATTTCGAAGGAGCGACCAACTCAAGTTTTTCATCCGAGCCGTGTGTCCCTCGACACGAAGAGAAGAGGAGCAGCAGTCTGCTGGTGTCACCGCCTCACCAAGAGGAGTGAAGGTTTTTAGCATACCGATCCGAGGAGCTCATTATGGAAGGCGATCAGGCCGCGTCTCCAAAGCCAGGTCCGACAGCAGAGCCCGCTGCTGACAGCAGCATGCCAGACAGTTTCTCGCGGTTGTGGACGGATGTCATGGGGATGCTGGTGAGTTAGGGGAAAGTTGGGCGCTGGTGTGTGTGTGGGGGCGGAGGGGGGGGGGGTCGGGTAAAGGAAGGTGGCAGTCCCTGAGAAAGCCCTGTGTGAATAATGGTGTTAATGGGGGGTGGTGGAGGAGGTGAGGGTCATTGTCTGTGCGTGCCTGTGTTGTGTATTGGTGCTTGTTCGCGCATGTGAAATCAGAATACGCTCCCGTGAGTGTACTTACTCCGGTTCCTGTGCGCGACGAGGGGTGTTCAAGGAGACCTTCTGTCGGCAGAGCAGCCTTCCTTCCCTGAGTATCTGTTCTCGGACTCAGCCAGGACCTCTCTCATAAACGCTTTTATGAGCCGTTCGGGCCGCTCATAATTGGATTTAATCACCGCCTCAAAACCGCGTAAAGAATGGTATGTAAGCTCAAATATACGTTCTAAGTCAGACTCAAATGGCAAGGGACTACTAACAGGGATTAATTAAAGTTGTAGCGCTCGTCTAGGACTAAGTTTAACTTCAGACCGTGTTTTTTAAGAAGGGTTCATCGCTTGACCAGGGGTTTAGTTTGTTACCCACGCAACACGTGTGGTCATCAGTGTTCTCTGTCGAAGTGGCTTCCTCCTGTCCGGCGTTCGCCCGTGGGAATAATTTGCCTTAGCTGGATACGTGAACTTAACAGGAAAAGAGGATTTGGTCTTCCTTGTCCTCACATATTACTTAGAACACACTTGCCCGAGGCCTTATTTGTTTTGTGCGTGTGTGGTCACCAGAGGTTTCTGTTCATTAGACATACTCAGAGCATGTTTCTCAGATGACACTGAGCCAAATACGGGTCAAAGCTGCCCTGGATTTTATTCCAAATTAGTTCCTGTCTGTGCATCCGTTCAAGCAGAGAGAGAGAGAGAAATACAGGTGTTGTGCTTCACTGTCATTTGCTCTGAGGAATTCACTGCTGCTAACTATCAGTATTACTTGACACAGTGACACATTGGATGGAGCAGAGCTTTGGCTTGGAGTTAGTATGTCTGGGTCAGGGTGGGTGGGTTGTGCCACCACAGCGTAATAGGCCATAAGGCAAGCCTTTTGAAGTCAGAGGTTTAAGACCTCTGTGACACTCTGTGTGTGTGTCTGTATGTGTGTGTTTGTATGTGAGCAAGGATGATAGGACATAGACTGTATAATGATTTGAATTCAATGTGTATTGTGAAATTAATCTGATTAATGTTGAGACAAATGTAAGATGTCAGATTTCTCTGTAAACAGCCACACAGACACACACACACACACACACACACACACACACACACAGAGCAGATACACACATACCCAGCCCCAATGAGACTTCAAAGGTGTGTGTGAATGTTAGCATGTTTCTGTGATGTAGTAGACCCATTTTGATAGGTAGACATCCAATCAGGCCAAAATAGTGTAGGAGCAACTGGCCCTGCTCTTTGTGTGTATATTTGCAC
Organism: Tenualosa thibaudeaui; assembly: GCA_027481765.1. NCBI lineage: Eukaryota > Metazoa > Chordata > Actinopteri > Clupeiformes > Clupeidae > Tenualosa > Tenualosa thibaudeaui. The sequence goes on from JAIFZK010000001.1 coordinate 18,742,159, forward strand.
GTGTGTGTTTGTGCGCATGGTTGCATGTGTGCACCAGTGCCTGAGGCCAAAAGTTGTGTATGTGTTTGGGAAACAGCATGTTCATCCATTTCCTTTACTGACTGCTCTAGCCTCACGGGAAGCATTCTGCATACAGAGGGCCTGCTGTAAAAGTGTGTGTGTGTCTGTGTGTGTGATTACACACAGTCTTGAACAATGGTGTGTCCACAGCTTTTGAGTGTTTATAAAACCTGCAGTTGAATAGGCCAGGCATCATATCTACTGTTAGCAGAATAGTCTCTATATATAGACAATAGACAGAGTGGGGGTTAGGGCAGGCGCACACACACACACACACACACACACACATATATATATATATATACATGCAAGTAAAATACCCCATGTACTCCTTTGTTTGTGTAAGTTAGTCTTTGCTGTGGTTGCTGTTATAGCATAAAAATGTGTGTGTGTGTGCATGCTTTTTGTGGTCAGTTGCCATTATCTGTGTCTGAGCATCTGAGCACAGAACTTTCATTGAGTGAAAGAAAATGACTGACATTCCTAGAGTGAACAGACACACACACACACACACAGTAAGGGGTGAGGGGGTATCACACCAAAGTTAACCACTAAGATTGCTAACAAGAGGAATGCCTGTAATGAGAATGGCAGTGTGTGTTTTGAGAGGGTGTGTGATAGTGTGTGTTTGTTTGAGTGTGTGTGTGTGTGTATTGAGCGCGCACAATTGTAATGTGTGGTTACAGAAGGGTAAACAGACTTCAAAGCCAATTAACAGTCTGGCTCCAGCATTGGAGTCCTGCTGTGGGCACACACTTGCACACAGACACGCTTACATATATACACACACTTATACTTACACACACACACACACACTGTCATACACACGTACACACACACAAAGGATAGGAAAATGTCGCTGCTCTGATGCAGTCCAGTCTCTGCTTTAACAGTCTCCAGAAGGAGGTTGTGTGTTTGGACTGACACATCTGGCATCATTCTTTGTCTCTTTCCCTCCTTGTGTGTGTGTGTGTGTGTGTGTGTGTGTGTGTGTGTGTGTGTGTGTGTGTGTGTGTGTGCGTGAGCGTGAGAGAGAGAGATAGAGAGTCCCAGTCAGCATGCAAAAGAGCAAGAGATTTGAGCAAGAGTTAGAGATCTGCAGATATTATGGTATGTGTATAAGTTTAGTGTGTGTGCATGGGTGTCTGTCTGAAGGCAGTACTCTGAAAAGATTTACAGGCATGTGTAAGTGTGTGTGTGTGTGTGTGCATGCATGTGTGTGCGTGTGAGAGTGAGAGAGAGAGTGTTTCGTTTTTGAGGAAGCATGTCCACAGGCAAGACTGATGAGATTTACAGATTTTGTGATGTATGGGATGCTACTGTGTGTGTGTGTGGGTGTGTGTGTTTGTGTGTGTGTGTGTTTGATGTTTGTTTACATGTAAAGGCTGTTCCCGTGGTTAATGTTCGAGCCATGGCAAGTAGAATGGTTCAGTCTGAGCTGACGCCAGACACTTAATAACTGTGGTGTGGTGTGGTGTGGTAGACGTCACTGGCGGAGACTGCTTTGCTGCTGCGTTCAGTGCAAAGGCATTAGCAAAGTAGGGAAGGGACACTGGACTAGTGCCTAGTTCCCATGCATAGAGGACTAGATTTTAGCCGACTAGATTTTAGCCTTTTTAGCCGTCTTGAACGCAGCTTTAAATTCCCTTGCATTGTATTAAATAGAGCAGCCATGTGTGTTAGAACATGATCCAAGTGGAAGATAGGAGAGCCGGGCCGACTCTTAGTTTTTCACTAACTTAGAGGACAGTTGGTCAGCATGGTGTTTTTGTTATTACATCAGCACATTTTACATTTACTCCCTGTTGCTGTTTGTAAGTCATCTTTTGATGGTTTGGCATCAGATGACTACATAGAGTGTAGCTCCTCGGGACTGGGTAGGGAAGTGCAACTAGACGAGTGTGTGGTTCCCATACATGGGAGAGTGGTCATGCTGGCATGGAGTATGTAGTGCTGCCTGTGACACTGTGGCAGTTAAAGAAAGAAAGAAAGAAAGATAGATAGATAGATACATACATACATACATACATACATACATACATACATACATACATACATACATACTTTTATTAACCTGTAGGACATTCTTGAATGGGATGTCTGCTTTGTACTTAAACAGTGCAAATGTGGGAATTATCACAGGGTGTGTGTGTGAGAGAGAGTGTGTGTGAATGTGTATATGGCAGTGCAGTGGATGGTGTATGTTATAGTTAGTGAGTGTCTGGTCTTGTTTGGGTAAGCTGTGTGTGTGATGTGTGAGCAGTAAAGTGGTTGTGTGTGTGTCTGTGAGGGTGAGCAAGTATATGTTCTCCTGTGTGTGTGTGTATATGTGTGTGTGTGTGTGTGTTCGCACGCTGGGTAGGTCTTTTCTAAATTGGATCAGTGGTGCAGCTCTGACAGTAGGGCAGTGTGTTCAACTCTTCTGCTCTGAAAGAGCTCTCTCATCTCGCCTGTTAGCTCAGCTAAACACACACTCTCTCTCTCACACACCCACACACACACACACACACACAGGGCAGAGAGGGAGTGCTCAAAAGCTAAGAACAAGAACAGATAATCCCTTCAGTGCTGAACGATATATCCATCTAAACTAAAGACATACTTTCTCTCTCTGTCACGAACACTCTCTCTCTCTTTCCATCACGTTCTAACTCTCTCTGAAACACCAGTTACGTTCACACTTAGTACCCCTGTTTGTGTGTGTGTGTCTGTATGTACTTGGGTACATTTGTATGGGTCTGTGCCTTTGTGTTGAATGTGTATGTGTGTCTCTAACCCAGTTTGTTTCGTATGAGTGTGTGTGTGTGTGTGTGTGACAGACAGACATTCTCTGGAAGCTTCCCTGTGGAGGGTGTGCCGTAGCCTCTTGATCCCATCCATCCTACTGGCCTGAGTCAGCATCAGATTGCATTCTCCGCTCTCTGTTGCTCTCTCTCTCTGTCTCTCTCTCACTCTTTCTCTCTCTCTCTCTTCCCCATCTTCCTCTTTATCACTCCAGGATTTCCCTCTATTTCACATTTACTAGAAGGTCTGTGCTCACACGTGTGTGTGTGTGTGTGTGTGTGTGTGTGTCTTTGTTAGCGGGAAAAGGTGTAGTTCCATCTGCATCCTCAAACTGAATCCTCTGTTGACTACTAGAGCCTACCATGTGTGTCCAGCAGGGAATATACTGAATGAGGTTCCATTCTGATCTCGAACAGCAGGTGAGGGAGTGGGAATTTTTCAGTGTGAAACAAAAATGGAAAAATATTTGTCTGTGTGTGTTTGAAGTTTGCCGGTTGTGCTTAATTTAATAAAGGAATAAGGACTTCCCAGAGCTTCACATTCCTTCTGCTATGTCAGGAGTCTGTTTCCCTTTTGAGCACTTTCACTTTCTCTCTTTTTTCTTCCATCTTTCACACTCTATCTATCTATCTATCTATCTATCTATCTATCTATCTATCTATCTACCTTTTTGTCTGTCTGTCTTTCTTTTTATATATAAAGAGGCACTTTATTCATCTTAAGGGAAACATAGACATCTCACACAGCACATACAGAAACAAGCAAAGACATTAGAGTGGTGAAAACCAGAGGTCACCAGGAAAAATACACAAACCTCAGTAAAACATCAGTTATCTGTCCAACAGTCACTCAAGTGAGCTATCACTATGAAGGAACATGTGCCAGCAATTTTTCAAGTTTCAATACACACACACACACACACACACACACACACACAAACGCTGTGATTTATTCCACAGGATGTAAGTGCAGGTCTCAGCACCAGCTGATGAGGTGGTTGTTTGATAGTTGTCTGTGCTGCCTGTAGCTCTTATCCTAGCCTAGTTCCACCCAGCTGGCCTGTTTCATCAATGCCTTAGCGCAGCTAACCTATGTTATATCACCACAGCCTGCATAGGGCATCTAGCCTATATCTTTTTAGTACGTCAGTTGGTGCTGCTGCTCTTATCCATCATGTTACTGATGGTAACCAGAGTGAGAGTTATGCACTGTTTTGTGCCACAGTTTTGTCTGACATTGGTCAAGTGTTCTACTTTGGTAAAGGCCATTTTAAACAAGATAAGGTAATCCTTGCTCTTTTAGTTTCTGTGTGTGTGACAGAGAGAGAGACAGCATCTAACTTGTAGAAGAAGCATCAGGGTGGTATGGAATGTTCATTGATTAGAGGTCAGAGGTCATGGCTCAGTATGTTCCTCACTCTCTCTCACTCATTCACTCTTTCATTCCCTCCCTCTCTCTACCTTTCCCTTTTTTGACCTATCTCTCTCTCTTTCTCTGTCTCTCATGCAGGCGCGCGCACACACACACACACACAACCCTTTCCCTTTTCTACCCTTTGTCCCTCCCTCCCTTTATACTCTCCACTCTTTCTTGCCCATCCACTCTCTTCCTTCCCTTCCCACCCTATTTCATATCCCTTCATCTCTCTGTCTCTTTCCATCTCTCTCTCCCTCTCTCCACTCTCTTTTTCTCTCTCTGTCCCTTTCTTCTCTCTCTCTTTCTCTCTCTCTCTCTCTCTCTCCCCCTCTGTCCTTTAGTGATGTTGTTTTGGTCCATCTCCAAGGCTGACTGTGTGTGTGTGTGTGTGTGTGTGTGTGTGTGTGTGTGTGTGTGTGTGTGTGTGTGTGTGTGTGTGTTAGCACGCTGCTGCTGCTGCCTCACTGCCTCCTCCTCCAGCTGTAACTGGCAGCTGTCTGGCAGAGTGCATGTGACTGACATAACCTAAGTCTGGATGAGTTTGGATTGCTGGCTCTGAGCCCGAAGCTGCACACACAGTCGTCCAACAAACAACAATCAACAACAAACTCCAACAAAAACAGCAGTTCTTGACTCTGGAATTCTTTACTGAGCATTCTAAAGATTGAAACTTAGTCATTAATATCAATGAATTAATTAATTACAAATATTAGTTTCTTCTTTTTAAAAATCTTTACGTTTTGCAAGGAGTGGAGTTAACCAGTCTACATTTCAACTGTGGGTTGTTCATGTTATAACTGTCCACATGACAAAAAAGTCTATCATGAATCTTGAATCTCTAATCTGGAATCATGAATCGTGGTCTGAGGATGAGAGCTCCTCTCCTGCTGTTGCTTGCACTGGTTAAATGGTCTTTCTTTTTCCCACTGCAATGTCATCATTGTGTGTGTGTGTATATGAGACAGAGGGAGGGGGCAGGGGGCAAAGGAGAATGTTTCTGAGGTTGGATAATGTATTACTTATTGAATATCAGTGAGAAACCAAATATTACAGGGTTACTTATTGTCTAGGAACTGCATACAGGCTGCAAGTTGCACATCAGTCCCCCCCCCACACACACACTCACTATGCACAAACATGGTAACCATCAATACTAATCCTGTCATTTTAAGGTCATCCATTTCACACCGATTGCATAAAACACAGTGTGTGTCTGTGTGTGTATCTGTTGTGAGATGGACTGAGTGAATGTGTGTTTAACCCTAAAGTATTTACTTATATCCCAGAATCAACAGATGGCTGTAACTGCCCTAAATGGCAGACTGTGTGTATCCGTGTGTGTAAATGGCACACAGCATCTCAATGAGATGGAACATGAATTTAGACTGTGCTTATACTTCTGCTGAAACATCCAGTTCCAGATGACTTTACATACACACACACACACATGCATTTATACCCACACACACACACACACAGCCACATCCTGTAGGACACACACACACACACAGTGAGATTTATTCTGTTTGTGGCAAATGTGTCTGTGTCTGTGGGTACTTTTGTGGTAGTGTGGGAGGAATATCTTTTCAGTATGTAAGGCGTGTATCAGTCTATGTGTTTTTATAGGTATATGAGAATGTGTGTAAGCATGCGTGTGTGTGTGTGTGTATGTGTGTGTGTGTTCTCCGTGAACACTCCATGTGCTCTGCACCTGGACCTAGCTATGAATGGCTCTGGCTGACTTGAGGTCAGTTGAGAGAGGCACGGCAGAAACCCCAGCAACCCCCCCTCCACCCACCTTCAAGGACCCCAAGAGAGGTATAATCAGGCAATGTGGAGGAATGCCACTGGCTTAATCAAGTTTATTGTTCCTCTCCCACTTGCACACATACACACACACACACACACACACACACACACACATAAAAACTCACTCAACTTAATACACTTGACTTGTTTGTGTATGTGTGTATGTCTTCCTGGTCAGGAAGGTGGGGCTCCGCCATGGCCCAGTTTTCTGAACTGACCTTTTTCCTTTGGTGTGTGTGTGTGTGTTTGTGTGTGTGGCATGTATGTCTCTTAATGAATATGTCCTCTGCCAAGGGAGTTCAGAGATGGACTTAAAGCTGCAGTCACTCTGGCGCCCCTAACAAGTGTAGTATGACACACTGATTTAGTCCAACTTGCACACACACACACACACATAAGTATGCAGGAAGATGATGGCATACACACAGAGACTTCTTTGATATGGATGTGCATGTTGTATGGCTTGCTTAATCTGTGTGTGTGTATGTGTGTGTCTGAGTCTGAGCAAGATTGTGATCAGAAAAAGGCATTTTTGAGGAGGGTGTGTAAGGATGTACCATTGAAATGTGTGTGTGTGAGTGAGAAGGGGCTCCTCACCATTGGCGAACACACACACACACACAGAATGAGAGCACAATGGCAGGATGCATGCAAGGCAGGGAGGCACAGAGCAGGAAGCCAGGCTTTTCAGCTGGAAGGATTTTTCTGGAAGGCTAGCTGAAAGGGCTTGCACGATGGACTGATAAACTGCACCGGCCCAGGCAAAGGTCTCCTGCCCCCTCCGAATCACCTTAACCCCACGACCCCGGGAGCGCTCATGGTTGGCCCACATCATTTGGAAGACAAATGCGGGGAATACACATGGTTATGTGCCACTCTGCTTTTCCCACTCATAAGGACCCATTGGGGAAAACCCATGTGTAGGATTGAGCTTTCCAAAAACACACACTTTCAGGGAATGGCCCTGATTTCCCAGTGCCTTTGTGTCATAGTTATGGGGTGCATCCCAAACCTCTTCCTGGTTCTGTTTATTAGTGTGTAGGGAACTAGGAAACAAACACACACACACTATGCATAAACAAGGAAGCAGTGCAGTTGAGGTCTGTCTCTGTCTCTGTCTCTCTCTCTCTCTCTCTCTCTCTCTCTCTCTCGCTGTATGTGTGTGACCCAACCTTTTTGGTTTGGCCATATGACTTTTCCACAGGGAAAGTACACACATGGCTGTGTGTGTGTGCATGCGTGTGCCCGCTAAACTTAACTGGATGATTGAGCATAGGAGGACACACTGTCTCCATCGGAAAGTTGAGAGGGCAGCTTTCACCGTTACGCCCCAGGATTCTTTTCAAGTTTTCCACTTTTTCCATCACATTTCATTATTTGCTTCATCGTTTCCACCCATTTGTGCTTTTATTGTGTTTGTTTTGATTTCCATATCTTCAGTGGCTGCCTCTGATTGGACGAGAGAGGTTATTAGGCCTGCTGCTGCCACACTGTCTGTACTCACAATAGATGAAATAGTGTCAGTTACGTTCGGCCTTTGTGCTCTTGCAGTGCATTGTGGTCTAGCGGGGGAGGAAAATATGGCAGCATCATTGTTTCATGGGGGCAGGGAGGGGTGGGTGGGTTGTGGTGGGAGTCTGTGGTTTTGTTATCTTCAACTTCAACAAGATTACTGAAGACACTTAATATCTCTCTCACGTCTCTCTCTTTAACTTCCCTCTCTTTCACTTTCTCCTTCTAGAACTTTGTCTGCCTCTCTGTTTCTCTTTCTCTCTACCTCTGTATGTGTATGTGCACACTGTTCTTATTGAAACACTGTCTGCTTGTCCTCTCTTTTGTCTGAGGTCATTGTCACACTAGCTTGTGATGACCACAGGCTGTCACACACACACACACACACACACACGCCAATATTGAGCCTGCCGGCAGAGGACTGTGCATTCACTCATTCCCTGGCAGCTGCAGGGGTCAAAGCAGGGCAGTGTGTGTTTGTGTGTCTGTGTGTGTGTGTGTGTGCGCGTGCGTGTGTGTGTGTGTGTGTGTGTAATTACAGTGAATAGGCTCCTCTGGTTTATGGACATTAATGTTAAGGAAATGAGAGACGAGAGGAGTTCTGTGTATGATTTTGTTATCATATGTGTTTGCTTGTGTCTCTGTTTGTTAGAATGTGTGTGTGTTTACAAATTCTACTGTGATTGTCCAGAAACATGCAAAGCAAGATTAAACCACACTAAACACACACACACACACACTCACTTACACGCACAGATATAAAAACCAAATGGGGCACAGAGAAATACATGGTGTGTGGAGAGAGCTATTATGTGAGTGTTTGTGTTTGTATGTATTATGTCTTCCACGCTCATTTGAAAAAGAAAGAAAGGAAGTCACTAATGTTCTCTCTCTGATCTATCCATCTGCAGGATGGCTCATTGGGGAATATAGATGACTTGGCCCAGGAGTACTCAGAGTATTATAACACGTGCTTCAGTGACGTCACCGAACGCCTGGAGGAGCTACGTAAGCGGCGAGTCTCACAGGAGCTGGACATGGTGTGTATCCCTCCAACACACACATACACACACTTTTTTCTCTTTCACACTTCTCTCTCTCACCCTGTAAAAGAGTTTTTAATAGACTTCCAAAAATGTTGGTCAGTTCCACACTTGTTTCCCTTGTGCTCTTATCATGATCATGGTCATGACTGGTGCTTATCAGTGCCCACTGATGCTCCATGTGCCAGCTGTTTCAGAGGGCACGCCAGACACCTGCCCGCCCTCAAACATCTGCCGCTCTGCCCTACTACATACTGTGCCAACTGTCAGACTCACACACACACACACAGGCACTTAAACAGCCGTATTTACTGGAGGTTGTGGTGGAAAATTTAATGTATAAAGGTAAAAAACTTGTTTGAGTTATTTGGTTGTTTATTTTATTTGTTCAGTTCCTATTTATAATTTTTGTTTCAATAGCATAGTCTTAGATGCTAATATGGCATTAAAATGAAACAACTCTTCAGGGATGAGTTTCCCAAAGGCCAAAGTAGTTCGTAAAGTCCCTCTTAGGAACAGACTGTTTCCCAAAAGTGCTGTTGCTTAAGAACACTGTGAAATCTCTTGCAGAGGTATGTGTGTTCCATAGAGTTATGCTATCTGACCATGCTCGGGAAACACACAGAAAAGCCAAGTGGATGTTCGTAAGAGAAATTGCAGAGAGCATGCGAAACTTTCAGACAACATGAGTATTAGGACAAGGAACAGATGATTACATTTTGGTTGTGATCCATAACACCGTCTGGAATTTATATTGGGTTCTGACCCAATTTGTGGTCCTTGCATTTTAGCTTTGATGCGAGCATGTTAATGATTAACCAGTATCAGGTTAAGGTCGGTTAACGGTTAGAAGAATTTGCATCTCTTTTGCACCTCCATTTATAGACAAATGATCTTTTACTCTTACACCCACAGCCATTCCTTGTCAAACACACACACACATAGACCCCCACACCGGCACACTCATCTAGAAGCAATTATTGTGACTTTTTCTTACATCTACGCTAATAAATGATGTCTCTTTCTACTTTGGAACGCACACACAAACACAGAAACACACAAAGTGATATCTGTTGCTCACACCCAAGCAATGTAATGTCTCTGTCACAGACAGATATATACAGTACATGCACACACATGCATAACTTTAGTTTCTTTCATGTGTGCACAAGCATACACACACACACACACACAGATTCTTTCCCGCATGCTTGTGGAGCAGCCAGAGCCCTGTGATGTTTGTGCCCCTCTTCCCTTTGTTGTGCCCTGCCCCAGTCCCACAGGCAAGATAAAAGCACATCTGACAAGACTGCACTCCTCCTTCAGCGGCTCAAATCATCCAGCAACCCTGCTTGTGTACGCGCACTCATGTCTGTTCTGTGTGTGTGTGTGTGTGTGTGTGTGCGCGCGCGTATCTCACAGCATCACAGTGAGGTGGAACAAGAATTTAGGCTGTGCTTGGACCCTCTGCAAAACCATTCAGCGCCAGATGACTCTGTGTGTGTGGTGGGGGGGCGGGGGGAGTTCAGCATGTCTGGTAGCCAGGCTTATATGTGTCCGTAGACCTGGCAATTCTGTCGTTTTTGAGTAGTGATTAATTACTCTATTGCAGATGTGGCAACCTTGTATGTTTCAATACAAAGGCTGTAGGCTGCACACAGCATCTGGCAACCCTGCTGAGTCCATGTGCAAAGCAATGTCTCTGTATGCTGTGCCCACACATTTGGCACTCTTGGTCATCTGCGCTGGGCCCCAACCGGGCAACTCTGCGTGCCTTGTGTGTGGTGCAGGCCTGGCATGCCCTGGCATCTTTGGGCACAGATTGGCATCTCAGTGGTGCACTGCCTCTGTGAGAGCCCATTGAAGTGCTGACCATAAAGCTCAACAGTCAGTCTCACATACACACACACACACATATACTCTCACACACACACACACAGATACACACACACACAATCCTTCCTCAGCACATCCCAGACAGCCTCCTGTTTATCCTGATGCCTGTCCAAAAATATCTGCGCCCACCTCGAACATTTCCCAAATATTTGTGCGCAGGAGTGTGTGTTTGTGTGTGTTTCAGAAAATGTGTGTGTGTGGAGGCACTTAGGCACACGTGTGTGTGTGTGTGTGTGTGTGTGTGTGTGTGTGTGTGTGTGTGTGTGTGTGTGTGTGTTGGTGTCTAAGCCATGAAAGCCTCTGTGTTTCTTGGGCCCTTCCTGGTGATATAGGGTAGTGGGCCACCCAGGGTTGCTAAGTAACTAGCTGAGCTAGTAAAACATGCAGCTGCCCCTAGCAGGGGGAGGGAGGGAGAGAAAAAGAATAAGGGGAACTGATAGATAGGGAGAAAGAGAGAGTGCATGAGTTTGGGAAAGAGAGAGAAAAAGAGAGAGAGAGAGATGTGAAAAGAATAAGAAATAGTGACCATTAGTCAGAAAGAGAAAGATGACGATGATGATGTAGGGAGGGAGTAATAGAGAGAGGGGGGGCAGAGAGAGAGTGAGAGAGAAAAGGGGACAGAGAGAGAGTGTGAGAGAAGGATGGAGAGAGAGGCAAAGAGAGAGTATGAGAAAAAAGGATGGGAGAGAGAGAGAACAAGTAAGGAGTTTAAGTGTTTTTTCCCCAGCAGTCTTGAGGCTTGCAGGCCTGGGAGACGTGAGTGTTTGGCCTCTGTCCAGCATCCCACAATCCCCCTGCAGCATTCTAGAATTTCACTCGTGCTCTGAATTCCCAAATTCTTTGCAAGTTCAGAATTCTTTTGCAGTGAACTAACCATCATTACGCTAAATACATCCTGTCCATTGCTGTTAATGGCAAAATTTCCTGTGTCACATTATACTTTGCGAGTATAGGTGTGTGTGTGTGTGAGTTTTTGCACTTGTGTCGTAATGCAGTAATGACAATACAACATAAACCCAGTACTTAGAACTAATCTAACCCCAGTCAAAGGCACACTCAACCCCCATCACAACCATAGCCGTCACATCCATTGTCAGGTGTGTGTGTGTGTGTGTGTGTGTGTGTGTGTGTGTGTGTGTGTGTGTGTGTGTGTGTGCGTGCATGTGTGTATGTGTAATTAGGTGACTTTATGTTTAATGCTGAACTGAAAAGGAATTAAAGGAGAAATCAGGTGTGAGTCAATCAATAGCACTGTTGTTTGTCACCGAGTGCAGTCTATAGGAAAAAAGAATGCAAAAATTTGATACAACATTAATGGGGCAGAGGAAAATGAAACTGAGAGTGAATACTTCTATGCTAGTGATAATCACACTAGCCCAATGATTTAAAGAGTATGCTAGTGGTAGCTACACTACCCAATGCTTTGAAGCAGGGGTCTCCATCCTTTTTACATTTTTTACCTCACTATTTTATATCGAGAGTCTCCAAGAAAAATATTGCATCCTTTACCATCTTTAAACATATTTGTATATATGTGTTTTGGGGTCTAAGAGTGGGAAAGGTTGGAGCCACTTGTCTGCTGTAGCCTGAAGCCTCTGCCATCCTGAGTGGAGACAGACTCAGGCTCAGCTCATCTAAAGTATCATCTAAATTTGTGGGGAGAATTTAGATATTTGAGATTTATAGATGAGATTTATTTACATTTCTTTTGACCCTTTGGATAGCTACTTCCCAGGTAACAATTTTTGGTTCAGGGATGTCCCAGGAAGGTTATCTGTTGGGTACGGCCGCGTTCCAAGAAGGTAGTTTTGGTTCTCTGAAGGGGTGCTAGGAAAGTTTTTTAAAACATAAATACGTTAGTTTGGTTGCAAAAAATCACCATTCAGCAGAACATACAGCACAAGGCATGGGACGCAAACCCATGTTGCTTGTGTGCTATTCACTTCCGTTACCCCTACTCTATCAGAGCTTTTAAATAATTATTTACAAATAGGGAATAAGACATAGGCACACATATGTATTATCCTTATAGGCCTACGTTGGGTATTGGCTCAACTGTCTCTGATTTGTTCCGCACACTTCGACCGACGCCAACAATTCAGCATTACGAGCATTACGAACATTCCGACATCGTTTCATAATATGAATACCAAAAAATAACCAATTGGGAACATTATGTGAAGGGCACAATACAACCATGATGTAATGTTTGAGTTTTTGGTACCTCGGGGAATGTTTGTTAGTGTGACAACCTACAGCTAACATTCTCTGAATGTACACCCAAGGTTGACGGAAAACATTCTTAAAATAACCATAGGAAAACTATAGGCAGATGTTATTTTACATTGTAACATTCCGTGTTGGCTGGATTTTAAGCAGGTGGTGAGCTACAGGTAGCTCCCAAGCTACCTGTTGGAGACCCTTGCTGGAAGGAGTATGCTAGCAGTAGCAACTTTACCCAATGCTTTAAGCAGTGTGCTAGCAGTAGCCACTTTACCCAATGCTTGAAGTAGTATGCTAGCAGTAGCCACTAGCTCCACTTATTATGGTATGGCTTATGCTAATTAGCTATTAGCATCAATGGACTCTAGCCTTATGCTAACAACTCTAGATGATAATTGTTTATTAAAATAGTGCTGCTAACATTAAACAGTAAAAAGTATGTCTAGGCATTCTGCAGATCTGAGATGCTGAACAGAGGTAGGCTCCTCTCAGATGAGATGCCCTATTTAGCTGTGTTGCCAACTCTACAGTATTCAGATGTCTGCCCTGCTTTGAGTTCAGATCAGTGACTATCCTGTTTCCAGTGTCTAAGTGGATTAATGTAATTTAGTGCTGGGCCAGCATGCTAATATCTGTATAAGGCACCGTTGTCGGGTCGACTGGACCAGACGGACCAGACTGGGTACTGTCCAGCACACACACACGCACACCCTCCCCTGTAGGATTTCTGTGCCACTAAAGCTCAAACAAGCCCTCTCTCTGTATGGCAAAGAACAGGAAACGCACACAAACACATACACACGCACACACATTGGCCCACGGTGGGGCAAAGCATGTGGTTGCAACACAGGCGAAAGTAGGGCAGCTGGCCTTTCAGTTAAGCTACAGAATTTTCTCAGATCCGTCTGAGTGTGTGTTTGTATGTTTGTGTGTGTGGTAGGAAATGTAGCCTATGTTATGGAGTTTGCAGGCAGGGGTGATTGAAGGGTTTGTTTGTGTGTGTGTGTTGTGATATATATATTGAGAGAGAGAGTGTTGAGAGTGGGAAATGTTGGAGCCACTTGACTGCTGTAGCCAGAGGCCTCTGCCATCCTGAGTGGAGACAGACTACAGAAACTGCTCAGGGTCTTCTGGGGATTGGGAAAATGAAGACTGAACAGAATACACATGTGCGCACGGACACACACACACACACACACACACACACACACACACATACTCAGCACTGAAATGCATAAAATGTGTGTCTGCAATAGCCATTTCCATCTTTGAGGATGTTCTGAAAGGTTGTGGGTGTATGCATAGTGTTTGCATGTGTGTGTGTGTGTAAGAGAGAGACAGAGAGAGAGCACAGCACACAGATGTTCTGGAATGTCTGAACAGCTGGAGAATGGTCCAGTCTCTGGATTCACCATTACCTGTTTTATTTCAGTCCTTGGAAACACACTCACACATACACACACAAAAGCACTTGGTGGATATTTCCTGTCGTGGAAAGTAATTAATTTTGTTCTAAGCATCTGGAGTCCTTCATCAGTTACAAACAAAGTCAATCTCTGGGGTTAGTCACACTTAAGTTTGCAGTGATTTTAGGTACAGACACAAAGGTACAGACATACGAAAACAGAACACTGGGCGCACTAGCATCTGGAATGAACTAGAATTCTCCCCTATCAGTTTCCCATCAGGCCCACTGACCACAGCGCCTTATTTCTCTCCAAGATCATCTTAGTCTCCACAGCCAAAGTACTTCAGACCAGCTACATGCACAGCTACATGCCCAGCTGTAGACCTCAGCCCATGGGGAGTGTGATTACATTTCTCTTACCTTTCAACCTTTTGAAACTGGTATACTCTACAACCTATAATGGCACCCAGCCACTGCCACTGATGAATTAAAGCCAGACAATTTGGCAGTAATAGATTTTACAACCAACAAAAAGCTCAGCACCAAATAATGCCTCACAAATATTGTGAACAATAATGCCCCTCATTTTGAGGGCGGATGCAGACCGATCTCTGGCCATTATGTATTGTCCAGATTAGGGATGGACATTTAATTCTCATTTAATTCTCAATTCTACTCAATTCCCAGTTCTTGATTCCCTCCCCTAGTCCAGATGCAGGTCACTTAACTGTCTGCACCTGGCCAGGATCTAGCCGCTGGTCGCTAGTAGCACAGAGCAATGCTTCAGTCTTTGACACTAATGGCAGACAAGCTCAGACCAGCCTTGCCTTCAGGCCCTCACAATAAGTGCGTGAAGCACCAGTAAACCACTTCAGGCGTGAGAGAATGATCCAGAAGGCCACGGTTACGGCCCAGACTGGTCAGTTGTTTCTTTTGTGCTCAGCACTGAGGCAGGGCTACCGGTAGAGATGGGAAGCACTGATTGGCTAGCTAAAAGGTCATGAAGATTAGCCCAACTACTATCCCAACATCCCTTGAGGGAAATGACCTTTGGGAAGGGTTATAGTCCCCCACACACAGTGATGGCCACCACACCCCATGACTCCTGTAGAAGGTCAGGGGAAAGGTGGAGTGCAGGGCCACCCCTCTTATACTTTCTTCAGTGGGCTTTTCTTTTCCAGATCCTGTTTTCCTCTCCTCATTACCTCACTGTTCTCTCCGCTTCTGTTCTTTTTTTTATCTTTCTTCTCCTCTCTCTATTTCTCCCCATGTCGTATTCTCTGTTCTCTCTGTTCTCTACAAACAGTTTTCCCTCTCAGTGTCCTGTGTGTGTGTTGGGGGGGGTGTATGGGTGGGAGGCACCCCAGTTTGTATGGAGAGCCATCCCAGCCCTCTGTTTGACCCCTCGGGGGGACGAGTCTGTAAAGCTGTCCACTCCACTAAGCCCCTTGCATCCTGAAAGGCATTTCCTCCTATACGGCCGTGCTCTAGTTAGCGTATGTGTGACACACATACCAAGTGTGAGAGAGGGGAGAGAAGAGGGAAACAGGATCCCTAAAGAAAAGCTGCTACATGGTCTTGACTTTCCTCCCGTCCTCCTCAATGAGCCGCCTCTCCTTTCGGCCGCCATATAGTTAAGACAGCGATCAACTCTTCGCCTGGCACTTGTCACCTCAAATTTGTTGTTGTGTTTTTTGATTTCACCAAAGACACTTTCAACTGTAATCATTACAAGTCATTACTGCCTGACTATTATTCAGTCACTTTCTGAATGCGGCTTAGGCCTCCTTCATGTCCTTCCATGCGTTTTGTGTGTGTGTTTGAGTGTGTGTGTGTGTTCTAGAGTGCTCGCTAAACTAAGCTAAGCTAAGCCCCCTTATGTGAGGGATTCTGGTGGAGTGGACATAACTAGGCAAGTGAAAGAAAAACATGGACCCGCACAACCACAACAGAGGAGAAGAACATTTGACAAAAAGTATGTCACTGATTCACACTCTCTGTGTGTCCCTCGTGCACACACACATACACACACACACACACACACACACACAGATACACTGGCTGACACATACATGCTCATACACGCAAAGACCCTCAAAAAGGATCAAAAGTTGCACTGGAAGGCCATCGGAGGGAAAATTAATTTTGTGTGTGTGTGCGCACATGTGTGTGTGTTTATATGTATGCGTGTGTGTATACATGTGTGCATGACAGCAAGAGCGATAAATGAGACCAAAAGAGAGAAAGGAATGCAATAGTGTATTCAGTTCTGAATAGTGGGCCTTTGACTCGTACACAATAAGCAGTTATACCGCTGTACACAGCTTAGGGCATCGACGTCTCTCTTTCTCTCTCTCTCTCTCTCTGTCGCTTTCTCTCTCTCTCTCACACTCTGTCTCTTTCTCTGCTCTGTCTCTTGGGCACACATACACAGACACAGACACATACTCATATACACTCTCTCTCTCACACGCACACACACACTTGTGTATCTCTCTTGCTATCTCTCTATTGTGTTGTCTTGCTCTGTCTGCCCCCCCTTGCTGTGTGTGGTGTGTACCCATGTCATCTAGTGTGAATAGGGCTCTAATCACTGAGCTGGGGGGAGTGTGAAAATCAGAGTGTGCGCACGCACACAGACACAGACCTCTGTTTGAGCTCTGTGACACCTTCACATTATCTTCTTATCTATCTTTCTTTCTTTTAGCGATTAGCAATTTTGGATGAATTACAGTTGACTGCACCAGAGGGCTCTGCCAACAACACAACACACATGCACAATTTTCAGTTCCTGTGTTTTATCAGTGACATTAAAGCATTATGCTTTTGCATAGCTGTAAGAGTGAGTTTAGTCTGAACAGTAAAACACACACAATCTTTCTCTCCTTCTTTTTGTTCTCTCTCTCTCTCTTTCTCTCTCTCTCACTCCCCCTCTCTCTCTTTCTCTCCCTCTCTGTGGTAGTATGTGCATGGCCTGCTTGTTCTGAGAGGAAACTCCCTGAGACTCTTTCATTTCTCTCTTTTCTCCCATTCACTTTTGTTTTCATTTCCATCTCTGTGCTGCTCACTCACAAGGCTGTCTAATGTTGCTGTTTGTTTTATTTTCTTTCTTTATTTAATTGTTTTCTTTTTTTGCTTCACAGGGATTTATGCAGTCCGTCCCATTCTCTTCCTTTTTTTCTCTCCCTCTCTTTCTCTCTCTTTCACTCACTCACTCACTCACTCACTCACACACACACTCTCTCACACACACACACACACACACACACACACACACACACACACACACACACACACATACACTGTCTTCCCCTAATATCCCTGTTTGTTTTATATTTTATAAGACAGTGGAGAGTGGGTTAAGCAAACATCCTGCTTTAGAATGGTCTATATAGATGAACTCTATCTCACTCACACACACACGCGTGCACAGCCTAAGACCTCCCTTTTATTTCCAAGCTCATTTCTTGTTTAAAAAATGGAAAGATAACAGCCAAGAAACTTGATTGACCTGTTGACATCCATACAACTACAAAACACAAGCATGGACACACAAATCACACAACACGCACACAAAACATTGTGAGACACACATACTCTATCCTACACACACACACACACACAAAAGCTGACATTCTTAAAAATATGTCATTAAGATGGTAAGGATTATGACGTGCTCTAACTAGTGTGTGTTAAAAGTCGTGTTCTGGCATGTTTACTTTGTGTAACTGTCATCAATTAATTTCAGAAAACCAGACCCATAGGAGAAAACACATCAAAGATAGAGCAGCTGATTGTGTGTGTGTGTGTGTGTGTGTGTGTGTGTGTGTGTGTGTGTGTGTGTGTGTGTGTGTGTGTGTGTGTGTGTGTGTGTGTGCGCGTGTGAATAGAATGTCAGGCTCCTTTTTACCTGTTTGTCCAGTAACGTTACTTCATATTAGTCACACACACAAAGTGTGATTGTGGATTGTGATTGATTACTGTTCTTTGTGTGCATGTTTGTGAGGGTTTGTCATGTATGTGTCTAAGATGTGTGTTTGCATAGGTGTGTGTTTTGTGTGTGTGTGTTTGAAGCTATAGTAATGACAGTCTGTCCCTCGTTACTCAAATTCAGCAGTTTATTAAATTTAGTTTGACTGCAAGCACTGTAGTCACGCACAAGCCATCAGAACAAGCATCCACCATCAACACACACAGGCCCGCACGCACATATACACACACATTTGAATATTAACATGAACAATAAGTAGGCATAACTACATTATGTAGGCCAATTAACTGTACATAGATTATAATGCATAGATTCTCCTTCATAAGTTCATAAGCAGGCCAGTTTTATTCCATTTTAGTGTTTGTGCCAGCATTTGTGTGTGTGTGTGTGTGTGAGAGGGGGGGGGGTGTAGTGTGTGTGTGTTCTACCGGACAAACTCTGATTTACAGTGCTGAGGTTTCCGGACTAAACCAACACACCACTGAATGCTAAAGCAGACACACATAAGACACACAACATACACACACACATATACTTTTGCTTTCTCTCTCTCACACACACACACACAAAATGGAAAGTGCCAGTTTTGCAGGAATTGATGCTGGCTGCAGGCATGTTGATTCACTGAGCATCAATTCCACATTTCCAACAAATCACCCCCCCCCCCATTTAAAATATCTCTATTTCTCTTTTTTCCTCTCATTCCCCCTTTTTTCTTGCTCTCCTCACATCCTTCTCTTTTTGTTACTGCATTTATTTCTGTAGCCAAGCTCTAACAGCCTTCTGCTGTTCATAGTGACACACCCGCCCCCCATACACAGATTATATGAGTAACTCTTATTCTACATGAAGTTGTGTGGGATTGCCATGAAACATACTACTGCTGAGTGTGTGTGTGTGTGTGTGTGTGTGTGTGTGTGAGAGAGCGAGAGAGAGAGAGGGAGAGGGAGTGGTAAGGTCCTTTGATGATTTCATCCATTACGTCAACCCTAACAGCTGATACTTAATTTACCTCCCTTTGTGCCAGGTGCACCATGTGACATGACACACACACACACACACACACACACACACACACACACAAACACACACAGTCACCACATAGGCCTACACACAGACATGCGTCACACACACAAACGCACACCCGCACACACACACATACACACACACACGCATCCTCACACACCACAACATAACCGTGAGGGAGTGGATGAATTGTTCATCATGGTTTCCTACATAAGTGCTGACTCGGAGGCACTGTGATGCTTAGCATTAGACCCTCCCCCAGGTGCTTTCCACACCAACCATTGGTGGAGCCTCTGACTCACCCATCAACTGATTCGCTCATTCTATTGTCCTTTGTTTGGCCTTTGACCTTCAGGGTGTACTCATATAGCCTCTAATAGAACAATGTGGTGCAGCCCACACACACAGTTTAGCTGAGTAAGTGTGTGATGGTGTAAACCAGCTCCCAGCAAGCAAACACTTTGGGCAGGTGTGTAAAGAATGGTTATAATGATTTTGTTTTCCATTGGACTGGACAAAGTACACACACACACACACACTGAGAGAGAAAGAGAGAGAGCGAGAGAGCTTGTCCAATTTGTTAAACAAGGATGTGTACTTGTTGTTTCCATGTCTTCAGTCCATCAATTGAGTCATGCTTCAGCATTCATATTTTTGATGACTAGATTTTCTGGTTTGTTCCTAACCCCACCTCCCTAAACATACACACAGACACACACACAGTTACACAGGGTCATATGGCGTGTTCTGTAACTCCACCTCTCTTCTTTTTTCAGGATAAGGCTGACCCCAGCTCCTCCTCTCTCCAGCTGCACTCTGAAATCCAGGTAACACACACACACACACACTAAGAGAGATAGATACTCATGCCTACAATAAATATACATATAATAAATGCAAGCTTGTACAGGTGCAGATTCAAAACAAACACTCATACATGCACACAAACACACATAGAGATATTAACTAATTTGCATGTAATGAATACAAGCTTACACAGGCACAAAATTAATAGAAGAACAGTGAAGAATCTATCAGGATTTCTCCTCCGCAGTAATGAAATTTTAAAGTAAATAATTAAACAAATTAAAATGTAATTAAAGGCCACAATTATGCAGCTGCCACATTACATACAAGGCAATATATTCTGTGTGTGTGTGTGTGTGTGTGTGTGTGTGTGTGTGTGTGTGTGTGTGCGTGCACACGTGTGTGTGTGTGTATGTACATTTTATCCCCACAGGAGTCACTGGGCTTCAGCAGTGCAGTCTCAACACCTGAAATTGAAAGAAAGTAAGTGTGTGTGTGTGTGTGTGTGTAATGCTCTCAGGTCCAGCAGGCTTCCTTCCTTCCATTGTGCAGAAACGTCAGAGTCAGAAAACTGGAGTAGAGCAATGGCAAGAAAGGAAAGAAAGAATGAGAGAGAGAAACACAAACTTTTCTGTGTGTGCGTGTGTTGACAGTTGCATAAACTGTTGAGTCTTGAGTTCAAGTGAATAGCTTGCTGTCATAATGGGTGTAGCACAGTTGAATGTTGGGGGGAGGACCTCTGTGTGTGTGCGCGTGTGTGTGTGTGTGTGTGTGTGTGTGTGTGTAGGGGCTCAGAGCATTCGGATGTGTGTGTGTGTGTAGGGGTTCAGAGCCTCGTCTCGGGTGTAAGTTGAATCCTATTGGCTATGGGCTTTTAAGTCATGTTGATGTCATAGACCCATGATAAACTGATATTTAAACCGAGTCAACACATATGTGATACCACTCACGTGTGCAAACCAAATGCTTCATTGTACACACAACTCTTTTCCATTGTGTGTGTGTGTGTGTGTGCGTGTGTGTGTGTGTGCGCGTGTGCACGCGCACGTGTGAGGATTGAATTCTCTTCAGTGGGGATGCATTTGCAGAATCTGCTATGTTATCCATATGTTTCACATAACATACACACACACTCAGAGTGTACATGATACTCTGGTATGTAGTCATTTTCAAATCTTCCATCTACAGTTGGAAGGAACTGCCCAACTTTAATATTCATGTTGGAGATATCTGTGTGTGTACAAGCCTGTGCTTACGTGTATGCTTGTGTGTGTGTGTGTGTGTGTGGACATGGATAAGTACACACCTGTATACCCCCCCCCCCCTCCCCAGCCTTCCCCCAGAAGGAAACCTCACACCACTTAAGCTGTCAACATCATACATGCTTAGATACTGATTTCCGTCTAATTGGGCTGTGTGTGTGTGTGTTTCCCCTCACTGATCCCGGTCTGCCTGATGAGGATTTCCCTTTGACCTGTTAAAGCCATGACCTTTACTAGAGGTTACTCTGTGTGTGTTTGTGTGTGTGTGTGTGTTTCCAGCTGGCTAATCCCAAAGTCCCAAAGTCCACTATCACACCAGGTGCACCATGGGACAGGAAGACAGGACTTCCTTGTTGGGCAGGGAGACTCAGGGTTCAGAGCATGCTGCACCTTGAAACACACAGACACACACAAACACACACACACAGATGTTACTTATTGTATGTGCACAAGGGTGGCATGGACACACTCAGACACACACACACACACACACACACACACACACAAAAAAAAAATGTTACTTGCTGTATGCACACAAGGGCGGTACAGACACACACACACTACACAAATGCTAGGTGTTGTATATGCATAGTTATATTGAATACAGATATCTGATGCCTGTAGTTCTCCTGAGTTTATAAGGATGAGTGCCCCCCCCCCACCCGTCCTCTCTATTTCTTATCTTTCTGTTTTTCTGTGTGTAGCTTCTCTCTCTTTCCTCTCACTCTCACTCACTGTCACCTCTTCCTTACTTCTATTTGTCATTTTCTTTCCCTATCTGCTTCACATGCACACTTTGCCTCATGCTCCGTCAAATGGTTTTGCAGCTCTTCTGCAATGGGACTATTAGTATGGAAGTGTGTGTGTGTGTGCGTTCGTGTCTGTGCGCGCAACCCAGAGGCCCCTACTCAATTATCATATCATTATGTTGCCATAGTAGCACTGTCCAGTGTCTTTTGTGAAGTGTTAAAGTTTGTCAGGGCTTAACAAGCTTATCTTCCCTGTACTCCACACACACACACACACATGCATGCATGCACACATGTACACAGAGAGAGAGAAGTTGAAAGGGAGGATTAAGCAGTGCAGAGCAAAGTGTCTTTTTGTCTTATAACTAAAAAAGAACATACATTTGTGCTTGTATGTGAGTGTGTGGGTTTTCTATCAGAGCATTTCCTTGTACCGAAGACATTTTATCTTTTCAGAGGGTGTGTGTGTTTGTGTTTGTGTGTGTGTGTCTGAATTAAGTGGACACAGAAAAATCTGTTGATGGCAGGTGATGGTGCATGAAAATTTTTTACATTAAGTTTCATGTAATTGAATTCACATCTGTGAATGAGATGTATAAGCTTGTGTGTGTGTCTGTGTGTGTCTGTGTGTAAGAGACAGAGAGAGTATCTAATCATGAGCAGGGCTTTAAGGCTCTACAGAGCCTCAGATAGTGGCATCTCTCTGTTCTTGGGCATGTGTGCCTTCAATGACCTCTGCTGGACAAACACTGTAACTGCAACCCACTAAAATGTCAGGCATGAAAAACAGTAGTTGAGGGTCAACAAAGCACAGAATGAAATGTACTGTGGCCAGGAGGGGCATTCATTTGATTGTTCTGTCAGATTTTGTTCTGTGCTGTCCACAGTGGAGTACAACACAGCATTCAGTTGTGACTACAGGGTGTCCATGTATGGAGTGAAATGAAAGCATACAGTTTAACCTCTAACCTCTCCCTGTCTTTTTGTCTCCTCTCCCAGGGTACCACTTCACAGGTCCAGCTCTGAAGATGGCTGTGGAGGTGTGTGGCCTATTTCTCCAAGTGTTCAATACCACTCACAATACAGGGAGCGAAATTGTATGATAAACACTGTTAGACACAAGCATACACACATACAGGTGACAGGCGTTTCAGCTAGAAACATATGTGGTAGGTTAATATCTGAACTATGGTATAATAAGATATAGATGTTTACGGTGTGTGTTTGTGTGCATGCACATGCATGCATGTGTGTTTTGTGTGTGCAGGTAAATGGGATGGAAAGAAGAAGAACAAGTCTTTCTGGCAGAACTTCCGGAAATCTCCAAAAGCAGTCACAAGACAGACCTCTAAAGGTATTGGCTGATGTGGGCAACACACAGGGAAGTGTTTATTAAATGAATGAAATTAATAAAATCTGTTGATGATGATCTGTGCTGTAAAACTTTGTGTGGACATTTTCTAATGTGTGTGTGCAGGAGAGGACATTGGCTATGTTGCCAGTGAGATCACCATGAGCGATGAAGAACGCATCCAGCTGATGATGATGGTGAAAGAGAGAATGATCACTGTGGAGGAGGCTCTCGCCCGGGTAAACACACACAAGCACACACATACATAGGCACACCCACACAAACTTGTACACACACACCCATACACTCTGGCATATCCACATATAAAACACTCACTCATACAAGTACATACACACCTGCAAGTATGTACACACACACACACACCTCTGTGCTGTGTTTATCTCAAACCAAATCATGGCTACTAACTCCAATCACTAACTGCTCAGTGTGTCTCACCCTCTCACAGACACACACACACATCCTAACTGCTGTATGTCTGACTCTCTCACAGGCATACACACACACACACATCCTAACTGCTGTATGTCTGAATCTCTCACAGGCATACACACACACACATCCTAATGGTATAGAGCTCACAGAGCTGTAGAGGAGTTACACTACATTTCACTGGTGGCAGAATAGAGCTCTCTCTCTCTCTCTCTCTCTCTCTCTCTCTCTTTCCCTCTCCTTCCCTCTTTCTCCCTCCTCCTCTTCCTCTGACTGTCTCACTCTCTCTCTCCTCTCCCCCATCTCTCCCTGTCACCTCTTCTCCTCTCTTCCTCTCTTTCTCTCTCTATTTGGGATGATCTCTGTGGTGCATGTGTCTGGTTCTAATGGAAGGTTCTGGAGAGCGGTTCTGTCCGTCTCTCCCTCTCCACACGGCTGATTCTGAAGGGAATGGTGGAAACGCGTGTTGATAGGTGATTGGCTGGCCGGTGATTCTTTTTTGCCCATATCTCTCTGATTGGCTGTCTAAAGATGCTCAGAATTCAGTGACAGCCTGTGTGGACAGTCATGCTTTTGTCCTCTTTTCCGTCTGCCCATTGGTCTGTGTGTGTGTGTGTGTGTGTGTGTGTCTGTGTGTTTCTCTTACATGATCATGTGACTGTGTGTACGTCTATTTTATATGTGTTTATTTAAATCAAGCCAAGTGTCTTTGTCCTCTGTCCTTGGGAGTCTACCTTCATGTAGCATAATGAGTGAGTGTGTGTGTATGTGTGTGTCAGTCTGTCTGTTTGTGTCATGTTGTTTTTGTGTGTGTGCACTGGTATATAGAAAAATTAGACACCTGCTATACTGCTGGTGTAGAGTGTGTGTATTGTGTGTGTGTGTGACTACGTGTGGTGTGAATTTATTGTGTGGGTGAGGATGTGTGTCTGTCTTTGTGTGTGTGTGGGGGGGGGGGGGGTGCTTGGATGTGTGTGTGGGCCGGTCTAGACTCTGAGCTCTTGTTTTCTGTAGCTGAAGGAGTTTGAGCGCGTCAACAGGCTCAGCCAGAGTGAGTCGGACTGGACTGAAGTTTCCAGCACCACTGTCAACGTAAGTACACACACACACACACACACACAAACATGCACACATACCACACAAACACACACACACACACCACGCAAACACACACGCAAGCGCATGGGCACACATCCAGACACACCTTCAGAGCACCACCAACACCATCCCATCCACTCCCAGACACACACACACACACACACACATAGACAGACATCATTTCACCACACATATATAGCACATTTACACACACAGATATGTGTGTCCACACCCACATGCACACATTGTCATCAGTATTTATTCCCACCCTTCACACACATTATTGTGGTCAGCTGCATTGGTCACCATGTGTGTGTGTGTATGTATGTGTGTGTGTGTGTCTCCAATGACTTCAGACCATTCTGTCATGGTGGTTAATGGGCTGGTGAATGAGTCAGTTTTAGCACTGAGGGGAGGGAAGCCCCATAGGCACCAGTCCATATGACAGAATTTCTGGTGACATGGCCCTGTGTGTGTGTGTGTGTGTGTGTGTGTGTGTGTGTGTGTGTGTGTGTGTGCGCGCGTGTGTGTGTGTGTGTATTTTGCATGTGTTTGTGACCCAGATACAGCCCCTGCCAGACACACGCACGCATAGGCATAGGCATGCATGGACACACACAACTTTACATACACACACACACACATAAACACAGACTCTGTGGTCATTCATGTCAGTAAAAAAGCATGTGAATGTTTGTGTGTGTGTGTGTGTGTGTATGTTGACGGCTTCCTGCTGTAAAGTGATGGATGGGGCCTGTGTGGGAGTGGTGGAGGGAGGGAGCGAGGCATGACTGGATGAGTATTGTTCCGGGTGACCCCCTGACTTTTTCCACCCAGGGCTTAGAGGAAATGAAGACATGTTGGACACAAAGCTCGCTGTCTTTCTCCATCTCTCACTCTCTCTTTTCATGTACTCCTCTGTCTATCTCTCACTCTGGGGAGACACACACAGACGCACACACACACACACACAGACCCTCTCACTTTCATGCAGAATCGTATACACACTTCCTTTTATACTCACATTCCCTATCTCTGCTTCTCTCTCTTTCACACACACACACACACACACAGACACACACACACCTTTCTCTGTGTGCCTCTGCTGTGTTTCGTGCAAGGGCCTCAAGTCCAGCAGCGGTGGTCACATGACCCAAGGAGATTTCTGGAGACAAACACACCCTTTCTCTTCTCGTGTATGTGTGTCCACTGGGTTTAAGAATGTGTGTGTGTGTGTGTGTGTGTGTTGGCCGTCTGAGTTTGAGTTTGAACTTGGTCTGACCACACTATTCTGTTATGCCTAGAGGGAAGACTAGGTAAGGACTTGGTTATGCTCTGCTCTCTCTCTTTCTTTCTCTCTCTTTTCTGTCAATCTCTCTCTGCACATCTGTCTTTGTCTCATCTCATCTTTCTTGCTTCGCTCCTTCTTTTCTTCTTTCTATTTCTCACTCTGTCTTTCTGTCATCTCTCTCCTGCTTCCCGCTCCCTTTCCCTCTCTTTTCCACTCCACTGTTTTCTCTTTCCATCTTTCTCTTGGCGTTCCTTGTCTCCTATTGGTCTTGTGTCTGTCAAATGTTAGTTTTTAAGCTGGGGTTTGTGTTGATGTAGCTGAGTGAGTGAGTGAGAGAGAGTGTGTGTGTGTGTGTGTGTGTGTGGTTACATTTCTGACGGCTGCCCAGTGTCTGTTGGACGAGGCCCATTTTGGGGTTCTGAGCTCAGAGTCAAAATGAGGGCAAAGCGGGAGACTGAGGAGATGTTTGCTGATGGTGGACCCATGGTTTGATTTTTCTGATCTCTCTGCTAGTGTGATATTTAGACCCTATTTTGACATTTCAAATGTGAACTGATCTGTTGATGTCTGCACTTCATTTGAGCACTGGCCTACATTCTCTGTGCTGTAGTTGTTCCTTTGGGCATACATGACACTCTGTGTGTGTGTGTGTGTGTGTGTGTGTGTTTTAACTGTTTTTAATAAGTTCCCTCAGGCCAGTGGTTTTAACAGTGAATAAACACACTGGCTAGTCTAATGGTGTGTGTGCAGGCATATGTCACGTGTGTGCGTGCATGTGTGCATGTGCGTGTAGGCATATGTATGTGTGTGTGACACAAAGAAAGAGTGTGTATGAGGTTATGTAATTTTCATAATTTTCATGGTAACCAGGCAGTTGCACTTCAGTCCGTCCATGTCTGTCTGTGTTGATGTCAGTGAGGTCATGTGTAAAAATTCCATTTTCACTCTTTCTCTCTTTTTCTATCTCTCTCTCTCTCACTCTCTCTCTCTCTCTGATATAAGGTATAACAGGTGTGTTTAGGACAAGTGTAAGCCCTCCTATTGTACATATCACTAACTGTGCCAACCCATTCTACATATCATCCCATAATAATCAGTCAGTCACCACCCCATAATACTCAGTCAGTAACCGTAACCATGTCAACCATGCCCACCATGTTGACCTCCCCATGTACGATGCTGCATATCACTGTTATATATGTATATATATAAATGCCACTCTGCTGGTGTGCATGCACGTTTTAAAAGTCTTTCATAATTCTGCTTTGACCATGTGTGGACAAATGTTTTGTTGATCTGTGTATCTATCTGTCTCTTACTCTTTTTTACACTTCTTGCAGTCCCATCTTCAGTCTATACATTTTTCTTTCTGTTTGGCTTCCACCTCCTCTACTCCTCTTCATCCTTTTCTTTCATTCTCTTATTTTCTTTCTTTCTCTCAACTTGATTCTCTCCCACTCCCCTCAGCACCCCCATCTATCTGTCCCTATCCCCCTCTCCATCTCTTCCTCTCTCCCAACCCCCCTTCCTCTCCCCATCCCTATGTCCACACCCCACCCTTCTCTCTCTCTCTCTCTCTCTCTCTCTCTCTCTCTGTCTCTCTCTTTAACCTGTGCTGTGTGTCACTGTGTGTCCTGTAGTCTCGTGAGCACTCAGATGATGAGCAGGACGAGTCGCTGAAGTTCAAGCGGCTGCACAAGCTAGTGAACTCCACACGCCGCGTCAGGAAGAAGCTCATCAAGGTGGACGACAGCAAGAGACATGCCTCCGATGGTAACGTCTCAGCACAGCCCACTCACTACTCCCACTCTGAAATGTCCCTCAGAATCACTTCACCTGTCACACTATTTGGAGCTAGTCTCTACATGCCATGTATTTCACCTGGATTTCACAAAGCAACTTTGTCCATTCAAGTATTTGAGTTTGTTGTGACGTAATTCCTAACCTGCCAGACAGTATTTTGGGCCAGTAACTGGGTGTTGTGTCACTTCAATAAAACTTTCAGTTTTAGCTCTAGTTAAAGTTAAATGGTTTATTCTTAATTTTTGTTAGCTTGAAGGGCTGCCCTTGATGTGTTACATGTAATGCATTGGTGTTTCTTATGCAGTTGTCCTTCTGTGCTTCCCGTAGACTCCTTGAGCCTGGAGGCCTCTCCGACATGTGAGGACCCCTCAGCGCTGTACGCAGGTGTACACAAGAGGCCGCCAGTGCCAGACAACGACTCCTCCCTGTCCTCCCTGACCCAGGAGCAGCTGTCTCTTGATGGGATCAGTGACTCAGACAGCCTGGCCACCTCACAGTCCTCCAGCAGCCTGGATCACTGGGGCTCTGCAGGCGCCGGGCGTAAGCTGGTGAAGACTTACAGCGGCGGGCCCGGTAGCAGCGGAGCGGCCCGACCTCACGTCGCAGCAGCCTCCCTACACCCCCACGGGCTCATCAGACCTCCCCGCAAGCACAGCGAGGGCGGAGGAGGGAGCTCTTCGTCCTTCTCCGAGTTGGATGGGAGCGCACTGACCGACGGAGATCTGCAGCAGCACTGTGGCGGCGTTGGTGTCTCTCGCTCTGCCACCGAGGGCGAGATGAAGCGCGCACTGGGCGCGCTCACTGCACACGGGGTGAGTAGTCGCTCTCCGCACGCCCTCTACGGCCTGACCCGCCCCCGAAGGGTGTTGCCACGGCGACAGCTAGTCACCCCTGACGGCGTCAGCGGCACTGTTAACAGCGTTAGCGGCAGGAAACCTGTGTCTACGTGGCAACAGTGCCGACCCGACCCGAACTATGCCTATTCCACCAAGCACCTACTGTACCACCAGCAGCGCTCCAAAACCACCCCCTCCACCTCCCCATCTCACTCCCCCTCACCCCCGACCCCCAGGGCTTGCACCTCCCCTCGTCCACGTCCAGGCCACGCATCTGGCCAGGTGTCCTCGTCCTCGGGCCGCGAGCTTCGTGTGGGTCCGCTGGGCTGGCGTCTGCGCGGTCGCAGCGCGGTCAGTGAGCTCAACATCACCTATGTGGTGGAGCGTAGCCTCCACGGCCACCTGAGCTGGACGCAGCTGGTGCGGCCGGTCGCGCTGAGCAACGCTGAGCGACGCTGTCTCCTGCTGGAGGAGGATGAGGGCGGCTGGACCCCTCCCCCCTCTTCCTCCTCCTCCTCAGCCGTGGTGGCCGCCACTGACAGGAAGTTGTACGAGGCAGACAGGAAGTGGGGGGCCAGCGTGGACCGGTGCACACGGCGGGTGCTGCTGCGCTTCCAGCAGAAGTCTGTGAGTCTGCGAGAGCTGGAGCAGAGCGCCGTTGCGCCACGCTCTCATCGCTCACCGTCGCCACCCTAGTGGTCTGGAGGAGAGGCGCAGGCACTGATGCAAAGCTGCAGAATGCCCAGCAAAACTAACACCTGTCCAGCTCACTCCCTTTTGGCTCCCCTCCCTAAACATAGCATGATTAACATACGATTGTTTACCACTAACAATCTGTTGTTGACTAATACCAAACAATCGTTTATGGCATAAACCTGTTGATGTGACAGAGAGATGAGTTCCGTCCGCTGTGTCACCACTCTGTTCTCTCCAGCTCCGTCTGTCTGTTCTGACTGCAGAACCTTTTCACTGCTTTGTCTGTCTCTGGTCTCCAGTCTTCCCCTCCTTCTCTTTCTCTCTTTCCATCCATCTCTGTGGTCTCTCTCTCTCTATATATACATATATATATATATATATATATATATATATATATATGTATATATATATCTTTCCTCTTTGTCTCTCTCTCACTAACAGAGCTAAACTGACTCCACACAACCCAATCCTGTTTAGCTGTCCTAGAGTGTGTAACGTTCTAACATTCTAGAGTGTCCTAACATTCTAGAGAATGTTCTGCAGCCTTGCCCAGTGTTGGTTCCTCTGCCTTTTTCCACCATCCTTCAGTTTTTTGTTTTTTTTTTCGTTCTCGTGACTTTCAAGCAGTGATTTTGGTTTTGGTTTCTTAAGTGTTGTTTTTTCTTGTCCCAAAGTTCACCAAGTTTGGTCTTTATTATCGCAGCTGGCATGGAGAAGTGTAGTTTTCAAATTATTTTTATCATTTATTCATTTTTAGTTAAGTTCAGTTTTATTGACAGGTTCCTGTAGCAAAGTATTTCATGCATGTTTGATCACCCTGTCTCACTCTTCCCCCTACACACACACACACACACACACACACACACACACACACACAAACACACACATACATACATGGGCCTGTTTTTGGTCAGTGCGTGGGCTTACCCCAGCAGCCACAGAAGACTGGCATCGGGTGAAAACCCAGAGAAGTTGTTCAAAACCTAGACTTCAGCAACAGAATGCCCAGAATGCCATCATCCACCCCTGCTTGTCCACAAGTGCTCAGTCTCAGAGCCAAAGAAGTCGTCATAAACTGACATTTTAGCAACAAACTCAACAGTAATCAGTCAATCCGCCTCATCCACAAATATTCCATCCCAGTCCCATCCTGCCAGAGACGGTTGCCCGCAGCTCTGGGCACCTCTGGTGCCTTGGGCCTGGCATGAGGACAGTCTCTGGCCACAGGCTTTCACTGCTTGACCTTTGGTATCTGGAGCAGTCAGAGGATGTTTGGACTTTTCTCTGTCTCTCTCTCACACACACACACATGACAGACAGACACCAGAGCACTAGTGCGGGACTTTCCCCCTTCATTCTCCCAGCACGTCATCTCTCTGGCCCTCACCAGAGTCTCGCAGATATAAATATACCGTGCCCTCCAGGAGGACCGGGGTACACACACACACACAAACATGCACGACACACACACACACACACACACACACAAACAGACCCGCATGTACAGACTCACAACCAGGCACACAGTCAACAAAACTCATTTTCTCACACACACATATACACATGCTCATATTTAGACACACACACAACACATATACATCCACACATGCACACACTCACTAATGCCATGTCCAGACTACAAGGATTTAGTGTGTGTCGGTGGACAGATATTGTGTAATGTGGACCAGGCATAAGAGACTTAAAAATTTAGATTTAAAAACTAAAGAAAAACACATGCTCATAAACTCATGTTTGCAGACACTTTTTATTAAAAGCAAAAACCATGCACAACTTTGCATGAATTATAGTGATATTAGAAAAATCAAGGCTATAATTTCATTTTTTTTTTTTACACTTGAATTGCAACACCTTTATCAGCACAATTTATGAGCTGTTGAATAGCTTGTGCCCCCATACACTAAAATAATCATTTGCAAATGTGCATCTCAGTCCCATAATGCAGCAAACGCTAAAAGTATTGTTTGCAAATGTGCATCTCAATCAATGTGGCCTGTTTTATGTCCTGACTTGAGATGTGGGTTGTCTTGCAGCGAACATGTAGCTTTGGAGGATTCGACCTGTCCAACCGATCTCTGCATGTGGTTGGGACGGCCAGCGAATCAAATGTGAGTTCCTTGCATCTAAACTCCAGTTACCAACTGGAGAAAAAGCTGTCCATCTTTTCATGAAGTGAATATGCTTGCATTCATACGTTGGCCAACGAGGACACTACACATTACCTTCAATTCAGAATTAGTTTGAGCCAAAGTTAAGTAGAGATTTCTAAATTCTGATTTTAGAGGGCTTAGTGTTAAATTCCCTAAAGCTTAGCATTCATTTACTCAAGTTCCAAACGTTGGCTGGTGCAATCAACTTGTTTGTAGAATTTTTATTTATTTATTTATTTATTTAATAAATTACTTCATTTTAAAATGTCTTTAGCCAAAGGATGATGCCGTGTATCGTGAGGTGATTAAGTCTCCCAGCACGTCTCGCATCTCTCTGGGGAAGAAGGTGAAGTCTGTGAAGGAGACCATGAGGAAACGCATCTCTAAGAAGTACAGTAACTCTCTCTCTGAACAGGTAGGCACGCACAAACACACACACACACACACACACACACATACATACATACACAGCTCAACTGACCAGCTCAACTGACCAGGGACACGCGCATACATACACACACACACACACACACACACCTCACAGTTCTTTTCCATGCCACATGACAGCCGTCTCTCCACTAGAAGAGTTTTTGGACTCTTCTGCCATCTAGTGACCAACACTAATTATCACAGCTGAAAGTCAAGCATTGAAAATTGCAGTGCAAAGTATTAACAAGGATCATGTTCACCATAATGAAGATTAGATTAGGTTAGATAAACTTAGGTTAGATTTGTTATTGTTAATGATTACAATGAACTCCAGTGCACTCAAAAGGTATTAATAAAAAAGTGTATTAAAATCTTTTAATGTAAATCAATGAAACTGTATTAAAATGTATTGAAAGTGTTCATGAACACACTAACTCCTCTTCTCCCCTCTCCAGTCAAGTCCTGACGGGACCCCTGTGTCACCCCAGTCCCCACAGCAGGAGCTGGAGCCCCTGGAGAAGCCCAAACTCAAGGCAGGGGGGTCAGTGGAGTCCCTCCGGAGCTCACTCAGCGGACAGAGCTCTATGAGTAAGTGTGTGTGTGTGTTTGTGTATGTGATCACTCTGCAGGTCACTCAGTGGGCAGAGCTCTATGATGAAGTGTGTGGGTGTGTGTGTGTGCGTGTGTGATCCCTCCGCAGCTCATTGGGCAGAAAGAGCTCTATGAGTAAGTGT